>JBCNYG010000023.1:4058000-4071192 GCA_039654305.1 Porochilus rendahli | reverse complement strand
GTTTTTGTGCGGAGGTGTGGTTGTACATACACACACACACACACACACACACACACACACACACACACACACACACACACACACACACACACACAGTAATGTTATCAGACCTGTGCACCCCAACAGCACGGCAATCTGTAAACTGCCAGAATTTTTACTTGATACGTTTTTATATTACGGAATTTGTGGCACCACCATAATTATAAACGTACAAAATGCAGAAATAATGATAACACTACAAACTGTTAACCAGAAACATATTAAACTTTTTTAGTCATCACTTAAAGATGACCAAAATTCCACATCATGCTATAAATCATTTCAATCCTGAAACAATATCCACCACAGTATATAATTTTCTATAAATTCAAAGAATGCAAACATATTTTTTATACCTTGACAACAGAGTGTGAATCGCTGAGCTGCGATTGGCTAGTTTATCCATGACCTCATTGGTATACGCGATATACAGATTTGCTATTCGATTCCCCCACCCCCACCCCCCCACCAATTTGAAAGCAATCAAATAATCTTTACACCACTTTCTCACTGACGCAACTTTCACACAGATACCCGCGATACCTCGATAGGAGGAACACCCCGCGGTGTAGATGCAAAAATAAATAAATAAATAAATTATTAACTTTTTTTCCCCTCGTCCTCTTCCCTTCTAAGGCCCGATTCTACAACAGTAGCTGAGGTGAAGATTCACAGCCTTTTACATTCATGGGCAAAAAGCGTACGGTACAACCGCTGCTTGTCGACGGTCACACGTTGTTCACGGCGGTCAATCCATGCAGGCGGTGAGGTCGGTCTTTCCGCAGGAACGCGGCGGAAAAATCCGACATGATAGAATTTACCGCGAGTAGCTGCAGAAGGCTGCGGTGCTGACGGTTTCTCTGGGGCAACTTGCGGTACACGCGACGACAATCACATATTGCTCGGTGGTGTTCTGCGGGTCAAGTTGCGTCGGAGAGAAAGGGGCATTAATATTGCATCACTGACACCGGAAAAATTAATTATTGCACTGTTGCCAGGGGATAAGTCGAATGATTATGGCACTTCTGGCATGTGCATCACGGTACCGAAACTTAAAAATATTATGAATGAATAACAAAATGATAGAAATTGGCTTTTATACAATACGAAGTATTATAAAGCGTCTGGACCAATTAATTCCCTTTATACCCTCACTTCGTTCAGTAATTACTTATTAGACTGAAAGGCGAATGAGACATAAAGCGAAGTGCTGATTATTGAGTACAGCTTCAAGTGAACACACACACACACACACACACACACACACACAGGTGTAATAGTGAATAGTAATTAACATTAACATTTCTACCGGTGCATAAGCAGCTGCCGGAAGTTTCCGGTGACTGGACTCAGAGCGAGATGATGAGACAGGAAGTTGCAGAGTCGAGCGCCAGTGTAGGCGAAGTTGGGCATCGATGTAGACTGTTAAACACAGAAAGACGGATTGATACAGGTGTGTGTGTGTGTGTGTGTGTGTGTTTCTGACTCTGCACCTATTAACTCAGAGACAATGCTGTCATTACAACACCAAGCTGCTGTACACAATCCGTTTACATCCACCCTCTTCCTCTGACATCACACACACTGCTTCACATAAACCTGGCAGTTTGTGTCCACATTTCTCATTATAAACTCTGATGTCTATTCATCCCTCCATCCATGTCCCTCTCTCAATCACTCTATGTGTCCAGCTGTCTCGTTTACTTGTCCACTACCTCCATCTATTTATCCATCTGTCAGTCATCTCACTGTCTCATCCGTCCAAATAAGCAGCACAGTGAATATTCTGGATCGGGTTCATTTGAAACCCAACTATGAACTGTGTGTGTGACCTGTGAGTTCTGGAAGTGCTCCTGAGCCCATGCGGTGATTTTGATGTCAGAATAACGCCTGGCTCTGATTTTTGGTCTTGTCCCATACACGCAGAGATTTTTCCACATTCTCGGAACCTTTTGATGATATTACGGACTGTAGATGATAAGATATTCAAAGTCTTTGCAACTGAACATTGAGGAACGTTATTCTGAAATGGTTCCACATTTCCGATGCAAGAATTTTGCATCTGCTTAGATGCAAATTTTATACCTCCATCATTCTCACTGATCTGCTTCCACTTAACCAAATTAGTTGTGAAATGCTCCTCCAGCTGTTTCTACTTCGTACCACTTACTTTTCCAACCTTTTGCGGACCTTGTGCAAACTTTGAGACCAGCTGATGCCATCAAGAAATTTGAATTCGAACCAAATCCGACCCACCAACTCATTCCTTGTGGCCTACAAGAGCTTTTGAAGGATGTGATTATCATCCATTCTGTGCATCGCTCGTTACCATGAACCCTAATTCATCATGCTTCCACTAGGTGGCAGCAACCGATTTCAAACAAACAGCTAGTCGTTCATGACTCAAGAAAGATCGCATGCTAGCTGGTCGCTGTTAAGTGCTGTCAGAAAATGCAGGTGAATAAAGGAAATGAGGAAGAATACCTAAACCAATCATTCTGCCGTGCAGATTTCATGGTCGCCCTTTTAGAATTGATGATTATTCAGCCCTCGATCGTCTTTAAATTTAGTGATGTGTCCCTCAGTGAACAGTTTGACACCCCTGAACTACTGTGAACAATATCTTTACCTTTACGAACACTGCATACAAGCATAGAAACTACTACATCTACATATATTGTTATACCTGTGTGAAGATGAGCTCGACCAGCTCCTGCAGCGTGTCCTCCGTCGTCACCCATTCGTTCAGTGTGGCCGTGATCGCCTCAATGTCCGTATCGAATGAAGCCGGGGTGGAATTCAGGTGGCTGAGAATGTCCTGTACCAGATCCGCCAAAGTTGACACGGGGTAGTAACCACCATAACTGTCCTCCTCATACAAGTCTTCCTTTATACACACACACACACAACTCTGATTACGAACACGCCCACAAAACGTAGCTCTGTGATGGTGGGTACATTTCATTAAGGTACGACTGTAACATGGACGATGGGGCTGAACGTGACCAACACGGAAGCACTGATTTATTAAATAATTCTGTAAATAAAGAATAAAATAAAGACTGAGCCCATCTGTGACGATACGTGACATGCTGCCCGTGTCGTAACGTTCGCTCTCAGTGTGTTTGGTCATGACGAGCTGCCCGAGGTAAAAGCGTGTAATTTGATCCGATGGGTGTCATGGATGGCACTACACCTGGATGTCTCACCTGGACAGGTAAGAAGGTGGAGGGGATGAACTCAGGGGCGTGTGCTGACAGTGTGGACTGTGTAGACACTGCACTTGGGTCAGGCTGCGTTTTTACTGACGATGCACTGCTGCTGCTACTGACTGACAAGCTGGACGATGACGTGGATGCTCTGCCGGTGCCGGCTACAACACACACACCAAATAATCATAATCATATTTAATTACGACAGGATCATTTCATTATAAATATCAAGTATTGGAGCAGAGAGCTTCATTTGCTGATATTTGCACTGCACCTAGACGCGTTCAACAACTTAGACCATGTTATATAAGCAAATCTATCGGAACAGACAATTTTAATGTGAATAACAGTTAGTATTGGTTTGTTTTAATCGATACAGTGACCCAACAAATCTATCAAACTCAGATTCTTCTGTTGTGACTGACTAACCCCCCAAACCACCACCACCACACACAATTGTAGTGCCTTCAGTCTCCTCTTCAAGAGGTGAAATGTTCCTCAGTCTCCATAACCATGGACATGTCCCCTGATGAAGCCCTTTGTTGTGCTGCGTTGTGTTTTGGTTCATTGTTCCAAGTCCAAGCCATGACTCTACCACTACCGTACTTCAGCCATGAGCTCATAGGTTCCAGATCATGAGCAGATCTTTTCTTCTTCCACGCTTTAATCTTTTGGTCCCTTTTGTTTCCGGACCTTTTGTGGACCACCTCTGGATTTCTTTACGAATTCCAACCAGCCTTTCGTATTCTTACTGCTGATGAGTGGTGTGAGTCGTGTTGTATGGTCTCTAGGGTTCTGGTCTTATTGTGGAGGTTGCTGTTGATGATGGTCTGTCCCAGCAGTATAAATGGGTACCAGTAAATAATACGGGGAAGGGAACCTGCGATGGACTATCATCCCCTTTCAGGAGGAGTTGAACTCCTAGTCACTTCACGCTACAGAAACCACTGATGAGCCACATAGGCTCGGGTGTACAAACCCAACAGACTTTACCTTTACACATAGTGTAATTAAATAGAGCTTTTAACTGTTTAAACACTCAGTCTCAGAGCACACACCTCTCAGTCACATGTTCCAATGTTTATGCACACCTCCATGAAAGGAAATGAAAGCTCAATTCCTTATCATTTTAGATTATTTTTTAACTTTAAACCCTAACGAGAGAGAAAAAAACAACCCCCCCCCCCACACACACACACACAGCTGTCTGTTTATCAAGAATCTCGATGACTATATTTTTAGCTGTTAGCACTCATCAGCAAATAAAATGTCATCACAGCTAAGCTAATGTTTAGCTAGTGTTTAGCTAAGTAGCTAGCAGTTGTTCGTGAAGTAAGCAGGATGACAGTATGTTTATGTTTGGAGAGATATGACCATTAAACCCTGTTTTGCTAAGCTAAGATAAGCTAAGCTAAGCTAAGCTAAGCTACAGAACCCAACATGCGCGAACACACGCACACGCCGAACAGGAGTAAACAGGTGACGGTACCAGAGCACTCCGGGGTCGGTACAGGAGTACGCGGCTGTCTGAGAGGGTGGCAGTGGGTAAACACCGCCTCTCCGTCCGTCAGGTCCGGTTCTCGGAGTCTGCTGCTGTCTCCCAGCCCGGGCCCGCTCGCCTTCCCCCGGGTCCTTTCCGTACCGTTTACCCGGTCAAACAGCTCCGCGTTCTCCGCCATCACTTTTACACTTTAATTACTAACGCAGTGCGAGGGTTAAATCACCATCCGATTACTGTTAATCTCACACGCAGTCGGAAAAGCGCCCTGTTAACGCATATCCTCTTACTTTCATATTACCTCACTGACATTAGCAAATGTTAGCTTATTTTTAGCCCTGTCAGAACTACAACAACTTCCGCTTGTTGGTCGCCTCTTCTTCCGCTCAAGAGAGTCGCGCGTTCATGCCAGTGCGTTTACAGCGCCACCTGCTGGGCAGTGGGACTAACTCCTGAAATCGAATTGTGAACCTGTTAAAATCGCAGCACAATTCCTTCAAGTTTCATCTTTTGGATGCGCCCAGCCTCCTTTATATTCCCCTTATGATTAAAAAGAAAAAGATTTAAATGTACTGTCCTGAATGCATGCACACACAGAAACCTCCACTCTGTGCATAACGTCAGAGATATGTAATACAACACTAACATAACACATCCTCGATCTAAATGAATGAAATATTCTTATTATTTACTTTGTTCTTTACATAGTTAAATGTGCTAACAACAAAATTACACAAAAACTATCAACGGAAATCAAATTTATTAACCCATGGAGGTCTGGATTTGGAGTCACACTCAAAATTACACACTACATGCTGATCCACTTTGATGTAATGTCCTTAAAACAAGTCCAAATGAGGCTCAGTAGTGTGTGTGGCCTCTACGTGCCTGTATGACCTCCGTACAACACATGGGCTGCTCCTAATGAGGTGGCGTTGGTGGATGGAGCGAGACATGATGTTCCAGATGTGCTCAGTTGGATTCGGGTCTGGGGAACAGGCAGGCCAGTCCATAGCATCAATGCCTTCGTCTTGCAGGAACTGCTGACACGCTCCAGCCACATGAGGTCTAGCATTGTCTTGCATTAGGAGGAACCCAGGGCCAACCGCACCAGCATATGGTCTCACAAGGGGTCTCAGGATCTCATCTGGGTACCTAATGGCAGTCAGGCTACCTCTGGCAAGGACATGGAGGGCTGTGTGGCCCCCCAAAGAAATGCCACCCCACACCATTACTGATCCACTGCCAAATCGGTCATGCTGGAGGATTTGAGCAGACACATGCACATTTGTGGCCTGCTGGAGGTCATTTTGCAGGGCTGTCAGTGCTCCTCCTGTCCCTCCTTGCACAAAGGTTAAGGTAACGGTCCTGCTGCTGGGTTGTTGCCCTCCTACAGCCTCCTCCACATCTCCTGATGTACCGGCCTGTCTCCAGGAAGCGCCTCCGTGCTCTGGACGCTACGCTGACAGACACAGCTAACCTTCTTGCCACTGCTGGCATGTATGAGAGAGTGTATGAGAGTGTGTGATTGTATGAGAGAGTGTGTGAGTGTATAAGTTATTTCTTTTAGGAAAATATGAAAATGGACTAGAGACAGTACAGCATGTTCCTATATTCATTCATTCATTCATTCTCTGAACCATTTACTCCTAATTAGGGTTGCGGGGAGGCCGGCGCCCATCTCAG
Organism: Porochilus rendahli; assembly: GCA_039654305.1. Classification (NCBI taxonomy): domain Eukaryota; kingdom Metazoa; phylum Chordata; class Actinopteri; order Siluriformes; family Plotosidae; genus Porochilus; species Porochilus rendahli. The sequence continues at coordinate 4,064,757 of JBCNYG010000023.1, read as the reverse complement.
CCGACTCTGGGTGAGGGCAGAGGACACTCTGGAGAGCTTGCCAGGCCATCACAGGGCAGAAACACGCTCTTTATGAAAATCAGCAATGTTTCCTCTCACCACTGACAGGGAAAGACATGATCCGCATTTGATAATCCACTTAGCTGCACTTGTGGAGGGTGGGGGAGGGGCATTGTTGACATCCCAGTGATAGTGGGGCCTGAACCCCCGACCTTCAGATCAGCAATCCAGCACCCTATATTTTTATATCTTGTAGGAAATATATCAAAGAAAGATATGAACTTATCTCTGGATTAAGAGACTTGGGCCTGAAAGAAATCTCAAGCAAAGGGATCATAGCTATAGGATCAACTGGAGGGGGAAAGAGAGACTGGACCTACCAAGGGGATTTAAGATGCAATAACAGATGGATACAGTAGAGGGCAGCAATGCAACTTTAAGGATGCAAGACTGCTGCCGAAGAAGAAGACGAAACAGAAACAGAAACACCACGAAGAAGAAGTTGTTGTTGCTGTGGGAGATAGACGGCAGTATCGAGTTCGGAGGTTTATCGTGTTCTGTTATTGTGTAGTATAGTGTGTTTGGTTTGTTTTGTGTGTGAAAGCGCTGAGGCGGCTGATGAATGTGGAGCGGGCAGTGCAGCTCTTCTCCGAGCCGGATGGAGCTGAGCCTGACGCGGAACCACAGTCTGACCCAGACACTGAGGACTTCGACGATGAGGCGGATGATCTGTTTTTTGTTTCGGAAGAGGAGCGAGAGGAAGACGAGCCCCCGGCGCCCGAACAGAGCGCCACTCGGCGGTCTGCGCGGCGGAACCCACGGCGGAACCCGCCCACCAGGTCCAGATCTCCGCTGGCTCGGGTGGCAGAGCCACGCCTCAGCTCTGAGCGCTGGAACACGGAGCTGGAGACCGACACCGGCCCGGCAGTGAGCAGCTTCCAGCCTCGGAGAACGCCAGGGTTCCAGCTCGAGACGCTTCCCTCCTTTAGTCCAAAAGAACTTTTCCTGTTGTTTTTTGCCACCGACACTGTCTGGACCGTCTGCAACAACACCAACAAAAATGCTGCAAAAAACAAGGAACTGGGGAAGAAGTACGATTGGACCGACGTCGAGACGGACGACCTGTACAAGTTCTTCGGTCTCCTGATCTACATGTCGTTGGTGTCGCTGCCAAGCCTGCAGGATTACTGGAAGCAGAATCACGTCCTGTCGGTGCTCCTTCCAGCCAAAGTGATGACAAGAGAAAGGTTCCGGTCCATACTGTGGAACATCCACCTCAGTGATCCAGACGAGGATCTAGAAAATGACAGGAAGAAGGGAACACCAGGCTATGACAGACTGTTTAGCATCAGGCCCCTTTATGATGACATCCTCAGCGCCTGCCAGGCTTATTACCACCCGAGGAGGGAGCTGGCAGTGAACGAAAGGATGGTGGCGACCAAAGCGAAAATGGGCATGGCACAGTACGCGAGGAACAAGCCAACTAAATGGGGGATAAAATTTTTTGTGTTGGCTGAGTCAAAAAGCGGCTACACCTTCAGGTTCACCATATACACCGGCAAGGCTGCGACCGCGAGTGAGCATGGGCTGCCTTACGACGTGGTCATGAACCTTATCCAGCCGTCCTGTCTGGGCACTGGGTACCATATTTATATGGACAGTTTTTACACCAGTCCCAGACTGTTCATGGACCTGGCCAGCATGAAGTTTGGAGCGTGTGGCACCTACAGGGAGAGCAGGAAAGGATTCCCCGTAGGGAGGGCTAATGCTCTCGCCGGGAAATGTGGAAGAGGCTCTGTGAGATGGATCAGAGAGGGCCCGCTGGTTTTTGTGAAGTGGATGGACACAGGGGAGGTGTCCGTGTGCTCCACCATCCATCCTGCATTTTCAGGTGAGACCGTTCAGAGAAGGGTGAAGGACGGAGATGGACAGTGGGCTGTGAGAGACATCCCCTGTCCCACGCCAATCATGGCCTACAACAAGAATATGGGTGGGGTTGGCCTGTCAGATCAGCTCATTCAGTACTACTCCACCCACAGAAAAACCAGTCGCTGGTACAAGACCGTGTTCATGCACTTCCTGGACATTGCCACAACAAATGCGTACATCTTGCACCGTGAGATGAGCAGTGCCAAGAAGGTGCGGCCCATGGCGCACAAAGACTTCATGGTGGAGCTGGTGTGTCAGCTTTGTGATGTGGACAAGGCAGGTGTTTCCCAGAGCAGGAGTGCTGATCACATTCCTGTGCCCACTGTGACATTCATTGCTGCCAGCCAAAAAGCCACCAAAGGCAGGATGAAATGTAAACACTGCTACCAGGTGAGGAACAGGAGGAACGACACACCCTGGAAATGTCAGGCCTGTGACGTGGCCCTCTGTCTTGTGGCGGACAGGAACTGTTTTATGGAGTGGCACAAATAATTTCTGTCATCTTATCGTGACAACTGATTGTTTTGTAAATAAAAACCCCACAATGCAATGACATTATAACTAGCCACAACTGTGCAGAGTGAACACCTTATAACTAGCATCAGATAGGCTCACATCTCTTAGTGTGATATTTGAGGAACGAAGTGATGCTCTGTGTGTATTCAGTTTTACACCAGAGTAAGTTTTGAGTTACCACACAGATCTGTTCTCCGTATAAAACAGCTAAATGGCTGGGTTTATAAATCACCTCCACTGGCACTGGTATGTGCAAATCCATCACGCTGGGTTGACACTGAATTTGAGAGTATTAATATGAGCGTGGGGCGTGGTGGGAGTGAATCATGATGGTCTTGTGGGAATTTGGTGAAATCGCAATGGTCATTTTTAATGTCAAAAATGTTGACAATTATTATGATTTGATGCCAAATCTTTAGGGAGCGTGATAGAGCGTGATAGAATGTGATAATCGTAGTAGAGCTTAACAGAGCGGAACAGACCTTGATGAACTCGGAAACACAATTCCTTCAAGTTTCATCTCTTCGATGGTACAAGAAGCAGAAAACACAAAGATTCTCCACATGTCCATCAGGACTCTTCTCACTGACTCGCTACTGCTCGTGTTCTCACTCCTGTTTCCTTCTAACTGTCTTTTTAAGTCCTTTATTTCATTATTAATTATATATGAATATTTTTTAGATAAACATTTAATTTCCAAATAAAATCTTCAAACTTCTGCATGTGGATTGTGTGACAGTTTATTTATTTATTTATTTAGGAAATGTAGGGATTCCTGAAAATCACATTTTATTATTCATATAACTGCAGAGTAAACAAACAAACATGCAGAGTCCTCACATCTAAATAATACTGACATTTATTTATATATATATCTCATAGCACTGCAGCACTTTCTACTTTATGTCCATCTTCTTTAGCTTGTTAATTTTTTGCATGCTGCTCGATCCAAAACTCTTGAAAACTGCAGTGGATCTGGATAAACACAGTGGGAATAAGTCGCGAAAGACATTTTAAAATAATATTTTATTAATTTCAACTTAAAACATTCAAATGCACTTATTCAATGAATTCATCATTAGGAAATAATCAACTCCAGTCATGGCAGTGGTGGATCCAGAGTACATCCAGGGATCCAGCTGGGTGGGATGTGCAGATATATATGAACGCTCATTTAATTTCAATTTAAAACCAAAAATCCAGCTCCATATACACTGTTTTGAATGTATGAAGAACTTACAGGACAAACAGAAAAATGCTAAATTTATTAACCTTATCCTATAGAACATCCAGAAATATTAATTATTGATTTGCAACATAACAATTTTATTTTTATTACATATATATTACAAATCAGTTCATTATACTTCATTACACTGTTTTCTATGGGTAACGAAACAACCATCACACAATGTGGACCATTAGAAGCACTTAAAGATTGTTCATTTGATTATTATTATTATTATTATTATTATTATTATTATTATTATTATTGTTATTATTCATAGTAGTAGTAGAAGTAGTGGTAGTAGTGCAGTGGTAGTGGAAGTAGTAGTAACAAAGCTTTCTGAGCAGGAGATCTGAGCAATGGCAGCTGACAGGGATCTGTGGAGATCACGAATTAAAGCCGCCTCTAGTTTTCTGTACCAGGATGAGATTGAGCCTACCAAAAGAGCATAAAGTAGTAGTAGTGATAGTAAAAGTCATAGTAATAGTAGTAAGAGTAGTAGTGGTAATTATAGTAGTAATAGTGGTGGTAGTAGTTATAATAGCAGTTATCGAAGTGGAAGTAATAGCAGTAGTGGTAGTGGAAGTTGTAGTGGTAGCGGAATATGTCGTAATAGTAATAGTAGTAGTAATAGTTATAGTAGTGGTAGGTATAGTAATGGTAGTGAATGTCATGTTAATATTTATAGTAGTGGTAGTGGAAGTAATTGTAGTATTGGTAATAGTATTGATTATAGTGTTAGTGGAAGTCGTGTTGCTGCTGCTTTCATGCTGCCAAGTTCATAAAAATACTGAATTTATATTGCCTTATTGCAAAACAGTTTGTTTTAAGTTTATAAAACACCCAATGAAACACTGATCCAAATTAACAAATTGAATTTTTCCAATTCAGATGTCCAATGTTAAATCTGTTTTTGTACTAATGTAGAAAAGTACAAAGATGTAAGATGTAAATTATTAAATTCTGATTAATATATTATTAAACTACTAAACTGATTTAATACTGACAATTTTGGCATGCTAGTTTTTAAGCAGTAATAAATTAGGCTCGCAGCAAATGGTTTATTATTACTCTTTTTCGTAAAACTTGTGTTATTAGTTAAGAGTTTATAAAAATAAATGTGTACGTAGAATTATTGTTATTATTATTGTTTCAATTCAAATAAACAATTTAAATGGGCTTTTATACCTATTGTTTATTTAATTTTGTTCAATAGATTACTCAGTAGGAGTTTCTTACCTCCGTATGAAAGCGCGTAATCACTCAAACAAGTTGATGAAGAAGGAACAGATCCCCTGTAAGCTCTGCCAACAATACTGATGTGCAAGTTGGTCTGCCCGACTCACAGCTCCCTCTGTGGGGCCCTGTGTGGTGGTTTTAGCAGGTTTCTCAGGTTGAACAGGTTTCAGAGCAGAATTCTTAACTGGTCTGGAGCCTTCTTTCAAAGGTTGTTGTGGCTTGGCTGGTTTGGACGTAGGCCCCGTCTTACCATGCTGTTGCTGCTTCTGATTTCTGGGCCACGATGCACGGAACGCCATCTGCGCTTGTTCTGTTTCAGAGCGACACATATGGGGTTTATATGCATGGCTCTCCTGGCAGGAATTCTGTAATTTGCGCATGCTCGTCATGATCTGGGTAAAATAGTGGCGTGGGTTCTTGTTGTAGGCCCGACACAGTTTTGGCTTGCCCACGTAATCACACCAATACGACTTGTCTTTGGTTTTGCAGGAAACACGCATCTTTGTGTCGCTCCGGTGGCTTGATACAACCATTGTACAGACATCCTTGGCTTTGTTGGTGAAGCGAATTTGCTTGGACATTCCAACTCCATCACTGGCAGTAATTTGAACTGGCTTGCTACTCTGAGCCTGGGTGATCATCACCCAGATGCCACATGCTAGCACGAGAGCAACTTGGAGTGTGGCTCTCATGATTGGAGGAGGGCTGGATGAAGTGCTCGACAGAAGCGGAGTCACACAAGAGCCTATGCTGTAAGGAAGGAACTGGAAATGTAAGCAGGGAATATAAACACTCCTTCCACAAAGAGGCCCTTGAGTCGTGTAAAATTTGGATCATTGCCCCACCCCGGTGTGCAAGAGCTGATTGTGACCATCGGAAGACGTATGCGTGTGTGAACGTGTGAAGAGGTATTTAACGTTGTCTGGTTTTGTGTGCGTCAGGAGGTGTATATTCAACAAATTTCAGCTGCTGAAAAAGTGTTTTATTTATGTGTTAGTGCTTGTGTGAAGGTGGTGGCGTGCAAATGCACACACAATTATTAATAGTCTTTTCCACAGGTGAACCATTGATGATTGCTTTGAGGAGAAATGACGCACGTCAGGTGCCTCATGCCAATACTACACATAGATAGATACATTTGTTATAACACGTTTACAGTGTGTTTGTTCCAGGTACGTGTGCATGCACACTGGTCATGAAGGAAAGGGCAGGAGAGATGTTGTTTAAATCAGAGACCCATGGAATATTGGGAATTTCGGCCCGTTCTTTGTTTTTAGGGAGTCAGGTGGCCAGCTTGTGTAGGAGGCGTTTCAGGGCCTGTAGCTTGTGAATTATCAAGGATATCTGAATTTTAAATTGAAATTTTTTTAACAAACCCTTGATCTTTTTTAAGAAACCCTTGATTGTAGCAGAAAAAAAGGGGGGGGGGTATAATATTCTTATTAAATACTTTGTTTTTTACATAGTTGAATGTGCTGACAACAAAACCACACAAAAATTATCAATGGAAATCAAATTTATTAACCCATGGAGGTCTGGATTTGGAGTCACACTCAAAATGACACACTACAGGCTGATCCAACTTTGATCTAATGTCCTTAAAACAAGTCAAAATGAGGATCAATAGTGTGTGTGGCCTGCTCCTAGTGAGGTGGTGGATGGTCTCCTGAGGTATCTCCTGCTGGACAGTCTGTGGTGCAACGTGAGGTTGGTAAATGGAGCGAGACATGATGTCCCAGATATTGGATTCAGGTCTGGAGAACGGGCGGCCAGTCCATAGCATCAATGCCTTCGTCTTGCAGGAACTGCTGACACGCTCCAGCCACATGAGGTCTAGCATTGTCT
>JBCNYG010000023.1:3944555-3957852 GCA_039654305.1 Porochilus rendahli | reverse complement strand
TAGGTGTGAGTGTGAGTGCGAATGGTTGTGTGACTGATGGCCCTGCGATGGCCTGGCGAACTGTCCAGGGTGTACCCCGCCCTCGTCCAGAGTCGGCTCAAATGGGCACCAGCCTCCCCGCGACCCTAATTAGGAATAAGCGATTCTGAAAATGAATGAATGAATGAATGAGAAACCAAGTTTTCCCAAATGTGTAGTGGAAGAGAATCCGTGCTCGGAGATGGACGACAGGAATTTGACTTTAAATAATCCAACTTAGAGCTGCTGAACACTGAAATCCACAGCAAATCATTCTGGATCATTTTTCTAAAACCCGGTCCAGAAGTATCTCCAGATTGCAGATTTAATTGTGCTTTAATAGCTGTAAACGAGGTTCAACCCCAGCATTAGCAGGGTGGTGGTACTCCAGGACAAAGACCATTTTGGAAAGCAGTTGTAAAGAAATGTATTTGTGAGAATACACTTCCCAAGGGAGCACCATCTTCAGGGGGGATGTATATCTGAATCACAAGCCTCACCAAGCTTGTGCGCTTAAAGCACCTAAAGCTGCTTTTACATGGGTTATGATCCCGGAACAACTTGTCCTTTGAGCAAGTTGTCCCCACTCTCAAATGGGTGGCAGGCCAGAAGCAAGAGGGGCAACACACAAAAGGGGAAAAGCGCTGGAGAGGAGCCACCCATCTGTAACGAAAGCCCACCAAATAGCCTAATAATCCAGGTGGGCCCTCCTACTTGACACCGATTGTGTTCACATTGCGGAGTACGCCCAGGAACAAAAATGTTCTGTAAGAACTTGCACCACCTCCACAAGTGGAGCAAGTTGCCCGCTCTGGTGTCAAGTCCATTTTTTTTCCACAGGTAGATGAGCCGGAAGATGAGCTTGTTTTGCCCAAGTAAAAGCAGCTTAACAGAAGTAATTTTGTAGGAATGAAACCTGGAAATGTTCATCAGTGTACAGTACTGCTGCTCATATGCTGAGATTAAATCAGTAGAGGATTGTCGAGTACTGCGACTCCTGCAGCGACACCTCCATCGGCGTGTTCCGCACTCTTTGTCCTGAGCAGGTGGCCCACACACTCGTTCATCAACACCTCTGTTCCTCTCCTGCAGCACAGTTAAAAAGGTTAGTGGGATTTCCTCTCTGGCAGTAATAAACGGGGTTTGAAGCATATGTGTATTGAGGGGTTTTAAGGTTCTGCTGAACGGTTTCAGATTCAAGCAGATCCCCCTAAGATTTCTTATCGTACCTAACATAGACTCCGAAAGCACCCAGTTCACTAAGGCACGTCTTCAGCTTCAGGGGCTCCCCCACTCGGCAAAGGTAATTATACGTGGGCCGGGGCTGGATTTTGTCCATTAGGATGTAGGCGGTTCTCTCGGAGCTATTCTTCAGTTTATCCAGAACATGGCAGATCTCATCCCCATAAATGTTGTTCCCTGTAACAAGGTGAACAGTGTTTGGGTGTAAATAAAAATAGTAGCCTAATTACACAAACCAGACTTAATGTAATGTTTCACTTGTCAAGATTGCATTTGTTGCTTTTTTTAAAAAAAAGATGAACCAACATGAAGAAGACCAGAGAGCTGTCGATGGGAGAAAACCACATTTGTAAAAACATTTTTAAGCTACATGGATAAAAAATACTAATTTTAGATCTGCATTTAGATTTCATATCAGCTTTTAACTTATAGCTAGTTTTACTCTTATTGAACTGTTTTTTTATTTCCCACACCCACCCAGCTGAAGGTAAGGTTCTACCTAGCCTACAGTCCAGCCTTAGGTTCTTGGTCCTTATGCGTAAAGCAAACGTCGAAAACATTTCTGAGCTAGTCAAGAACTTCTGGTTTTTCCTCATAGTCTGTAAAGTTCTTTCCTATTCAAATAGAAATAATGCTTTATGTATTTACATACATTTGAATGCCTTTTGAATTTTTCTTCAAAACACTACTTTTTTTTTTTTTTAAACATATCCCAATAACTCAAAAACTTGACCTGAATTCAAATTTGGAGGACAATCCAATAGAGATAACCTGTTTTTAGCCAAAAAGTACATTTATCTGTAAAGAAAAAAGAAACCACTGGTGTACTAACAACCAGATATGAAACGGGACAAACAAGAAAATCACACCACGGATGATACAAACATTACAAGAACTGTGAAGAAAAAATCTTTATGATGGAACTTATGACGGTGATAGAAGTACACACTTTACAGTGTTGTGTGTGAAGCTGAGCGAACCTAGCAATCACGGGGGATTATATGGCTCTCGGGGGCGGGACATCGGCCGGGTTTAATGCGAGCAGGGAAACATTTCTCAATGAGTGAAAGTTACATCAGCGTTGCCATGGAGAGTTTCCTTCCGTGCCTGGCTGGCTGCCTTGTTTCTATTGGACACACGAGGACATTCATCCCAAAGCGCTGCGTTTACAACACTTCAAAATAAAAGTGTTTTTAAGTTGCTGCCCAGCGGGACATTATACGTGTATTAATAAATATATATATATTTATACACATGTCAATGGCAAATATACATGTCATATATATTTATACACACATCAATGCACTTAATAGTTAATATGAGGTCTCTCTCTCTCTTTGGCAAAATAAATCAAAGTGATGCGCACGCGGCGGGATAAACGAAAGCAACACCTGTCCATCTGTAAAAAGAGTCCCCGGTAATCCGGACCAGTTATAGGGACGCCTTTTCCTGTAACTACAGGATAATAACAGTCCGGGAGTAGCCGCCTTTTCTGCTGTCGCTGTCCCGGTACTTTCTACCATCTACAAATGCCATGGTGTTCATTTCATCATGAAAGACACGAACATCGAGCATAAAAACAAAGGAAGCTGCTACCGGGCTTTTATCTGCCGACCGCCGTGCTGCAGTTACAAGAAAAAGGAAGCAGAAGTCACGTTCTCTGAGCGTTGGCTAATCGCTTGATTGAAACTTCAAGGCAAGAGAAGCCACGTTCAGAAGAACAGTTCAGGTTCTTCAGTGTTCCATTCATGTTCAGGACAATTCATTTTCAGAAGAAGGTTAAAGGTTAAAGAGCTGTTAATACAGACATTAATCTGAATACAGCAGATACAGAGGACTGAAGAAACCTCATATAGTCGCTGACCAGAGAAATCTAATGATTATTATTAAGATTATTAGCATTTTCATAATTATTATTTTATTTATTTACAACTGATTTATTTGTTTATTTATTTTTTCATCCTATTTTGTGTTAAAAAATTAAAATAAAGAGGATTTCTTGTGGAAAACCTGATGCGGCCCAGCATCACCCAGACTCTGCCTCCAGCGGCCCCCGGGTAAAGTAAGTTTGAGACCCCTGTTTTAAAATATAACGAATTCAGATGCAAAAAAACAATAAGTCCACTTGACCTCTTAAAAACAATGGTGGTAAGGGTAAACTTCAATTATTCTGGAATGAATAAGGGGCAATTAACAAAGTGACTGGTGCTGTATGGACTACATGGTTTTGAATACAAATGCCGATGGTGCTTATGAGCTTCTGTAAACAAACCACATATTGGTTTGGGTTTATTACACCGTACTACTAACGGGTAACAGGTTTTTCCATAGAAATTAATTTCTTCATCTGCTCTTGTGTACCGTAGACATTCATGTGCAGTAGCTCTATAATTTAGCAGGGATTTGCATTTACAAAGTTTTGCATCTGAACTCTTCATTTTTACTCCAATAAGATATTTACTTTATCAGTTCCAATACTTTTAGTCATTAGTGTACAGGGTGGGATATGTATAGCCGAGTCTCACCTCCTCCTTCTCTCTGTGGTTTCAACACGTACCGGTCTGGTTTGGCTAAAGCCATAGCCACATTCTGGTCCCCTTCCTCTCCCTCAAAATAAAGGAAAAATTGTCACTTGGCCTTATTTTCGAAAGCAGAGAAATGTACTATAAATGCACGAGTCAGTACTCTACCACGTCTAATGTGTACAAGCCTGCAAAAGTGGCCCGAATCTGAGTCACAGTTTCAGGCTCGTCGGGAAAGAAGCGTTCAAGGACGCCTGGCCGAGCCAACTCCTGCTGGACCTTCTTACTGCCAACAAGGTGGGTGCTGATGTCGGGACATTTCGCCGCGCGCGAACGCTCCATCATCAGCCGAGCCTCCCAGCTCTGTAGTAACCACACACATCTCCTACATGTTACGTTACACTTCAAAACACTCCTCGCGCGAGTCAAACAAGACCACATGGAACCATTATGAAAGTAAAGTCTAAGCTGTTGGTGTACCTGTTCGGATTTGTAATTCTGAGGCATGTATCCATTGCGGAAATAGACAACTGCAATCTCTTCTCCATCTCTGAAAGTAGAGAAAAATATTTCTTTTCAGTCAGATTTATTCAATTTCATAATAAAAGTTCAGAAGTATTTTCTCTTGTAGGGAAATAGTCCAAACCCTCACACAAACAGTCTCTTGTTCTGGTCCAGGAATCCACTTCTACTCACATCTTCAAACTGTCTTCTTATTGCACGAATGTTTCTGTGAATACACAACATGCAAATCATTCATATATCATAAATGCTTTGTCCTTTAAGCTTTCTACAGTTCGTTAGTTCATTTATTTAAAGAAAGCTTTAACACAAATACATCAAGACAATCTAGTGGTTACCTAGCAATTATAAGATTTAAAGATATTGAGCCGTAGGTGTTGGCACCTAATAAGACCAAAGATAAAATAACAAAAAGACTAATACCTTGCCCAAAGCTCATTCTCTACATATCGATGGTCATAAATGTTCCTTTGGACATCCTCTACTAGGAACATCACCACAGCCCTGTAATAAGCATATAAACATGTGCAGTATTTGTCATTCATAAGCTATGAATCCTTACAGATGAAGCCGTTTAAGGGCTATAAACGCTTAACTAACCTCTCAGAGCCATAAAGCTCCCAGGCCTTCGCCAAGCCTCTTGCCAGACCTGCTGCAGGATTGTTATCTAAGATCAGTTTGCTTTCCTCCGATCGATTTGCAACCTTCAGAATGTGCCTGTGAGGGAAACACGTGAACTACTACACTGCAAATCGCAACTTTTATTCACAGAATGCTGCAGTTAGCAGTCCGGTGGGAGCACTGAGCTAATTTGTATACTGATCCTTCATGTGTGGACGCACTCACTCACCGATGGACGTCTGGGGTGCGTGAGGAAAGACCTCCAAAACTGGCTGCAATAGTATTAATTTCAATCTGCCTTAAGGCCTCTTTTCCATCCACACGGTCAATCATGTAATCTGAGCGATTCAATCCCACCACTATTGCCTTAAATGACAAACAGCATGAGAACAAATTCAGTCCAAAATTTGCATACCCTTAGAATAAAAAACGTTGAAGAAATTCGATTCATAGTAAGAGAATTTTGTCTTGGGTTTCATGGGTATTCCCCTTCTATTACAAGCAAAAACATGAAATTCATTCATTAATTTTTCGAACCGCTCATTCCTAATTAGGGTCGCGGGGAGGCTGGTCCCCATCTCAGCCAACTCTGGGCGAGGGCGGGGTACACCCTGAACAGCTCGCCAGCCCATTGCAGGGCCATCAGTCACACAACCATTCACACTCACACTCACACCTAGGGGTGATTTGGAACAGACAATTAGCCTACTGTGCATGTTTTTGGACTGTGGGAGGAAACCGGAGTACCCGGAGGAAACCCGGAGGAGAACATGCAAACTCTTCACAGAAACGCCCGAGCTGGGAATCGAACCCAGGACCTTCTTGCTGTAAGGCGGACGTGCTAACTACTACGCCACCGTGCCCCCTTATTTATTTATTTACTTACTTATTTATTTCTTTTACTTCATGCAGAGAGCAGTTGGTGTATTTCCAGCGGCCTAAAGATGTAGCATGAACAGAAATTGAAGATGTAGCAGAGGCTAATCTTTATGTTTGTTTGATGCTGTTTGATGCTTGGGGAAAGCTAATTTATTGAAATTGGCTGGTTGATTGAAATTGGCAAATGAGTAAATTGGTGTGAAAACTGGAGAAAAAAATGAGACATGGAGATCTGGATCTAGTGAATGAGAGCTAGATAAAGAGACATAGATTCTAATTCTAGATGAAGAAGCCCAACACATGGATATTGGGGGTAGAAACTTTCACTCATTTTAAGAAAAGTAGCCTTTAAAGCTACAGGGTGTGAATGTCTGTTCGTTTGTTTGTTCATTCATTCATTTCTGACCAGGACTGTTGTAGATCTTCAGTCTCTACCGGTAACACTGGGTGCAAGTTCACACACTGTTCATGCCTTTGGGCAATTTAGAGTAACAAATGCACCTTCTGGCATGTTTGTAGGAAGTGGGAGAGAACCAGACAACCCAGAGGAAACACAACGGCACAGCGAGAACATTCAGATAAGCAATACGTACAGAGTTAGCTGAACTCCGGATCAAAACCAAAGGTAGGAAAATGTAATTATGGGATATTTGTGAGCAGTTCCTAACCATGCAGGTAAGATCCATTCAAACAGATTGAGATAATCAGATCCATGAAGAGAACACCACATTTTCTTTCTTCTGGCATGTTTTTCTTCCTGAAAGAATCACAGAATTATGGACGTTATGAATAATATTTTGTGAATGAGTCCTTGATACAGAAATTTAAATCTTTCTCTTGCTATAATAAGGTAAATAACAGCACTTTTGAATTTGGGTGAACATTAAATTAGCATCTGGATTTGACAGCGTTGCAGTCACAGTCTATTATCAACGCTGAATGCAGGTTATAATTAAGTAAAATAAATGAAATAAAATAATGATATAGTGAGTCTTGGAGGTGCTTCCACAGCAGCAAGCCTTCATCCTTTACAGCCGAACTAAAAGGTGTGATTGTATCCTGCTGTGGTTATTCTGCAAATTAACACAGAGCATTCAAATATTGACAGAATAATTATTTGCTTTCAGAACAGAGGGTTGCGGTTAGTCGGCCCAGCTTTGTTATGTACACACAAAATCCTCAATACGATAATGTGTGGTTGGAAAAAGGCAATCTGACTCAGATGGTGTCCCTGGATATTTGTGCTGCATGTGTGAGAACAGATTGCTTCCTAAATGTGTCAATTAATATAGCATAAGAATGTTACACAATCCTGTACCGAAACTCATGGTCGTCCCATGTTCTGTCCAGTGTCCGCGTGTGCCCACCACGGTAAACCCAATAAGGCTGCCAGATTGCTGAGTCGATACGGATTGGCCGTTATATATTGATGACTTACATGACGATGGACAGTAATTATTATTATTGTTTTAATTGTTTTTAGAAACAAAACTGAGACCCAGATATGAAGACTCATACAAGACTGCTCAGAGTCATAGGCAGGGTACACCCCATGTATCTCTCCAGACAGTCACAAGGCAACACATACACTCATCATTCACATTCACACCTAAATTTTTTTTCCCCCATTTTTTCCCCCTAATGTAGTCATATCCATTTCCCACCCATCAATGTTTTTCTTTCCCTATGACATGACGACCAACGACCAGGGAGGGGCGTAAGCAAGCACATGCCCCCTCCATGACATGCGATGCTACAACCTGTCTTTTTTCAGCTGCTGCGCACGCGTATCGGGGAGCGGCCTAACACACTTGGAGGGAAAACGCTATCCGCCCCCTCGTACGAATGAGCTCACAGATGCACATTGTTGGCTGGTGATCGCTGTGTGTGACAGGGAAGTGAGTGTATGCCATCCCTCCCTCCCGTGAGGGCGCAGAAAATTAGCTCCCATGGACTCCCGGATGGCTGTGGCATCAATCCGGATTCGAAATTGCGATCTCTGGGTTAATTGTCGCGCACCTTGTCGATGCGCTACTTAGGATCCTTCAAGGATCAATTTGAAATCAGTTTGAAAAAAGCCTCCTAGGATCAACTTGAAACAGTCAGTTGGCCTAATGTGCGTGTCTTTGCACAGGAAAAGTGATACAAATAAACATGGAAAAATCAGAAAGGTCACAAAAATCTAAAGAAATCAGTGGAAATACTCTGAAGACTTTTGTGTGTGTTTGTGTGTGTGTGTGTGCGTGCGTGCGCGCATGAGTGTGTGTGCGTTTAAAAGCAAATTAAGCTAGACACCGCATCTTTTTGAACTGGTGCATCACACATTTGGACACACTTGAAAGGAAGTGCTATCTACCATCTTCTACATACATGAGCTCACAGATGTGCCCCATTTGTAGCTTCACTATTGATTGACCGGGAAGGGAGAATAACTGCATTCTTCCCATTCCTCATGGACTCCCACATGGGAGTTTTTATACAAAAAAAAGTATAAGGTTTATTATTTTATACATTTTTATACAGAAATAAGGTTTTATCTCTCTGTCAGAAATATTGCTGGATATTGACCATTACTTATGATTGCATACACGATGCAAGGAGTAGAATATATGTGTTCTTGTTTTCCTTAAACATTGTCGCCAAACTGTCAGTCAAAAGCCTGCACTTGGAGAAGGAGGAAATACCAGTGATTTGAAAACCATGACACAGAACCACATGGCCATCAGCTACTGTTTACAGCTCGGAGTAACAGCACCAGATGTTATTTATCAGCACAGATCCGGTGGCCATGAGCTCATCTCTGTGTATGTAGGGTCTAAATAAACATCCGTAGGTTTCAAAATATGTCATTAAGTAAATGTTAAGTATTCAAGGTTGTCTATTTAGGGAGTCCATTCATTCTCGTCTTATACGTATGCTCACCTTGGCTATGGCTGAGAAGCATATTGAGTGTGTTAAACAGATGTTAAAGAGAAAGGCAAAGAAGGCAAACATGTCATTTGATGAACCTTTGTGTAAGAATAGAATATGCATTCACTCACTCACTCATTCATTTGACAAACCGCTTAATCCTACACGCTCCTCATGGAAGCTGGAGGCCAAGTCTGTGCAAGGGCGGGATACACCCTAAACAGCCCGCCAAAGCCAACACACAAACAATTACACTCACATTCACACTAACAATCACACCTGGGGCGATTTGGAACAGCCAATCAGCCAAATGCGTATGTATTTGGGCTATGACAGGAAACCAGAGGAAACCCATGCAGGCACAATAAGAACAGGTAAAAACCCCACACAGAAAAGCCTGAGCCCGGGACTTGAACCTAGGACCTTCTTACTGTGAGGCGGACATGCTAACCACTACGTCATCATGCAGCCCAGTATTCATGCTGTTATAGGAAGATAATCAATGGTAGAGTGTGGAGAAAGGTACAAAAATCATATCACAGCACAGCACCTTCCCCTTACACCACAGTAATCTGACAGCAACAACATTTTTATTTCTATAGTTACAAACTATAACTCATCAATTATATCCTCCTGAGACCCAAAAATTTATGTTGTGTGTCTTATCATTTCTTCAGACTGTTTCTGTCCCACAACACCCAATTACTATTACTATAACTTAACAGGGCGAAGTTTGGCAAAAGAGTAAAACCCATTGGTTCTCATATGAGGATCTTAGAAGGACATACACACAATATTGTATGGGAAAAAATATGTCCTCCTAAGAGAACAGTGGGGTCTCAAGAGGATATACCTTTATAGTTGCATTTATTGTTGCAGTACACCCAGAAATCATCCTGTTATCACAAACAGTTGTTTTCTAATCAGCATCTATTCTATTCTTTTACCTTTTAAAGACATCCACTCATTCATTTGAAGATCCGCTTTATCCCACTATGACAGGCTGGTGCCTATTTCAGCCAACTCTGGGCAGGGTACACCCTGAACAGCTCGCCAAACCATCACAGGGCAGCACACACAACCATTCACACTCACACTCATTAGCAATAAGAAACAGCCAATTAGCCTAATGTGCATGTTTTTGGGCTGTGGGAGGAAATCAGGGTTCCTAGAGGAAACCCACGCAAGCTTGGAAAGAATATGCAAACTTCACCCGGAAACACGTGACCTTCTTCCTGTGAGGCGGACGTGCTAAGCACTACGCCAACGTGCCACTTCCTTTCAAGATAATCAGACAAAAATTCCACTGAGGAATCTTCGCCATATCTGTGGTTTGGTTCTTGTTAAATATTAATAAACTGACAGTCATTGAAAGTTTAATATATTTCTGTATATCTGTACTTGTAGGAGGGGGTTGGGAGTTCACCCTGTGGCTTTATTGATGATAGTACTCATGCACTTGAGAAAATGGTGAGTTGTCCTGCTTCATTACACATGTGTAGGTCACTTTGCAAAACATAATGCAACGTCTGTCACGTGAACAACAGGCAATGGTATGGTGGAGACCGAGTTGAGCTACAGTGAGGTTGTGAGGCGTATGGGCTGTACACGACCCAATATCAGAAACCCGACTGGCCGACACAACATGACAGGGTCAGTTGACGACAGGCCACATCCAGGGCGAGAGAGAGTGACGACTCCCAAACGACATCGCTACATCCGGTTACTTGTGGAACCGGTTTCGCTGTACTGTATCCCCGCAAACGGAGGCCCTACCCGATACAGACTGTTGGGGCTTTCATTTTGCCAGCTGCCATTTTGTTTAGTTGTTTTTGATGCACATAATTTATTCTTGGTTTGCTGTTTTTTGAAGCCTCCACAAATTATCCATATTGCAAAAATCCAGTTTTTGGAAGCAGAATAAAAATTCTGTCGAAGATAATAAGGTGTCAATGTTTTTAATGACTGTCAGTGTATATATTTATTTGTTTAGTATTACCTTTCAGGATAAGTTTATCAAGCAGGATTAATTAACATAAAGCTACAATCAAAGGAAAAAAAAAATGTTAATCTAGTATTCAGATTTATGTTTTTTTTTTTCAACAGCATAGTACTGTTAAGACATTTCAAATAGTTTTCAGCAAATTCTTGTAAAATGAAATGGTTACCATCTATAAATAAGATAATCTGCTCTTCTAGAAGGAATTGTAGTCTGTTCTGTTTTTACTCATGTAAAAAAGTCTGTCATTACCCAGATTTATTAAGTAGCACATGATTACTCTCCGCTGTAAGACATACAGAAGCGCTTTATATAAATAACCTACAGAAAGCCTCTGTAACAGAACTGCTCACACTGCACTCCAAGTAAATGTCTTATTGTCCTGATTAAGATTTTCCGTGTGCTAGTTTCATCTGCAGGTCAGCAGGAAGAGATGAAAGGCTTGTTTCTTTATGATCTGCTTGTATGTTTGGGAAGCATGCAGGTTTTAATGCTCAGGATTACGGTGGTGGGACCTGGTGTGTTTGTTATCCAGCAGTGTTTGATACAACGCTGTATCTGAAAATAGGATTTTTTTTTTCTTTTACACATTTTACTTATGAAATAAAACTTTTGGTGTGCTGATATTAGAGGAAAGTTTATAATGATGGCATAATATTGTAATTTTCTTTCTTTTAATATAGTCTATTATTTTTTTCCTAGCACTTCCAGAACGGTTACATTTGTATACATATTTAAATAAAATACACATTGAATCTCTCTCTCTCTCTCACACACACACACACACACATACACACACACACGAGCCCCTTTGAGCAACAGTGGGCCAAGTCCAAAATTCAAGATGTGTGAAGCCTCCATATCTATGAAAAACATACATGAACAGAAGGTTTGTCAGTTAATAGAGGACACAGAAAGTTATTATTACTTTAGCTAGGACACCACTGCATCTGCTCATTAGTGTGAAACTAAATGTTATTCATTATTTTTTGTAATATTGTTACATTTGGACTTTGGACATGTTTCAACCCAGGTTCCCAGCACCACTGCAATTTAGGCTATAAAAAAGGATCTAGGATGAGTATAGGAGTAAGACTGAAGGCATTGAAGTATGAATCGTACACATTGCACCCTCCTGAAAATTCACAAAAATGAACTTAGCCCACTGTTGCTCTAAGAGACTGAGTGAAGATTCTACACCCCCACTTTTGTCTAAAAGGGCTCCTAAAAAGAAGTATTAAATTACTTCTCTATAATTGTTTGGCGAAAATGTATTTAACAATGCTATTGTAAGCAGTGAGAACCAAAAAACCAATTTTTCTGAACATTTTTAAAATGTTTTTTTTTTTTTTCTTTTGTATAGCATGAATGAACTTCAAACCATATGGAACAATTTATCAAGTAAAGAAATATGTTAAAATTATTCCTGAAAGGAAAAATCCTGTAATCAAAGTAAATGGTGTTCACCCTAAGTATTGACTTAAAAAAAATGTTAGTAAAGTGTTATTAATGTTATTATAATATATTGTTGATTCTTTATTTATTCACATCAATAAGATCCAATATTACATGAAAAAAAAACTTGAATAGTACTTGGTTTATGATTTATCTTCATTTTGTTAAGTGTATAATCATCACTGCATCACTGTACCATCCCATATAGTCCATTTACCTCAATATACTTTTCGGAATACCTTTTTTACCTTTTTTTTTCTTCTCATATATATATATATATATATATATACATGTGTGTGTGTGTATGTATATATATTAAAGTTGGTTGGCCTTTTACACCCGAGCCTACTGGCTCATCAGGCAAAGTTTAAAGCAACTTAGCATCCCATCCTCCTGGATGGGATACTATTCCTTCGTAGGTTACCTTCCCATTATTTTTGACTGGTACCCATCTGTACCACTGTGTGGACAGAGGCACACTTGTGGTTAAGACTTTGCCTGAGCAGGGGCTGAGCACAGTGGGGGGTCTAACCGGGATTTGAACCCACAACCTCCTGATCATGATATCGCATATATACATATATACATATGTTTGTGTGTGTGTGTGTGTGTGCGTGTGTGTGTGTAGTCACCCACTGCACATGCATGGTGCACCATGTAACACCATCCATCCACCCAAAGTCAGGCCCCTTCCATATATGGTAAAGGACACTGACGTTAGTCTTTAAATTGTTCTTTTTAGGGAAACACTCATTTAGTGAATTAGTAATTTTCTTTTAAGGCACTCAAGTATTAGAAAAACACTGAAGGTCTTGTTTTTATTCAGGTTAACTTTCATGACCGATCCTGTTTAAATTTGGTTTGTAAACTTACAATATATTCATAATCTAGCTAACTCTAAGTAAGCTCAGTATAAACTAGTTATGTTTAATTATTACAAAAGTCATGATCACAATTAAAACATTGCATACTGTGTGCACATTTAACTCAGTTTTTATAGTCTACAATGTGCACTATACAAGTACATGAAGTGTCCTTATGATAGATAGATAGATAGATAGACAGACAGACAGACAGACAGACAGACAGACAGACAGACAGATAGACAGATAGATAGATAGATAGATAG
>JBCNYG010000023.1:3844542-3857939 GCA_039654305.1 Porochilus rendahli | reverse complement strand
GGGGTGGGGGTGTATGTTGAGAGTCTTTGGAGCGGAAAGAGATAAATACACTCTCTCTCTCTCTCTCTCTCTCTCTCTCTCTCTCTCTCTCTCTCTCTCACACACAGACACACACACAGTTCTGATATAACTCCATCACTAACAGACAGCCGTTACAGAGTAATGTGTGTTTGGCAGTATTGGGCACCAAAAATAGCTGTAATCACTATACACACATATACACTCGCACACACACATGGGCATTGAGCATGACTGTGCAATATGGGTGTGTGCCAGAAAGTGTATTTTACACACCCTGATGTGTAACTGAACATGTCAACACATCACAGCGACAAAACCACAAGGACCACAAATTTCCCTTTGTGCGTCTGTAAGTGGGTGTGAGTGTGTATGTTTTTGTGTAAGAGAGGGTGAGAGAGACTGATAGAGAGCAAGCGAGAGAGAGAGAGACAGAGAGCGAGAGAGAGAGACCAGGGTTAACCCCCCTCCATCTATATCTCCATGAGGAGTGGGAGATGAGGATGAAGGAGCGAGTAAGAGGACGAGCGAGAGAGTGAAGACGAGAGACGAGCAGCAATGAGAGGAACAGTGCTCATCCTGTGTACAGCCGCTGTCACTATCATCACAGGTACCACACACACACACACACACACACACACACACACACGCTTCTAAACACTTTATACATGCAGGGTATGTAATATGAGGCACTATTTCCTGATTGGTCAGGTTATAGAAATGCAGTGGCGTAGTGGTTAGCACGTCCGCCTCACAGCATGGAGGGTTTGAGTTCCAGGCTCAGCGAAGACATTTCTGTGTGAACATTGCATGTTTTCCTTGTGGGTTTCCTCCCACAGTCCAAAGACATGCACATTCGGCCAACTGGCTTATTCATTACTGGTTATTACTACTTACGTGCCCAAGCCCCTCATTTCAGCCTAATTTCCACAGGACCACATGCATCTTCTTTCTTAACATGTGCAGTTGCACAGTTTAGCCCTATTATTATTATAATTATTCATTCATTCATCCAGTCATTTTTCTGAACCTCTTAATCCTAATTAAGCCCGCGCGGAGACTGGCGGCTATCTCGGCCAACTCTGGGCACGGGCAATTACTGGGCCAACACTCACATAACCATTCACACTCACGCCATTTGGAACAGCCAATTAGCCGACTGTGCATGTTTTTGGATTGTGGGAGGAAACCAGAGTACCTACTCAGTTCCAGGAAGAACCACACAGAAATGTTCGAGCCCAGGAATCGAGCCCGGGACCTTCGTATTGTGCGGTGGACATGCTAACCACTCCGTCCCCGTGCTGCCCCAATTACACAATGTAACAAAAATTTAGTTATGTCAATTTTTTGTCATTTTCCATCTTATTTGTTGATATAATGCACAAATCTGGCCTTAGTTTCTGTTAAGTGTCAGTTTTTTCAGTTTCAGTTTTAATACTTATGCCAATCTGCCAAAAATTGTCATTTAAGGGAAACCAATGTTCACACAAGAAACAAATCTGTAGCACGATAATCCTTTTTTGACATTCAGAGTGTGAGTACTTAAACTCTGAAGTACATATCTGAGCTCCACATCTAATAATTTACTTTAAGAACTACTCTTTAAATGTAAAGGACAATGGCTTCATCAAGAAAGTGTCATCATTCAACCAGTTTTGTTAAGTGTGTGGCTATTATATTAGCCCAAAACAAGTTAAACATATAATCAAAAGCACTACAAAATATGCAGAGGCTTATGAACACTATTATAGAATGAAGATTGGTCATAAAGACAAAACATGGGCACCACATATTGTTTGTGGCACCTGCAGCTCAGACTTGGAGGGATGGTTGCTTGGCGATCGTCAATCCATGCCCTCACTACTGACTTTTAAAATCCCGTTTTCACAGAAAATTTAATAATTAATATTTTAGCATTATGAGCCTAACATTGACACTTTGGAGAAGCTGAAAATCAGTGAAATGTAAATAACCATAAGCAAATAAAAAATGTAGATAAATAAAACTTTTTCAAAATTTTGTTACATTGTGTTTTTATTATGATGATGATGATGATGATGATTATTATTATTATTGCTAGTATTACTGTAGAAGAGGAAGATGTCCTGTAGATTCATTTTTTTATTGATTATTAAATTAATTATGTGTTGTACATTATTTTGCACTCGGACTGGTATAGATCATTCAATAAGAAGTGTATCAATAAATATCAGATGTGCAGCACTTCATCACAATGGTCGGGAGATCATGAGTTCGAATCTTGACGACGTAACAGTCATCTGTTTCCAGGAGTCCATTAGGGAGTCGGCTCTCAATGAAGATTGAGAGATAATTGTAGGCTAACTGTGAGTTAGGGTATGTGGAAGACGACGGATAGTGCTTCCTAGCGAGCTGTTCAGGGTGTACTCCTCATGTGCCCACAGTCGGCCGACTGAGCAGACTCCATCCTCCCTGTGGCATTAGTAGGATTATGCGATTCAGTGAATGAATCATTTAGTTAAACTGCCATGAGCAACAGGTTGAAGAGATGTCTCAGAGAAAGCAGGTGTTAGTCATCACCTGTCCTGTTTGGTCATATGATTCTGTGTGAGAACTGGGTCAGCAATAAATAATGGAGAAAATTAAGAAGGGAAATAGCAGTCAATCCATTTATACTCTCTCTCTCTCTCTTTTTTTTTCTCTCTCTTACTATATATATTTATATATACACACTTTTCTGTCTGCAGGTGTTGTAATCGGTGAAGATGTCTGTTCCACCTGCCATAAAAATGCCACCTGCGATGACAAGACAGACGGCTCTGGAGGAAAAGTGTGTAACTGCATGTACGGCTTCGTGGGAAACGGCAGAACTTACTGCCAAGGTGGCATTCCTCCACTTCCTGTAGCATCAAATGAACAACTTTCTGTAGCATATATATTTCCTCTAACATCTTCATGACTTCCTTGCTTTTCTGTAATGTCCTATTGACTTCCTATCACGTCATTGCCATTTGTAAAATAGACCACAGGGGTCCAAAGCTCCCGTCGCCCAGTAATGTGTAGTTTAAAGTTGATCTATATCTTCCTTAAACCATAATCAAAACTGTTGTGTTAAACAAGTGAAGTCCACCTGGCTCATTAATTAAGCACGGTTTTTGGTATGCATCAAACCCAGACATGGTACCTGTAAGACAAACCCGTACACCAAATTTGATCAAAATCTGATCAAGCATTCCTAAGTTCTGTCCGGAAACCAAAGTGTGATGGATGGACGAACGCCACCCATCCCCAAAACTCGCGCCCCAATATGTGGCGAGAGCTAAAATGACATCTTCCTGTAATTTTCACTTGATTTCTGTTTAACAAACATCAGCCTTTACCCAGAGATGGCTGAGATAGTCTCCATCCTCCCCACAACCCTAGAAGGACTGAGTGGTTTGGCAAATGAAGCAAGTCCTGTTTGACAAGAGGACATCTGTGAGGACAAGGATAAGGGTGGAGGAATTCATTAGGCACTGATCGCCAGCATGCTAGAAAAACAGTGAATAAGCATAAACCAGAATTTCAGCGCCTGCTCCAACGGTGCTTCCTGGAGCAGATGCCCCCCATTTCTGATCTCATGCCAAGTGGGAAAACATGATGATGGTGAATGAATGAATAATTTATTTAACTAAGCTTTAAAAAAGTTATATATATTTTTGTAAAACCCCACTATGATACATTTTCTAATTTCTTATTAATTTCTTAGTTCTGATTAGGGCCTATCTCTGCCAACTCTGGGTGAAGGTAGGGTACACCTTAAACCGCTTACCAGGCCAGTTTTAGGCCAGATTTTGAAATTTGGCCTAAAACGAGAACTTCCAATAGATGTCCTGTGTATATATGTATGTATGGTTGGACAGAGGGCATGAAAAAAACACAGGCCTTCAGTGAATATTTTTTTCAGTCAAAAGTTTAGCCTTGTATTTTGTTTTATAGTTTTGTTCAGCATTCTGATGACGGTGATGAAGAATGTGTGATGTGTTACAGATAAAGATGAGTGTCAACTGGGGCGAATCTGCGGGGATTACAGCAGGTGTCACAACACATACGGCAGCTACTTCTGCACATGTGTGTCGGGCTACAGCCCCACCAACAACATGGCCATCTTCATTCCCAATGATGGCACATACTGTCAAGGTCAGGCAAACATAATCTCACAGTTTCAGATCAGCTCTGAGACTAATCTGCACTAAAGTCTGTGTAATTAGTAATAGTAGTAATAGTAATAATAATAGTAATAATAATGATAATAATAATAATAATAATAATAATAATAATAATAATAATAATAATAATAATAATAATTCTGATAATAATAATAATAATAGTAATAATAATGATAATAATAATATTAATAGTAATAATGATAATTATAATGATGATAATAATAGTAATAATAATAGTAATAATAATGATAACATTAGTAATAATAATAATAACAACAACAATAATAATAATAACAAAAATAATAAAAATAAAAATAAAAATAAAAATAATCATAATAATAATAATAATAATGATTAAAATATTAATAATAATTATTATTATAATAAAAGTAGTAGTAGTAGTAGTAAGCAGTTGGAAGAGGTCCCGTGCCACTAACAGGCTGAGTGGAGTGTGTTTAAGTCTCAATGCTTCATGAATCAGGATGCTGAGCTTATGATTTCTGGCCTCGTGGCGTCTTTAATAAGAGTTGTGTGCGCTGGGAGCAGTGGAGATTTTACCAGCATTTATGGGGCTGAAGATAATGGTGTAGCTCATAACTCGGGGTCTCACAGAGTTATGAAGTCAGACTGATCTAATCTAATTACATGGAGAGAAATAAAACCCCCTACAATACATCCAACCACCCAACAGCAAGCCATGTCTGTGCGTGGCTGGATAACAGACTTAACGACTGACCATCGGATGTAATCAGATCAATCTAAATACAGTGAGGGTCATCGATTCTTCCACCTCCTTTATATGACATCATTCAAAAGGGCTGTGAAAACAAAAGCCAGGAGGGGTTCAATCTCCTTTATGAGCCATTCAGTACGACATGGCAGCAGATAATCGAACACCGTGGACCTATTACAAATCCATTAGATGGATAATTACTTTCACACACACACATACACACACACACACACACATACACACACCATGCCGCTATTGGTCAGCCATCGACAGATTAACGACACTGTCATAAAATCTCCCACTGAAGCCTGATAAATATAAAACGCAGGCTGTTTTACTTCTGCATTCTGATTAAATGATGACTATGACAGTCACTACTAACCACGATCCTGGCCAACCAATCACTACTGATCATTCATTCATCAAAACAATCACTACTATCCAATCCTTCTTTCATTCATTTTCTGAACCGTTTAATCCTATTTAGGGTCGCGGGGAGGCTGGTGCCCATCTTAGCCGACTCTGGGCGAGGGCAGAGTACACCCTGAACAGCTCACCAGGCCACCGCAGGGCAGAAACATGCTGACGGCTATGCAGCTACTCTTGATGAAAATCAGCAATGGTTCGTTTACATTCCTCTCACCACAGACAGTGAGAGACACGGCCGGCCTTTGATAACCCAGTTAGCTGTACTGGGGGGACGACTAACCGTGATCCCATCAAACCAATTACTACTAATCGGATCTAACTAATCACTAGTTACTAAGAACTTATTCAAAACTCACCAATCAGAATAAGAATCAGAATACTTTATTGATCCTGGAGAAAAATGTGTTAACTAAGTTAACCAACCAATTACAGTTTCCATTCTCAGCACATCACAATGTTTTATTTATCCTACAAAAACATTCTGCCAAGTCGGAATGAATTAGAGTTTTCAGTGAGGGGTATAAAAACGGGTAGTTTCGTATCAGGTGGTTATTTACACATCATGCAAGAAATCTACCATCAGAAAAAAATACTGAGAATCAGCACTCTCACCGGCGTGCTTGTTATTCACGCTCGGCCTGGTCCTCTCGGGCTTCGAGGTGGCGTCCGAGGCCGGGGAAATGCGACCCATTTTAAATGCACATCCCTACATCCCAACATCCATCTCTCTCTCTCTCTCTCTCCCCCTCTCTCTCTCTCTTACTCACTCCCTCGCTCCCTGTGCTTTTAAATAAATTCGTTTAGACATGGCTGCCTTGTTTCCTGGTTGCATGTGGCTTTGTGTGTGTGTGTGTGTGTGTGTGTGTGTGTGTGTGTGTGTGTATTTTGCATGACATCACCTTTAAGTTTAGCCAGTTTACTCCATTGTTCCATGACAAAGAAGACGGCTCAGAATAAGAAGTGAAAAGGAGATTGTCAACAATATATGGATACATCGTTACAGACGTTTAAAACTCAACCTGATCCTGTTATTTTCTGAATCTGGTTCGATTTGCGGAGACAGTACATGTTATTTTCCAGGAGGATCCAAAGGTACCCAGAGTTTAATATGAATCATAGATTGAAGTTGTTGTTGTTTTTCTTTTTATTTGAGACAAACACATGCTGGCGTCTGGCCTGGATTTATCTTTGGGATTGTTAGGGATTAAAGATGATTTACTCTTTAACCTCTTGAGACCCCACTCTCCCCATACAAGGACATCCTATTTTAACCCCATAACATTTTGCCTATTAGGACATGTCTCCAAATAGACACTAAACATACAACTAGTACTAAAATAGTTTACTTACCAACAGTATGGAGTTTTTATCTCACACTACTCTGTTTATTCATGCACTCGGAGAGGAAGAGGGTCCGTTGAGGGTTCAGTGGATAATTAAAGGTTCTTAGTGTCTATTAAAGTGTTACTGGAGGCCACTCTGAAATCTCCAATGGTAAAACTTTGAGGGTTACCCCAACGGGGTACCCCACAAACTGCCCAATCTGCCCAGCATTTGGTATATATTTATTTTATTCAGAGTACTGAGGATTAAAGTTCCCCATTCACTAGTGAGTAGCGATTTGTTTTATTTTCCATTATCAGCTCATTTTGGATTAATACCCTGTCTGAGTGAAACCACCCCAGCTCACAGGCTAAGTACCTCTTATTCACCTGCTCTACGTCTTGTTTTTGTTCTGTGTGTGTTTACAGTAACAGCGACCATGACAAGGCTGCGTGACCGGACGAACGATCTTGCTCATGCAGGATAACTTGGCAGCGCAACAACGATTCATAGAAAATACAAAAAGTCTGAAGAAGAAGTGCTCTGCAGTTTGGCTCACACCAAGATGCCAATGTTTAGTAATATCATGGCGGCCGGTGCAGGAGTCATTAACACTCGTTAACAAATGGTTTCAAACAGACACTGCAGCCAATTAAATTTTATTTCCAACAGATACCCCTGGACTTCATCTTTATTTCATATACCTGCGATCTGAATGGGCTTTTTAAGGGGTCTTGCTCAAAGGACCAGCAGTGGCAAGGTGGGACTGAGGCTTGAACCCCTGACCTTCTGAGCAGTAATGTAGAGCATTAGCTACCAGTGAGCCACCACCTGCTCCACCATGATACAGTTCCCAATACAGAAATCAAGAGGGTTAAGGGCCTTTCTAAAGGGTCCAACAGTGGCAGCTTGGCAGTGCCCATGCTTGAGCCCCCAAGCTTTTAATAGGAATCCAAACCTTCACCGTCTGAGCCACCACTGATCAATCTATACTCACGCAGGCAATGATGTGACTCAATAAACCAGCCAGAATTCATTTGTTTTCACTGAGATGGGAACTTTCACACAGAGGACACTGGGATAATGAAGCTGACGAAGAGGCAAGAGATGCAAAAAATACAGAATCAGACATTAAAGCTGAAGGAGGATATAACAACGCACTTCTTTCAATCTTTATTTTGTTGTTGCTGTTATAGCGGATATTACTTACAGTCATCCAGCGACAGCTCACAGGAAATTAAAACCCAAACAGCTCTGTTGGAGTTCCTACTATGAATGGTGTACACTCTCGGATATAGGGGTACATAGGGGTTCATTTCTGTCCTACAGGGTACAAGCTACACCAATTTACTCTATAGGACTCCAGGGAGGGAGGGCCAAAACGGTTCATGTCTGCAACCCTCCAGGCAGTAATAAAGGGTGTAGAGAAGTACCTCTTAAAATGAGTATTGCCCCTGGGAAAAGCCATCGGGACCCTACAGGTAGAACAATTGTCAGTTGTTTGCTGAAGGATGGGTGGAGTCCAAAAAAGTATTTAATTTAGCCATATCCACGAGTTGGAGGTGACTGGTATATACTATATGGGAAGGTTCGAAAAGCAAATTAAAGCACAATTTTTGTAGTATATTTTTACCACTTTTACAGTTTTTTAACTGTGACAGAGACGGGACAGGTGAGCTCTGTGCACCTCCAGCAGGGTATACGCGATGTGTAGCTAACGGAACCTTTTTTATGCTCACTCAGAGTTTTAGTATATACTGCACAGAAACACAAGAAGAATAAATGAAACTGGAGTTTTTAAGGTTTATTTCTTCATTTTAAAGCGTGATGTTGATGACGCCGCCTGCTCCAAGCGACCGTAACAAACCGCAGGTGTCCGTCGTTTGGATTTAAGCATTATCCACTTCACTTGTTTTGTAATCCACACATAGCGGACCAATCAGATCGTGCCATTCCTGTGTAGTAAACACGAATATACTTTATTTTCAGAGTGCTTTTCTCTTTTTTTTAGCAGAACATCTGATTTGTGGTGGGATGGATGGGTGCGTGTACACATACTGTAGCGCTCTACAGTCACAGTTTGGGTAAAATCAGGTGGATGTGCTGTTTAAGTCATTATATTAAACACCGGAGAATAAAGAGTAAAAACATTTGGCTTACTTAACAGAGCATGATTATGACACGATCAGTGCGCCTCCGTGACTCGATATGATATCATCGTTATGTCGGGTGGTTGAATCAGCAGCTGAGTGTTTTGGTGGGAAACCCTTCATCATAGTCACAAGAATCGGAACACATGACCCATTACAGAGGCAAAAAGCTAGCTGCGTGTTAGGGCTAGCACAACACAGAGCAAGGAAATGCTAACAGATTAGCACATGAGGTTAAAGGTCACCATTACCATCAAGTGCCCGGATACTAATAGCAGCACTTAACAATTGTTATAAATAATTAATTATAGAACTGAGTGCTATAATAATGGGGGAGACCGAGGGCCAGGCGGAGGAAGAGAGCCTGGTCCTGACTATTACATAATTTATATCTTAGGGTGTTTAAACTAACGGGCCAACACCTACCAACACAAATCCAATTCACCTCCACATACTTCTATGAGTTTCTGTCAATCAGTCACCTTTAAATCTGGTTTATAGATCGGTTTTAAATCTACAGGTGAAGTAAGAGTACTTATACAGACATGTCTTCTCTACACTCTACACAACAACAACAACAAAAAACCCAAACATACATGTTTTTTTATATCAGAAGTGTTTAAACTCATCTATATTCAGCGGAGGATTAAAGCGACCAATAGACTGAACTACAGTCACTACAGAGCCTCACGCTTTATATTTTTATTTCATTTTATTTTCCAAAGTGCTTTATTCTTTATCAAGGCCACGGGGAGGCTGGAGCCTATTACAACCGACTCCAGGCAAAGGCAGAGTACACCCTGAACAGCTCTGCAGACTAAGGCAGGGCCAACACACACTCAAACATTCACACTCACACCTAGAGGCAATCTAGAGTATCTAATAGGCCTAATGTGCACGTCTTGGGACTGTGGGAGGAAACCAGAATACCCAAAGGAAATCCACCTTTTGAAAGAGGTCAAGGTTTAAGGTCAAATGGCAAGACCACACACACTAAAACCGACCCAGTGCGATTTCAGTAGCTGGATGGTATCATCGGGAAGCATTTGCCTGCTACTGACACTCGACATAACAGGGACTCGCCACTAATGAGCCATGAGCACGGCGTAGGAGAACGGCGTGCTGCTGGCTTTATAACGGGCGAGCACCTGTATGACAGAGCGACAGACTCAGAATGAGAGTATATATTAACGTCCTGTACCAGAAATAATATAATAAAATGACGCTACACTTCTTCCATCAGCGGTTGGCAGGTTGTGAAGCTTTAGGTATCGGTGCAAAATGGGACCGCAGAAAATACTGTAACCATAGGGTTCTCGTACCAAAAACTAAACAATGCTGTAAACACAAACGCCTTTATTATTATGTACGCAATTTAAATGGACACAGAGGAATTAAAATCATCGGCTGCTTAGAATGTTGGATTTTTCAGGGGTTCCTGACTAGCACATCGACAAGGTGAGCGACAATTAACAGTGATGGCTCAACGGGTCGGGCTCTGGGTTACTGATCAGAAGATCGAGCATTCAATCCCCAGTATCACCAAGTTGCCACTGTTGGGCCCTTGGGCAAGGCCCTTAACCCTCAAATGCCTGGATGTATATATGCGATGTTATGCGAATGTAATGTTAATATAAGTCGCTCTGGATAAGGGTGTCTGACAAATGCTGTAAACGTAAACATAATTAAGCCGGAGGTCGCAAGATCGGATCCAGGTTGATGCCGCAGCCATCTGCGGCCGGAAGCTTATTGTATGTGCTGCATCCCTGTCACTCATAAGAATCACCAGCCAATCATGGGTGACTGTGAGGTCATCTGAACAAAAGAGGCAGATATTGCTTTCGCTCCAAATGTGCATGCGCAGCAGTTTGGAAAGATGTGGGTGGCAGGATCATGTGCCACGGGTGGGGAGAGTGGGCATCACTCACCAGCCTGTTTCATCCCTTCATTAAATGATGTCATAGATATTTTATCTAGTGTTACTGATACTCAGTTTAAAAAGGACCTGATCCAGGTGAAGGCGGGGTACACCCTGAACAGCTGATCAGTCCATCGTAGGGCCAACACATACAGAACCATTCACATTCGCCCTCAAGGCGATTTGGAACAGTCAATTAGCCTAATGCACATGTCTTTGGACTATATAGGAAACCGGACTACCCAGAGGAAACCCACACAAGCACGGGAAGAACATGCAAATTGCTGAAGGAAGGGACTCGAACCCCGGACCTTCACCACTGTATACAGTAGATGAGAAGGCATGGAGTGTTTTCCCACACAGAGGATGTGAAGGGAGCTTGATTTCTTCCATCCCTGGTTTCTGTCAGCAGTTCCTGGACATCGTCAGAGAACATACACTCATTACTCTGGCATGTTTACCCTGCTGTAAGGTTCAACACATTCCTCAGCCGTAGTGCAGGAGAGAGAGAAAGAGAGAGAGAGAGAGAGACGACGCCTGTTAGAAATCAACACATCCTGAGGTTTAGCAGATGCCGCCTCACAGGTCGGGAGTGAACGTGTGAATCAATGACACTCGCGTTAAATGATGCAAGATCGTCATCCTGGTCTTCATCCCTGAACACTGATCTATACAGAGAACACTGCAAGAACCTGTGTATATTAATCACCATCTGATCTGGGTTCTAAAGTCCACCTCGCTTCCGTCACCATGACGATGACGGAGCAAACGAAGCGAATGCGAGAAGAGTGCTTAAACTGCAGAGATAAAGAGAGAGAGTGAGAGAGAGAGAGAGAGAGAAAGAGAGAAAAAGACAGAGAGTGAAAGAGAGAGAGAGAGAGAGAAAGAGAGCGAGAAAGAAATAGAGAGAGAGAGTGAGAGAGAGAGCGAGAAAGAGAAAGAACTAGAGAGAGGGTGGGGGGCAGAAAGAGAGAGAGGGAGGGAGGGAGGGAGAGAGAGAAAGGTAGGGAGAAAGGGAGAAAGAGATTGAGTGAGGGAGGGAGAGAGAGGGAGAAATATAGAGAGCAAAAGAGAGAAAGAGCAAGAAAGAGTGAGATAGAGAGGGGGAGGGAGTAAGGGGGAGAGAGAGACAGAGAGAAGAAGGGAGTGAAAAAAGTAAGAGAGAGGGATCGAGGAAGGGAGAAAGAAATAGAGAGGGAGTGAGGAGTAGGAGGAGAGAGAGAGGGAGAGAGAGGGAGAAAGATAGAGAGAGGGAGGATGAGGAGGAGAAAGAGAGGGAGAGAGAGAGGGAGAAAGAGATAGAGAGGGAGGAGGAGGAGAGAGAGAGAGGGAGAGAGAGAGGGAGAAAGAGATAGAGAGGGAGGAGGAGGAGGAGAGAGAGAGGGGGAAAAAGAGATAGAGAGAGGAGGAGGAGGAGAAGAGAGAGAGAGGGAGAGAGAGAGAGAGATCTCACAGTTGTATATGGACATCCTGCATTAATATAACAAAAAACACACTCAGATCACTGAAGCAACAGATGCTCACAGCCATTTATTTACCGATCCATTTACACACATAACTCCCTCAGCACCACACTTGAGCACAGGTACACCTGCAGGGAACGATTCAACAGGTCATTTATACAGGGTCGTGATTTTAAATATATCAACCACCGTATAACTCAGCACTGACCTCCATCTGAATAACATCCCACGCCATGTTTACGTAGCATTATTAACACCTCATTATCACATTAACATACAAATAGCAACACATTCATACAGGCAGCTGCTACGGTTAAACACACAGTACAACGTATTTAACTGTTCACGGGAGAGAGGGAGGGAGAGAGAGAGGGAGAAAGAGGGAGAGAGAGAAGGAGGGAGAGAGGAAGAGAGGGGAGAGAGAGAAGGAGGGAGAGAGAGGGAGAGAGAGTAAGAGGGGAAAGAGAGAGGGAGAGTGAGAGAGAGGGGAGAAAGGGAGAGAGGGAGAGAGGGGACAGAGGGAGAGAGAGGGAGTGGGAGAGAGAGAGGGAGAAAGAGATGGAGAGAGAGAGGGAGAGAAAGGGAGAGAGGGCAAGAGAGAGGGAGAGAGAGAGAGAGAGAGAGGGAGAGAGGGGGAGAAAGAGAGAGAGGGAGAGAGAGAGAGAGAGGGAGGGAGAGAGAGAGGGAGAGAGAGGGAGGGAGAGTGAGAGAGAGAGGGAGAGATGGGGAGAGAGAGTCATAAAAAGAAAGTGAAAGAAAGGGGGGATACAGACAGACAGATAGCGAGCCAGACACAGAGACAAAAAGAAAGATTCCAAAAGTAGAAAATAAAACCAACAATATTCATAAGAGATGAATTTAAATAATTAATATTAATATAAATATATTACACAAGTTCACAAATCATCCCTCTATCCATTCATTAATTCAGAGAACCTCAAATCATCCCTCTATCCATTCATCAATTCAGAAAACCTCAAATCATCCCTCTATCCATTCATTAATTCAGAAAACCTCAAATCATCCATCCATCCATGAATCTATTAATCCACCAATCCATTCATGAATCTATAAATACATCCATCCTACCATCCATCCATCCATCCATCCATCCATCCATGAATCTATTAATCCATACATGCTCCCATCCATCTATCAATCCCTGAATCTATTAAT
>JBCNYG010000023.1:3805639-3831194 GCA_039654305.1 Porochilus rendahli | reverse complement strand
TGTGCGAACGTATTTAGATTTCGCTCTACTCAAAGAGGAACAAGACGGTGTTTTTTGTTTGTGTGTGTGTGTGTGTGTGTGTGTGTGTGTGTGTGTGTGTGTAGGTGGTGTATATCGGTGTGAGGTGTTTTGATCCTTTGTTCAGGGACTGGCGAAGGAAAGTGTTTAGCTCATCAGAGTTACGTCCTACTGTGTGTTTGAACCTGCAGCCCATCACTAACTACACCATCACTGTGACCGCACTGGAGACCGGAGATTCAGCTACGGTTACTGCTAACACCAGCATACCTGGTACGCACAAACACACACTCACACAACTCACACTTTCCAACTGTACATCAGTTACACATTCTAACTGTACCAATGTCCTCTTATGGTCCAGATCAACACAGATTCCTATCCTTGGGGGAAAATTAAAAGTATATCTTGTGATTTATAACCATCCATGAAGTACAGAGTGTGTATGAAATGGATTGTTCTGGTTGTTTCCTTGGCAATATTTTTTGTTAATTTTCTTATTGTATGTTGTTTAGAAGTAGGAACAAATTATTCAGAACTAGGAAAAGTCACATGTTGTTGATGAACAAAGCACTGTTTTGCTTCTTTGTAGCTCCACCCACTCCTGAGGTTCGATACAGTGAGGTCGATTCCCACCGACCAACTTTACATTTACGAAGAGTCACCAGTACACTGGACCCAATCTGGTGAGGAGATAAGGAGAGCATTTCAGGTTTCCCCAAAAAGAATATAAAAAATTGGCATATATATTTAGCAGTAATTCCATGACCTCTGGTCAGATATGATCTCATAGCATGTGGGCGGGTTATTAGACATATCCGATCAGAAGGAGTGGAATAACTGTTTTATTCCATCTGATGGATTGGAAGAAATATAATTTTTTTATTGTATTAAAATACAAAATTAACATGGTTTTTACCATAAAATACTTTATAGTACGTGGTTATTTTTTTTCGACACAAATGAAGAAACAGGTGTTACTGGAATAGCATTTTAAGTCGCTAGCGGCTCTTTCAGCTCACTCAAACCAGGTACGATGAAGTCCTATCCCAATTTGATGCAAGATAAAGTCTCGCTTGGTGGGGAAAAAAAAGGAGTCCAATTTATGAAAGTAAAAAATATAGTTTTGCCAACATATACATTCATTCCAAATGTTGTTCCTTTTCACAGAATAAATCCTGTACAAAGAGTAAAAAAGGCAGGCTAGTGTTAGCTTTCAGCTTAGTGAGTCACAGCTGCTTCCATTTTTTCTTCTTCTTAATCTTAATTCCAAAAATCTTGTCAAGTGAAATTATCTTGCTGAACAGACAGATAATTTCACTTGACAAGGTTTTTTGAATTAAGACTGTTAAATATAGAAATAAAATTATAGTGTAAAATTGAACACTTAAAATAAGAAAATAAACATCTAAGTTTGTTTTTATCTTGGAAAGAACCGAATAATTTGCAGTTTCTGTGTGGGGTTTGCATGTTCACCCCGTGCTTGCATAAGTGTCCTCCAGGTACTCCGGTTTCCTCCCACAGTCCAAAGACATGCACATAAGGCTATAAGCCTCATCCAAATTGACCCGAAGTTTGAGTGTTGTCCATGCAATGGTCTGCCGAGCTGTTCACAGTGAACCCCATCTGTGCCCAGTGTTGCCTTGTGACCCTAATAGGATTAAGAGGTTCGGCAAATGTCTTCCTTGTTGCTCTTGTGTGAATCAACAAACCCACCAAGCTCAGCTTTGTTTAATGGCTTGTGTGTATGTTGTGTTGTGTGTGTGTCAGTGTTTATCAGGTGATCGTGTTACCTGTAGCTGGTGTGTTAGTGTTTGACTGTGGCTTGTCTCGTACCTGTGGTGGTGAGTATGTCGCAGCTCAGCTGCGGCTGTGTGAGCTTGGCGTTGAGGTGAACTTCACGCTGGGAAACCGTGAACAGTACGGACCCTACTACAACACTCCGCTGGAGAATGGGAGGGATTACTTCATCATCCTGCGCACTGTCTGCACCTGGGGGCTGGTAACCTTTAATAATTATCAATAGTCAAATAAATAAATACAAAAAAAATACAATATTTTAAATTCTATATTTAGATATGTTATATTTGGTATGTATTTGGTATTATCTATTCTAATTCTATGTTGATGATGTCACATTATCTACATTATAGATTAATATATATTATCTATATATAATAATACATTATCTGTGAGGGTATTCTTTAAAACATAAACGTGTGATATTTTTAGGCGAGAAAGCACTCCTGCGTTATCTGGGCCAAAGCTAGAGGTAAGATCTTTATAATTTTTTTTTTATATTAATAAATAGTGTTTGTTTTTTTAATTCAATATGATATGTCTATTTGTTTTTAAATCCTTTTCGATAGACGTGTGTTTTCTCTATACTTTGGTTTGAATTAGGAGCCTTTTACGCCACCAGGATTTCTGCTTTGGCAACATTCGGCTTCATCGCTGCTCTGGGTTTCTTTAGCACGACGGTTTATGGCTGCTGCTGGTCAGAGTCTGATTTTATTATTAACAATGCACCACAGTCCACTATTACATACAGTATGAATTATGGAATTATGCACCAAAATGTTCATCAGATGGGCACTAGGGGGAGACATTTCATTATAACTATGGCAAGATATAATAATTCGTTTTTGCCTGACGTAGGTACCTTGCCCTCTATAAGTGCTGCTATAGTGCTAACTTTAACATAATATCCAGGAAATAACTTTACTGTGTAAGTGTTATGTGGGTTAACCAAACAAAAAAATTTACTTGATGTATATGTACCCACACCTGGCGAGCTGACCTTTGCCCAGTGTCGACTGCTCCAACCTGCCCACAACCCTAATAGTATGCTCATTTTGCTAGCGATTACTGACTTTGCGTGGTCGCTTTTCGTTCATTGGCTTCTGTGTGAAAGCAGCTTACCCTAACCCAAGGGTGCAATAAATACACCCTTAACACCCGGAGATCGCAAGTTCGAATCTGGATTGATGCCACAGCCAACCGTGACCAGAAGTCCATGGGAGCTAATTGACTGAGCTCTCACGGAAGGGAGGGATGGCATATGCTAACTTCCCTTTCACTCAGTGTGATCACCAGCCAATCATGATAGCAAAGGTAATACTTGATGGCTGGGAATTGGATACGACAAAAAATTAGGGACAAAAATGGCGGGTGGTGGTGGTGGGGGGTGGATTTGTGTTTGGTGGATTACACCCTTAACTTAAATGAAAATAAATGAAAAACTAATTAAAAAACCATGCCATGTGTTCATTTTTATCTCTCTCTTTCTTTGTACCCTACAGGTTTTGGAAAGTGCACAGATTTTGACAGAATATGTGATTTATGTTATTTAAAACTCTTATGTTTTTAAAGTGTTTTTATTTTTGTTTGTATATTTTTTATATAATAAAAATGATTTATTTGAACTGTTTCTGTCCTCTGAGCAATCCTTGTTCATCTCTACCCTCAGATGTCTAATGATAACAGAATCCTCTATACATTAACACAACATTTCAAGTATGTGCCTGCGTCCCAAATCCTGTGTAAATGGGTTATGTCAGAATAGTGACATACGTAGGGCGTGTACATACTACGTAGGCTAGGTAGGGTGCGTACTATGTAGAACACTAGATATGGGTATGAGACGCCGCCATGATGGCACGGTTAAAAAAAACCTCTGAGGCGATCTGATGAAGATTATCCATGAAGCTAGCTAATCAGTGCATGTGAAAAGATTCATAGACGGTTTGTCACTTTTCACACGAATTATTCTTTGAAGGATTTTCTGGTATCTTTATGTACGTATACATATAATTTCTTGTGAATATATTAATATTAAATTTGTCTTTAAAGCCGTTTTAATGACTAAATAAACTCAGCTATTCCTGTCAGTCTTCGATTTCCTTCATGTCGGTCGATTAAAACTGTTTACCTCGTTTTATTTACCTCAGAAAATCTTTTGTGACCCCCCCCCCCCTGTGTTTCCTCTGTAAATATCACTATTAAACTTTATTGCATGTTTACAGGCTGTTCTGTGTGAGATATGTTCTTAGCTGTGAAATACAGAGCTACTGACTACAACTATGAGGTAAAATGCACTGTTTAACCCTGTTATTTTAGTCCTTGGTTTGTTTTAAAGGGCGGCACGGTGGCGAAGAGGTCCTGAGTTCGATTCCCAGGCTCGGGCAGTTCCGTGTGGAGTTTGCCCTGTGCTTGAGTGGGTTTCCTCAGGGTTTCCCCCCACAGTCCAAAGACATGCACTATGCTAATTGGCTGCTCCAAATTAACCCTGTGTGTGTGTGTGTGTGTGTGTGTGTGATGGTCCGGGGAGCTGTCCAGGGTGTACCCCACCGCCGCCCAGTGTAGACCGAGAGAGGCTTCAGGCCCCCCACCCCACCCCCGCAACCGTAACAGGATTAAGTGGTTCAGCAAATAAGTGATGAGTTTGTTTTAAAAATAAAACACAGACAGGATATATGCATAATATTATGAGTATTTTAAGTCCTTTCCACACATTCTCTGGATTTTATTTTATGAAGTAACTTTATTACTAAATAGGAGGTTTAAGTCATGTTTATACAAATATTCTCCTTTTGTTTCTGTACTTTTTAGTGTGTCTGTTTGTTTGTGACCACAGTAACTCGAAAATGGATAAATGGATTTTCATGAAATTTTAACCAAACTTGTGCCAGTGGAAAACTGAATTAACTTTCTGCGTGATTTGGGTCTGGGACTGTTTTAATGGATTTATTTAACATTGCGCAACTGGGCAAGGAGACAGAAAACACTCAGAATGCTCTGAGAGGAAAAAATAGAGCTCAAAAATAATTGCAGAACAGGCCACAGGGGGAGCCATCAGGGGTGTCAAACTCAGTTTCACTGAGAGCCACATCACAAAATTCCTAGATCACCAAGGACCAGACAATCACCGAAAATCCCTTTCAAGAATAGCATGAAATGAAATCTGCATGGCAAAATTATTAGTTTAGGTATTTGTTCTCTTTTCCTTTTTACACTTTCTGTTTATTTGATGGGAAATAAGCAGTTTAGAAAATGAATGAATGAATGTTTATTTGAAATAGGCTGCTGCCACCTAGTGGAAGGATGATGAATTACGTTTCATGGTAATGGTTGATGAAAAGAATGTATGATAATTATATTCTTTAAAAGCACTAGCGGGCCATAACCTGTAACTCTGCCACTATAACGCATGTAAAGATAGGATTGCACCACCTTGTTCTAAGTCTGCACTCTCTAAATACATTTCTAGTTTTCATTCATTCATTCATCTGATGAACTGCTTAATCCTACTAGGGTCGTGGGGAGGCTGGTGCCCATCTCAGCCCACTCTGGGTGAAGACGGGGTACACCCTGAACAGCTTGCCAGTCCATTGCAAGGCCAAATCACACAACCAATCACACTTACACCTATGGCCGATTTGTCTAAATTTCATGTCTTTAGACTGTCGGAGTTAACCGGACTACCCAGAGGAAATCCCCGCAAGCATGGTGAGAACATGTAAACACAAAGAAACGCCCTTGCCAGACCCTGGTCTCAAACCCCGGACCCTCCTGCTGTGAGGCGGATGAGCTAACCACTATTCCACCATGCTGCCCATGTATTTATTGTGTATTATGTAATTATTTGAACGGCAACACAAATATTTATATGTTTTATAACTTAATATGTATTTAACACTCATAAACGCAGACCGTATAATGAAGGGTATTAGTTCATGTTTTTTGTAATGTACTGTATAATAAATGATCTGGAGCTCAGTAAATCTCTCACCAGGCGTCAGCAAGTCATCGGATGATGATGAGTTCACTGATGCTCACGGTTCCCATCCAGCTGGACAATAACATCTACCCACACTCTGGGAAGCTGCAGGATGATTCGTACCGGAGGCCGTGGTGTGGTCAGGAATTCGCTCCACAGCCTGTCACTAATTCTAGTGTCTTTATTCTTTACGTAGAATATCCTTCAAAAAACAAATGATACAATATTCAAGTGTACTTGATTACATTTACAGTGTACTGAGACACCGCTCTCTCATTTTTATCTACCCTGTCAGGATGTTTTGGCACCCTGTATGAACTGGAATATACAGAGTCTGTGGTAGAGTATCTACAGGCGAACCTCTGTCTGATGGAGTGTGTGGAAAGGTATGATCTCCTTTCATCCTGGAGCCTAACGGTCTCCAGGCCAACGCAAGGCAACACACAGGCAGCCATTCACATTCACACCTAGGGGCAATTTGAAGCAGCCAGGTAGCCTAATGCATTTGCCTTTGGATTGTGGGAGGAAACCCATGCAGGCACGGGGAAAACATGCGAACTCCAAACAGAAATGCCCTTGCCGAGCCCGGGACTTGAACCCAGGACCTTCTTGCTCTGAGACGGATGTGCTAACCACTACGTCACTGTGCCGCCCGCTCATTAGTACCATCAAAAAAGTTTCGTAACGTGGAGGATGGAGTCTATCCCAGCCGACTCTGGGTGAAGGTGGGGTACACTCTGAAAAGCTCACCAGTCGATCACAGGGCAACACAGATGCAGCCATTCACACTCACACCTGGGACAATTAGGAAAACCCAATTTGCATGTTTTTTGACTGGGAGGAAACCGGAATGCCCACAGGAAACTCAAGCAGGCACAGGGAGAACAAGAGAAACACCCTCGCTGGGCAAAGAGGTCAAACCCAGGACTATTTTGCCGTGAGGTGGCCGTGCTGACCACTACGCTGCCGTGCTGATGTTGAAAATCTTTGTATTAGATGAAATACATGGAGTTTAAATATATGAATTTACTGTTTGTCTCAGATGCTCCCAAAGTGCCCCAGGTCATACTATTTTCTACAAATCCTCGGACCCACTGTTTTCCATGTGAATATGTGCGTGTGAATGTGTGCAGGTTTATGGTGTGCACAGGTGAGCTGGGAGAGGACGTGGTGCCGAGCTCTAACCCTGCGTCTCCACGGTGTTTGGAGTCGCAGGAAGTTCTCTGTCTGCTGAATACACGAGACAGAGCAGCGGAGCAGGACGCATGGACAGAGACCTTCGCTGAGGTCGATGTGCATTCAGTCTACTTTAGCGAGCAAGGTCAGTGCTGTAACACGCACGTGTACACTCGTACAGCCGTTTGCTGACGTTCTGATTAAAGACGAGGTTATTATCGCCATATGAGGATGTGGAGTTACTTCTCGAGGGCTTTGTCTCAGATCTCTTCCTTCCTGAAGAGGTGATGATGAATGATGATCAGCTGAAGAGTTATCTCCCTTCTCTCTTCGCACTGCTGAAGAGGTTAAAACCATATCCCCTGTCGAATTTACTGCACGCTGGACCACTGCTTCCTGAACACGTCATCATCAGGTACTGAGCACGCATAGATCCCTCGGGTGTTTCCTCACATTTTCACATTTTATAAGTAATACAAACCCGTAACGCCGTCATTCCTCTCCAGACAAATGTGTAAATCATTCCTAA
This sequence comes from Porochilus rendahli, assembly GCA_039654305.1. NCBI lineage: Eukaryota > Metazoa > Chordata > Actinopteri > Siluriformes > Plotosidae > Porochilus > Porochilus rendahli. Next base: position 3,823,692 of record JBCNYG010000023.1, on the reverse strand, counting down.
AATAATTAGAATGTCGGTTTAAATCATCTGGGACTGTTCGAAGTCCACACTGACAGAGTGGATTGTTTGGTAATTCTCCAAATCATCAAACGACCCGATGACTCGGGTGTCCGCCACTTCCCTCCACCTCTTAGCCGTTTTAGAATTAGGTAGTCGGTGGAGTTATTTACACTTCGATGTGTTTGCAGGGAGTTCTCTCCATATTCTCCCGTCCCCTCTGATGCTCCAGCCAGCTGTTCAGCTCCTTGGTGGGACATTGAACACTTTGGGAAAGAGACGCTGCTGGATGCAGAGGTGAATACGAACGAGATGGGTAAAATCAGGAGCAATGGTTTTGATGGTGATGGTTTGTGGGCATGGGTGAGTAATTTAGAACGATATATTCCCTTCTTCCACCAAAGTTCGAGGATAAATAAAGGAACACCGATAAACCTCTTTGAATCGCCAATAAACCTGAATGAAGCAAGTCAGTGTTTACTGACTGACTGAAAAATGACCGCATGATCTTACAAACGCAGGAGAGAGGACATTTTGGCCTGCTGTAATGACTCGTGTTATTTTTATTGCCGTTACTCCCTTCACTGCCACTTGATGTCCTCCTAATTCTTTGATTTTCCCGTTTTCATTACCATAAGATCACTGAGACTATATCAGGTTGACCGAGCTTTAAGATAAGACCCGACCCCCCTCTGATCTCCGGCTGATGCCCATATTTATATGTGTAATGTGTCGAGTCTGTATAATCAAGGCCTACCTACTCTGCTTCTTAAACAGTGCACTGCATTTTCCCATGAATCTGGATTTAACCGACTGAGGACTAAGACCAGTTGATGACCGTCAACTTACGTTCGTTACGCTTCCCTCTGCATTAAAGCCTACGTCACGGTTTGCCCCTTCGATTAATATATCGATCACAATAATTAAACAGTAATCATCAGAATACTAATAAAAGATTATTCATAATACGATATGGACCATATGGACACCCTCCTCTTGGTGCCTATGCCTTGAGATCCTCTCCAGGAATCCCAAAAACAGGATCTGTGACAAGGGCCAGCCCTAGTGGAGTCCAGCACGCACTGGAAACGAGTTCAAGGATGTGACACAGCTCTCGCTTTGGTTACAGAGGAACTGTGTAGCTTACAACAGCGGCCCCGATGCTCCTTTGCGCATGAAGTGGTTCTCTTGGCTTCTTTAGATCGTGACCTGCCGCATGCACTGGAGAGGTTCACAGCTGAGTGTGAAATTGCCAGGATGAGAGTCAGCACCTCCAAATCTGCTATTTCCATTTGAAAGTGTAATAATAATGCTGTGCTGCTATTCCAGATATTTTATTGCACATCCTTCAAAAGGAGGTTCTTGGCGGATTCAAATAATGGGGCAAGTCCCATTCGCTTCCTGGGCTGCGTGTAGGAAGGACGAGGGAACCTGGGCTAATGATGAGCTCTTTGGGCCTGACTGTGCCAGCACCACCCGACCCCTTTCTGCCTCATGAAAATTTAACCTGTAATATATAATAATAATAATAATAATAATAATATTCTATATATGATGATATTATGAGTTAAAATAAACTTAAATACAATCAGATTATAAAATACTGATAATAAAAGCTCTCGCAGACCTGCTGTAGGTAACTAGCACCATGTAGTTCACGGTTTCACTCTGAAAGATTTAAACATGAGAGGGCGTCACATAAGCAACAAGAGCTGAGAGGTGAATTGATTTGCTCATCGCTTCCTCAGTGAACGTCACTTTTTACCTTTTCAAGAGCCCGTGATGATTGTCGGCCTGCTCCTTGAATGATATCCACCTCCCCTTTTGCGCCTCATGCTTCACTATCCTTCATAACCAGACATAAAACATTTAGTAGTTTTCTCATGAAGGCGGTTTCAACTACTCCAGCGGTGAGTAAGAATTTAGGACTTATATTATTATGTCTATTATTGTACCTTCTACCTTAGTTTAGTTTCTTCTTCCCTTTTCTTTACTACCCCTCTGGCTTTCATGTTTTTTTTTTTCAAATTGTCTAACTTTCTGACGATCTATATGATAAATCTAGATATCGTTTTGATTACGCGCATCAGTGGTAGAGATGGTTGGTTAGTGTGGTTGTGGAAATTTCTAGAATTTACACGATATTATAATAACAAGATGACAGAGCTACAGTGCTGTAATAAAAGTCATCCCAGTAATGTTTCTATTATCCAGGACCTCATGCTGCTGGAGTTTATTGAAACCGATGTGGTGCAGAAGCGGGAGCTCCTCCCATCTCATGAGCTCCAAGTGCGAGAAGCTCTGAGTCCGACTCCAGAACTGTATGAAGAGCAGAGTTCTGTGTTAGACACGTTGAGGACAAGTGAGCTTGTTCAAACCTGCCTCAGATCAGAAATAACCTCCAGGTGTGCGTCGTTATAATTTAAATGTGTCATTTCTGTGTAATAACGGTAATATTGTCTGCAGGTAATGAAACTACATCAGAGCGGGAGGATTTCATCGCTACTGAGACTGACATCACTGACCCCGCCCCTGAAAGGACGCTCTCTCCTCCACGTATAGGAGATTTCTGAAATCTTTCTACATAATGCAGTTATTATCTCACCACCGGCGATTCTGTGTTACATTTCCTTTTTAATTAGTTCCTTTCAGGTCCTGTGTGGAACTGGAGTTAGACCTGATTCTGTCTCCTCCTCCTGCACCTCCACCACCATCTGACAGGAAGCTGTTTCTGTCCACCAATCAGCTCTCAGCTGAGATGCAGTCCCCCCACGATAGAGTGTAACACACCCCACTTGTCTCTGTCCTCATGAACTTTTTAAACCCTCGTGTAAGATTGTGTCACGCGTCATGCGTCCTGTATTAATAATTCTGCAGGCGTCTGGTGACAGACAGCGAGCGTGAGGCCCTGGAGAAAGACGTGTGGATGGCGGAGAAATATCCTCTATGTGTAGCTAGGTTTCTGCTCACAGGTGACACACTGTGAACACTTTACATCACACTACAGTAAGTCGTCATTCGTGGTTCTGATATTAATTCGTTTTGTTGTGCAGAGCCGGGCATACCGGGACCTCCAGTGAGACGCCACCCCCTCCCTCACCTACTCTCCACACTGCAGCTTCACCCAGAATATGATGACACGGACAGATCCTGCCCTCCTTCACTACAACCGCTAATGACCTCTGACCCCATCCTCGACCAGGCTTTAACTGTAGAGACACACACAGCTGTGAACACGCAGCGACCAGAGGTGGACGTGACAGAGCAGTTCACACCACTGTCTTTCACTCAGATAGACGGTCAGTGGATGACTTTGTTTTTATTTACGCAAGTAAGGTTCAGAAATAACATTAGTGTTAATAACACTGAGACCTGAGACTGATTTACAGATAATCAGTGTAAAATGAAAGTCAAGGCTGTGCTCATCATTCTCTGTGTTTTCTAGAATTGCTGGGAGAATCCGAAACTCTACGTAAGTTATTGTTTTTATTATTATTATTATTATTATTATTATTATTATTATTATTATTATTATTGCATTGATTAAGGTCCTGTATCCATCAAAAATGTGTAGAGGTTAGCAAGAGAGCAAGAGAGTGGTTAGCATGTCCGCCTCACAGCAAGAAGGTCCTGGGCTCGGCGAGGGCGTTTCTGTGTGATGTGTGCCTGTTCGTTGTGTGCTTAAATTCCCCCACAGTCCAAAGGCATGCATATTATGATAACTTGCGGTTTCAAATTGCCCCTAGGTTGCATGTATTGGCCCAGTGACAGATTGGTAAACTGTTCAGGGTGTACCCGGCCTTCGCCCAGATTGAGCTGAGATAGGCTTCAGCCTCCCTGTGACCCTAATAGGATTTAGTGGTTCAATGAATGAATGAATGTACACCAAAATCGCTGGGCGGCCATGTTTGTCATTGTTGTTTCTCTGTCACTAACCAATCAAAATAAAGAAGGGGCGAGACACATGATATTAGCATCAGGCTACCTTTGCAGCAGTGGGTGGTTTTCACAGCTCCTCTAATCATTTCGTTTTAGCAAACCTTTCTAAATACAGACTTAATATTCGGAGCTTAACATCCACAAGTGTTCCATTTTTTTTTGTATCTTAAAGGCAATAAGTGCAAGATAGAAGGGCTCTTTAAAAAGATTCTGGGCACTGCAAGCGCAAACAGGGTGTCTGGTAGACGCAGGTCTTATTTTTCATATTCACAAGAGACAAACAGCAAGCATCAGTGTGAACACAGTGAACATAACGCGGCCAGACTGTGATGCTAATACAGTGATAATGTTTCTCTGTTTCTGTTGGTGCCATCAGCTTCACCCACTGTAGAGAGCAGGGCACTCTGTGCAGAGACTGCCGTTACCGCTTGTGTACGCAAGAATAAAACCGTAAGGTTCAATCTACAGACGTGCGAGTCTCCTCGACGAAGCTCTGAAAAGACAAAGCGTGATACTCGCCGTCCATCAGCCAGGTATGCTCAGAAACACTCGATCCTGCTGAAGTCTGAATCAAAACCAGCCGAAACAAGAAAGTTCAACCCTTCTACTCGTAACAAACGCAGTCCTAATAAACTCCTATCTGAGACCACGCCCACAGATAGAGGTCAGACCCCGCTCAGTACGCCGACGAGATATCCACCAAGTACGCAGAGAGAACTGCGATTTGAGAAGTGTAACAACACTAATCCTCACGATCATCTCACTACTCAGAACACACAACAAAACAGAGCAGGCTCCTTACAGACCCCAGAGCATGCACAGAGCACGGCCTCCAAACCCTCATCTGACCTGAGCCAAACAGAAGAGGCTAGTGTGCAGCACGCGGTGCCACCTTTCAGTTATTCCGCCACACGTTCTCATCCTGGCCCTAGTAATGTCCTTCCTGAGAAGCCAGCCACTAACTGTATTGAGCTGAAGTCTATACCAACCGCTCACACTCACACAGGAACAATGTCACAAACTTCAAACGCTTCAGGAACGCCAAAACCATTCGGGGTGACCCCGACGCTGTCTAAACCTCCTCACCAAGGAGGGATAAAAACACCACGTTCAGCATGGATGAAGGCAGGGTCATCACCTATCCGCAGCACTGAGGAGTACTTGGACCCCGTGTCGTCTTTCATGATGTTGAGAGGTGTCCTGACGTTTCCCGTGGACCAAACACCTGACATGACACCACTACGCACCCCTGGTGAATTTAGAGGTCCTGCAGTCCATCCGGCTAATGGTGTGTTCAACAGACCGTGTCACTTAGGTTGTGTGGTTTCGGAAACAAAGTCGCAGAAGCCCAGAGAAGCTCCAGGTAGGATGGTGCTACAGGAGGCTTCGGAGAAGAAGAAGACGGCGGGTTCTGAGCCGAGATGTCCTGCTCCGGAAAGGGCCGTCTGTAACACTATCCATGTGCCGCCCACAGGTACAGCTGTTCACTTCTTTGTTGCTCTCGTTTCAGTATTGTCAGCTGTTTGAACGGGATTCGGATGTCTTGTATAGATACAGAGAGAAGTGCATTCTGGGAGTTGAGCGAACTGGCACGTCCTGTCCTCTCCAGGGTGCTAGGATCAGGTACTCTGAGAAATACAGACTTCAGCAGTCTGACTCCTGAACACACAAGATTCTGTCTCAAACTGCGGGAGAAGCAGCTCAGGACAGGAAAGGGTCAGACATATGCACACACACATGAACACACACACTNNNNGAACACACACACTGTACAGCATCAAAGTGCACATTAAATCAATGTGTTATAGTAGAGCTGTGTGTGTGTGTGTGTGTGTGTGTGTGTGTGTGTGTGTGTGTGTGTGTGTGTGTGTGTGTTAGGCAGGGAGTGTGAGTATAACGATGTGGCGCTGCTTCATATCTTGGTCACATTAAAAGGCCTCCTACTACGGTGTGACCTCAACACTGCAACAGGTAAACACACTCTAAACCTCCACCACCATCAACTTCCTTACTGTTTGCTAGCTATGAGAGAAAGAGAGAAAGACACCCTGTGTGTGTGTGTTAGGTTACCTAAAACAGGCACACTCCACCTGTACGCTGGACGGTCTGGGAGAGTTACTGAGAAAGTTTCAGGTGCTACAGTATTTAAGCAGAAAGTGGGCGGAGCCTCAACTCAGAGTGCAGCACTTACAAGAGCAGGTCAGCACCTGGCTCCAGAGGACATCTTTTCAGAAGGTAGGAGTGTTGGTGGGTGTCATCATTGTTAGTGCTTGCTGAGTAACAGACAACCATGTGTGTGTGTGTGTAGATTCTGATTGTGATGGCAGTGGAGAATGTGAGGGCAGAGGTAGTGCTGGCTCTTAGTCAGATACCAGGTTAGTGTGTTTGTGAGTGTGTGTTTATTAATAACTGTTCTGATTGACAGTAGGGAACAGTGATAACCGCACTGTGTGTGTGTGTGTGTGTGTGTAGGAAACTTAACTTCCATAGACATCAACAATATGACAGACAGGTGTGTGTGTGTGTGTGTGTGTGTGTATGTGTGTATGTAAATGCATTTCCATGCACCTGAGCATTCATAGCTGTGTGTGTGTGTGTGTGTGTGTGTGTGTGTAGTCGGTGTGTTGTAGTGTGTGTGCAGCAGCTGCAGTGTGGGTTTCCATGGCAGAGATTCAGTGCCGTGTTTGAGTTTCAGTGTTTGGGTGACTCAGCGGTCAGGAGCACCTGCGCCAAGAACCAGATCCAGTACACCCGCTTCACTACCGCAGCACCCTGCCCAGGTGTCTCACCTTTTATTCCAGTTATATTATGGCAATCCCTCAGCTCTAAAAAACACATTTTACCCATGTGTATGATTGATTGTGTTTTGATCCAGACCCGTCAGCAGTGTTCTGCTCTCCTCTGGAGCGGGTTCCGTTTGTGCTGTTTATCACAGAAGGTTTACTGAAGCACAGAGAGCTACTGCAGCTTCTGGAGTCAACGTCAGTGCCTGTTTACTACAACATGTCTGGCAAATGCAATTTTGTCTCATGTGATAACATGGTGGCAGTTCTGTGTAGGTGAGTGTGTGTGTGTGTGTGTGTGTGTGTGAAACACTGCTGCAGGTATAATATGACTCTGCTGGAGAGGATGCACTCTCCGTCTCTACAGCGGCTGGGATCGACACACCTGTATGACATCATCACTGTTGATGAGAACACTGCCATTTTGCTGCAGGTGAGATACAGAGACACACATAGGGACATCAGGTAATAGGAGTTCTACTCTGGATTTGTGTGTGTGTGTGTGTGTGTGTGTGCGTGTGCAGGAGGTAGTGGAGCTGGAGCAGGAGCGATCAGCTGAGCGTGTGGTTCTGAGACTGTCGGCTCTGTCGCTGCAGTTTAGCCTCTGCTGGGTCGTATTGCACTGCTCCAATCACTACAGAGCTCTGTGAGTTACACACTTTATACTCCGTCATCTTCCAGCGGTAGCGGTGTCCATGGTAACAACTTGCTGATTGATTGATTGACTGGTTTAGTATGTGTGTGTGAGAGAGAGAGAGTCTGTAGTTCAGCCAGTGATGGTTAAAGACACTTTTCTGTCTGCAGTGTGAACGGTGAAGTGTTTGGTAATCTGGTTTTAATTTACTCAGCCTCACTGCTGTTTGGACAGAAACCTGATGGTCTGGATATTAAGGTGAGTCACATGATGTTTCTGGGTGTTTTTTCTTTTTTACAGTGAGGACTAAATCACATGACCGAGCATTCTGAGGATTTCGACATGTTTTTATTTTTGTATTGCAACTTAGTAGAATTTTTCAGCAGCCGTACTACATGGTTTCCTAGCAACAGTGTTGTCTTGCATTTTCCCCACCTGACTGACAAGTGAATCGTGTGTGTGTAAGAGAGAGAGAGATTGATGATAACGAAGTACAAGTTTCATCACACGGATACAGCAGGAACACTGCTGTCATGCATATTCAGATTCTCAATAAATAAGTGTGTGTGTGTTTTTAGGTGTTGCTGGCGTATAATGTAGCAGACATGGCACGGTGTGTGCATCAGGTCTGTCTCCACACTCTACTCCACTCACAGAGAGATGTGCGTAGCTGGCTTGATAGAGAGTGGTTCAGTTTGCTGCCCACAGAGGTACTGTGTGTGCGTGTGTGTGTACATAGTACAAATGTGGGTTTATTATCTTATTAAAAAAGCATGTGGATTATGTGTACATTTAGATGGAGTACTAATGATCACAGCCATGCACATATTTTGTTTGATACTGTGTGTGTGTGTGTGTGTTAGGAGGAGCAGTGTTTGCTGTATTTCCCATGTGTGAACTCTGTTGCTGCTCAGCTGCTGCTGAGTCGAGCTCCATCTGTACAATGGCTGCTGGAATCTTCACACACTCAGCTGGAGGAGATGTTTCCCGAGATCACACCATCTGTCTTTAAGGTGCACTCACACACACACGTATGCACAGCATGTACCATTTCAGACTTGTAGACATTCATGACAATTTCCTATATATGCATGTATATATGTATATGTGGGTGTGTGTGTGTGTGTGTGTGTGTGTATGTAGCTATTCAGTGACAGTACAGCTGCATACAGACTCCACATTGCTGCCCCACAGTGTGAGGACGAAGTCACACACATCCACTACTGGGGTCTGGATATGGACGACTCTCTCTCAAACACACACTCAGACACACCTCCACGCAGCCCTGGAGTCAACCAGGAGCCTGGATCTGTGGGTCGAGGCTGGTTTGGGGTGGAGTCACAGGGTTTGACGGACACACAGTATTTGGCTGAAGAAGAGACACAGGGTAAGAAGACACACACACACACACACACACACACATCCTAACTCTTGGGCTTAACCTGTGGTGTTATACTGTATGAAGAATAGCAGGAGGAGAAACAGATGAGCAGTGGTCTCTGGAAGCACCGTCTCTGACATCCAGTCTCTCTTTCACGCACTCACACACTGCTTCATGTAGACCGTTCACCCAGAAACCCTGGGCTCACCTGACTCCCTCGCTCTTGCCCCAGCAGCAGTGGGGAGGCAACAGCAGGGTGTGTGAGAGAGATACTGAGAGGAAAAGACCAGCAGGGGGTGGTGCACACACAGGTACCAGTGTTGCATACATTATACACACTTATTTTCATATACAACACTGTCACTGGATAAACAGTGATCTTTTCCCCTACATCTCACTTATTAACTTTCACTTTGTGTGTGTGTGTGTGTGTGTGTGTAGTAGTATTTGGCCAGGGTAAGAGAGGGAGGCTTCTATTTGAGAGAGTCCCAGGACGGACTGATGGTCAGACACGACTCAGGTTTTTCTAATCACGTGCTGTACTCTCACACACACTCCTCACATTGACACACACACACACAGTCCAGTGTACACACATGTGGTCACGTAATAATTAATATCTCAGTGATGTTCCGTATTTAGTAATTTATCTTCAGTTAGTACTTCACCCTGGTCACAGTTGTGCAGTGGATCATCATCCGTCACACACACACACACACACACACACTTCAATTCAGCATTGCCAGTTCACTTACTAAAGGAAACCAATTAAACACTTGATGAGTAATTAAAAAATAAACACTTTTCTGTCGAAGGTAATGCTTTGGGTCAGTAACTGAAGTTTAATTTTTAAAAACGTTTCTATAGATATTAATTGATTACAGAAGAGTTTGAGATAAAAACCTTAAAAGCTTTTTAGAAGGTTTAACCTTCACTGTACATCACGAACACACAAAACTCATGATGTATAGTATAGATGTTAAGCCCAGTTTCGAACCATCGAAAACACACAAACAAACCCTCCCATTCAGTACAGACAGGTGAGTTATGAGTTGTTCCTCAGGTCAGGGCTGGGCAATTATGTCCTAAAAATAAAATCTCAGACCTTTTTCTACCTGCATTTATGATTTTATAAAATATTAATATTATTTTTTTTGATGTAATATTATCAATACAGAAAAAAAGCAAACATTTCTTAATTGGTTTAAAAGGGAACTAAGTGCAGCTTAGTAGCTACTCACTGCATCTTCTTTTTGATCAGTGAACTGTGAACCCAAGTAAACAAACTTTAAAAGAAATTATAAAATTAAAAAAATGCATTTTCTAAAAAATTTACTGAATACTTGTATCAAGAGTTTTCTAAAGAAAATACATTTATCATGTGTAAAGGAAAAACAAGACATTAGTTTATTTATTTGTTTAGCTAATAAGCACAGCTTGATGCAGGGCATATTTCATAAGTAGTATAGATGTTGTATAGATGGGGTGGGGCTACTTGGCCACAACATCTGTAATTTGTTTTCCCTGGGTTCACTTCTTATCGTGCGATGTGCAATGGGAAACGGATGCTGATATTATACTGTTATATCATGGGCAGGAGCCACTGCTGCACAGAGCCATTCTCAATCACTTATTTATTTTCCAAACCGGTAAATCCTATTGGTTTGCAAGGAGGCTTGAGCTGACACTGGGTGAAGGCGAAGTACACTCGCCGGAGGATCGCAGGGCCAGCACACACACACAACCATTCATACACACACCTAGGGGCAATTTACAAAAAGCCAAGTAGACTCGTGTGCACGTCTTTGAACTGGGAGGAAACTGGAGAACACGCAAACACCACACAGAAAAACGCCCAGGCCCGGGAATCCAGGACCTTCTTGCTGCGAGGCGGATATGCTAAACACTACTCCAACGTGCCTTCTTAGAGAGCCACTAAAGTAAAAAAAAAAATAAATATAAATCTTATTAATTCATTCACTGAACCCTGTTGCGCGAAGGCTAGTGCCCATATCAGCCGACTCTAGGCAAGGGGGAGGTACACCCCCAAACAGCTCGCCTAGCCATTGCCGGGCCAACACACACACACAACCATTCACACTTGCAGCTACAGTGGAAGGAAACCGGAGTACCTGGAAGAAACCCACTCAAGCACTGGGAGAACGTGCAAACTCCGCACAGTAACACCACGAGCCCGGGACTTGAACCCAGGCCTTCATTCTATGAGGCCGATGTGCAAACCACTGTGCCACCGTGCCACATAAAATTAATGAATAAAATCTATTTATCTCCCAGCTCTACCTCCGGGTACATGTGAACTCTGGTCACTGAGGTTGTAGGTTTAAATCCTACCTTGTTCTTTCCTCCCTCTTTGGTGATTGAGTACCAAACAGCAGAGCTGCATCATTTCCCTCTTTTTATGGAAACATTCATGTACCAGCGCATAACTCACGATGATTAGAACTAAACCACTGGGTGAGATAAAAAAAAAAAAAAAAACACTCAGAGAAACCACAGGAGCCACATGAGGTTCGTTCACATGAGCACTTTGTTATTGATCTCCATACACGGTTGGTGGTGGCATACACATACAGAAGGATCAGCCAGAAAGAGCAGCTCCGTTCCTTACATCAGGCATTTAAAGATACTAGCTGTCTAACTAATCAACACAGATTTCACTTTACAGCCATCAACACCTTAATGTTAAATGTGCTCCCCTCATTTTCTACTGTACAGCTTGTCAGAGAGGTAAAACAGGTGAGCCGTATGTGAGGGACAGCGCTGCGAGAGAGAGAACGAGTCAAACAGAGAGAAAATAAACTTCACTCATTGACTGAAATCTGACTAGATACAAAAACACTTCCTTTTACTTTCTCCTCCTCTGACCAGGATATTTTCCTTCTGCACAGCTGTAACCATCCAACTACAATATTTACCAAACCAGTACAGCTCCTTCAGCGATTAGGAATTCCTCCCTGTGAAAAGTGATGGTACACTGAGATCTATTTCAGCTGGAGCTCAGATTTGGAGCTCAGGTCTCATGGAACTTAAACCGACTGACGTCCATGTTTATGTTTACAGAAGATTTAACGATGGCTGTTGTCGCCTCACACTATCATCCGGATTGTCGGGTTTTATCCTAATGTTACCTTCATATTCGCTGGACATTTACTTGCCGTGCGCTGAAGCTGGGGCTTTCAAACTTGCTCGGCTTGTTCAATATTGGCATGTTATGAAATGGTCCTTTTGGCAAGAATGCCTGGACCTCTGTCGTGTAATTTTTTGTCTGGAGTTTGACTTCTGTGGGCATTCAGAAGAGTTTATCTTTCATTTTCACGTTTAGTAGTAGTGACTAGAGATATGAAGTTAAGCCGTGTGTAGGGAATGGAAGAAACAGACCGCACACGCCATTTGAGTGGTGGGAGGAATATTACCGCTGAATTCGGTGCTCTGCACTGCGCACATGAATAGAAAATGGATTAACAACGTTAGTGCTGTAGTTTGCTAGTTTGAACGCAGGATCAGGCTCCGTCAGACAAAAATCTGCCTGGGTTTAGTCATGCCTTACGTACAACAAAGCAAAACAACATACAAAATTATTCAAATTACAACTTTCTGAAAAGAGTTGATGGCCATTTCATAGTTTATCACTTTGGTACCATCACAAGATTCCTATGTCTGTCATTACAATATATTTCCCACCCTAAAGCCTGAAGTTAGCATGTCCCTGCGATACTAAAAGGCACTAGTCTATTTTCAACCTCCCATTCTCTCTCTCTCTCTCTCTGTGTGTGAGTGAGTAACAAACATAATGCAGAGCAAAACTAAATCTAGAACATATTTCCTCTAATAACTTCCCATATAACAGCTTTATTCTGTACAGCCTATTTAAATAGACGTGTTATTACATGTTAATTACATCAAGTAACAGCATTGTTATAACAATTTTAAATAACATTAGCATAGTCTTTCAAGAATGTCACACAATTTACAAGTGTGACTGAATAAATTTGTGAATAAAATGCATTTTCTGTATTAGAAAATAATAAAACCAAGATAAATAAAGTATAACGTGACATGGTCAACCAAAGCAGTTGTCGTAATCTGTAAAAAACAAATCAATGTAAAAGGAATAACATTATTCTCTTCTGAGTCAGATTCACTTACAGGCAAGTGAAGATGTAAATAAATATAATGTGCAATATAATTCTGGATCAACGGAATAATGATGTGTTTCTTAAAGCCACAGCTGTAACATCCCTTTTAACGGATGGCTTCGGAAACAAATTAAAATATGACCTATGACGAGAGGTGATCAGGTGACGTGATGGGGGTTTATAAGCATTGGGCAGGTGCCAATATTACAGTTTATTAAAACAATAACAGAGAAACGTGTACAGTGTACAATTTAGGGCTCTGTGATGACATCATTACTATTTTTATAAGAATACCACACTGTTTATGGTAGTATTTTGTGCTGAACTTTTAAAATAGTAAAATGTTAAGATTTCAGACCCGCCCCTTCATGTTGGAGTGAAATATTTTAAGACAGTCTGCAGTTTTAGAATGTCAGTTTGATTCCGATACGTATCATATTTCATAAAAATTAATTCTTGGGTCATGGGGGATATGAGAGATTACTACATCCTGTAACCTTTAACAATTATCGACAGTTATAAATAATAATAATAATAACTAGAAATGCGTTCTTGTCACAGAGCACTGAGCGTATCAGCCCGCGTAGACAACTGCACCCGCTTGAGTATTAACGGGCGTTTTTGATGAACTGACCTCTGTGATCTTGAAAAAAAATAGGTCAAGGTGACCCGGTTTCGATAGGCTGGTAGGGCGTGCCGGTGGGACCATTCAACATAAATATAGAATAAATCCATAAAGAACCGGCAATGCTAGTGTTTAGCAGAAATGTCGTGGCGGATTTGGTGTGAAAGCACGCTTTGTAGAATAGGCAATAATATTAATTTATTAATTTGCCAAACTGCTTAAGCCTACTAGGGAGGAAGGGAGGCAGGAGCCTGTCTCAGACAACTCTGGTTGAAGGCAGAGTACACCCTGGACAGCCCGCCAGTCCATTGCAGGGCTAACACACACACACACACACACACAGTTATTCACACTCTCACCCTGGGGCAATTTGGAACAGCCAATTAGCCTAACGTCAAAAGTCTTTGGAGGGTTCGAGGAAACCGGAGTACCTGGAGGAAGCCCAACCACACATGGGTAGAACAGGCAAACCAAATCCAGGACCTTCTTGCTGTGAGGCAGACATGCTAATTACGCCACCCTTCTGGTGTGGAGCGTAAAAATGCTTTCAAGAAAGATGATGTTTATCACATCGCCCACCTCTACTGTGTATGTCAGATTCATAAATGCTCAATATGCCATGACTGAGAGTTCCACTTAAAACTTAAAAGATGACTGTTTTGTCCATCATGAATAAATGTAAATTTTCAAGTCTAGCTTTAAAATGGTGATTTACAGACAGAACAATAAATATAACATGGTAATAATAAATACATTCCCATGATGCCTCTAGTACAATAAACGTAATTATATGTGCAGCTCTTTTCCTTCACTTGCCTGTTAGAAAGTCTTGGGAAATTACCCCCGTTAGGGACAAGACATGTGCCGATATTTAGCTGTTTTGGGATTTTAACGGACAATATAATGTTTATCAACAATGTTAGCCAAAAATTAATTTTGAAACATTCTGTACACCATGTTCATGAATCTGTTGTCCAGTGAAAAAAAATGTACAGGACTTCCCTCTCTGAGAACTTCAGATGAGTTCTGGGGTTGTTCCTGAATGATGGTGTTCAGTATCACAACATATGGTGCACCTGAATATCAGCACATGGCTAGTTAAAATCTGTTATAAATAAGAACTCAAAACAAAACGTAGTGTTCGTTAAGCAGCTAATATTAGCATCAAGGCTAAAGCTAGAGCCAGCTTCCGCCTTTCCCTCCTCAGCAGGTGTCTGTAGGTGAAAAAATAAAGACATGTAGTTTGGCGTTGAAATTAGGACACATTCCAGTTCAGTTAAACTCGAGTCAATAGTCTGACATGCAAGAATTTCCTCAGCACTGTGAAGCCTTCTGATTGGTCAGAACAGCAGGAAAATGAAGCAGAGTTCACTGGTGTGTCTTACAAAATGTCAGTGTGTTCATCTTCATGTGTATTCAGTTATACAGGTGGTGTAGTGGCTAACTTCTAATGTTATAAAGACGTCTCATTGGCTAAAATCACCCACATGGCTAGCTATTCATATCGCCACCTTAAATGAGAACAAGATAACATTTTTTTAAATGCGGTGCTCATTTGCTAAGGCTAGCATTCCTGTTAGAGGCGGTCGCTGGAGTAAACTTAAATAGATTAGTAGTTTGGTAGTTAGCTGCTATCGCTGTATAAAATGTACCGTGAAATTAAGTAATGTAGTAAATAAGCTGCCGTAACTCGGAGAGACATGACTGCAGGAGATAAACCGTGATAGTTCAACACAATACTTTTTAAGGATACTGTCACGAAGGCAAACGAGGCCACCACGCAACATAACAATGTGCTAATTTGTTGTGGTTTTGTAACTAGCGCCAGAGCAATGTATTAATATTGGGTGTGTTGAAATGCACAAATAAAGCACTGATTCTTTATCAGTACTCATGAGTTACTGGGAAAAGCAACCAAATTATCTGGATGTTTGTAAGCAGTGAGTTTTGGGAGAAACAGCCAGCAGACACAATGCTTATTACTCACGAGTGGTAAATCACCCTAATCCTTTCTTTCCAAGTACTTTATGTTGTCATATCTGCTCATTTAAAAAAATGATAGCTTGTGCAGAGCCTCATAGGCATGGAACATGACTTGGATACTTGTCTGTGCCACAGGAAACCCAATAAGGCTGCCAGACAACCAGTAAAAAAAAAAAAAAGGAAATAAGGATTTATTTTAAATTAAAAAAGAGACCTAGAAGCTCATACACCACTGTTCAGACTCACACAGAATAAAAAAAAGCAATCTAACTCAGACAAACCGAGCAAAACCAACACCAAACATGAACAGGAGCATGGAACAGGAACTCCTTAAATGGATAATTAAAATAACACGACTGTTCAAATCAGCTACTGAAAGCCAGGGAGAAGGAAACGTTCCAGCTTTCGCTTCGCTTCGCTAGTCGGGAAACTCGGGAGAGATTTATTTATGTCCTCCAGGGCTGAAGACATCTATCAGGAGCCTCGCCTTTATCCAGTGACTTATTCTCCATATTATCAGTAATGCCGTATTTCATTGTTTACTGAGTAAATAAGCTGATTGATGTTAGGATGCTCACATTTATATTTACAGCATTTTGGCAGATGCGCTTATCCAGAACAACTTACAATTATCACTTTCATGCAACTGAGCAGTTGAGGGTTAAGGGCCTTGCTCAAGGGCCCAACAGTGGTGATAGTGGGGACTAAACCGCCGACCTTCGGATCAGTAACCCATCGTCTAAACCACTAAGCCACCACTGCCCTCTGCCCATCACTCTGGCTCTAGTTATAACCTCATGACTTATGACTGCTGTACTGCTTCTGTATGGTTTACTTACATGATATCAGACCATATATTTACACAAAATTGTATGAATTGATATAAAAACGTACAGGCGTAGAGATCATTCACAACATTGGGCTGCTATATCGATGTTGCGTCTTTTTTTTTTGCAGCTTTATTAAGTTGCTAAATTTTCTAAACGCTAATCACGTGTCATATGTGAATGTAAAAAAAACTTTTGTAATACCATATTAAAGATGGGGGGGGGGTGCTGGGGAAGCGAGAGAGAGAGAAAGAGAGAGAGCGCTACATGGTTTTAGCAACAAGTCATCGGAAAACTTGGCAATGCTAACACGGCTAAGGATAAAGGCTATTTTTAGCGCATGGCGTGATCTTGCACTTTTTTGTAGTTTCATGAGACACACTATTTGGTTCTTTTTTTGTTTGTGTTTCTCTTGCATGGTAGATGCTATCAAATGTTATTTTACAGCAGGCAATAAATAAAACTATATTTACTTAAGATTAGCGCTAGCCACGTTGTTTATCCGGTCCCTTAATCAGAGCTAGGATTTACTCCTCAAGCACAGAATCACATCCCAAACTGTGTATTTCTGTGTGTGTGTCTGTGTGTGTGTTTCACTGTGGCCCTCGAGGGTCTTCACTCTCCTCATCGTTTAACGTAACGTAGATGATTGGCACCAGGCCTTGCGTGTCGCCAAGGGCACAGAGCAGCCAGTCAGAGTCCGCTCTGCTCAGGACGCGCAGCACATCACCTTTATGGAAGCTCAGGTGACCCGTTTCCGTGGCAATGTGATGGCACAATGCCCTCACTTCACTGAGAGAGACAGAGAGAGTGAGAGTGAGAGAGAGAGAGAGAGAGAGAGAGAGAGAGAGAAAGAGAGTGGAAGCGAAGTGGAAGAGAGATATGTATTTTTATTATGTCTTTAATTTGCGTGTGTGTCTGTGTGAGATCAAAGTGAGAGATTACCGTGCAGCCATTGTCTGTGTGTTGGACATTGTCTGTGTTTGTTCCTGCCGTGTTTGGCTGTGTTGTGTGTCAGCGACGGGTGTGTTTACTGCCTGAGGCTCCGCCCTTTTCCCAACAGACTGCACAACCAAATCCAACACGGACCGATCCAGACTCAGCCACCCTGACGGCAACCTGAGGAACCAAAATTATTTTATTTGGTTTAATTCAATTAAAGTTTTAGGACTCGCCTGGCCAGCAACTCCGTCCTCTTTCCACGCACCTGCTCTTTGGGTTCCTGGATGATTTAGGCTCTGTTTTCTCCATTTTGCTGACGTTTCCGGCTCCAAACAATCTCCTCCAGCGTAGATTCTGAGCCGTCTGTGTTTCTGCTTCCGCCCCCTCTGGCTGCGTTTCATTTGTCCTCTTGAGCTCACTCAGGACCGACTCTGGTGGACTCCCCATCCAAGATGGCTTCCCTTTCATGACTTTGGGTGGCTCTGATTGAGGAAAGGTTCCGGTGCTGGTGTTTTGAGTCGTGTTGTTGCACGATATGGTTTCTGGATTTTCCTTTGCCGTGTGGTTAGCCTCTGCGCCTTCAACCACGCCCACTCTTGGGGGTGGATTGATTTGTCGCCGCCCCTCAGCCCCACTTCCTTTCTTACGCTTTTCCCACTTGACGAATTTGGAACCCTCAGCAGAGTTGTCGATGTAGACTTGAGAACTCTGCATGAGCTGGAACCACCAGCCTGCTTGTTTACTTCTTACCCTGTCTCTCTCTCCATGTCTCTCTCTTTCTCTTT
>JBCNYG010000023.1:3655232-3681933 GCA_039654305.1 Porochilus rendahli | reverse complement strand
GATCTAAAAGTACTTCTGATTATCTTTCTCACATGTGTACATTATTCACAAACCAGTCCGAAATATAAGACAGAGACACACAGGGAAATACCTCCTTTTAAATCCACCAACGTCAGACAGCAAAGGGTTAATTTGCTTAATAAACCGTGATAATAATCAGTGCAAACATGGCGGAAAATGCTTCGAAAGTCGGCAGCTTGTGCTGTGAAGATCCGATTTGAATAACCATGCTAATGTATGAGAGCCATATCAGCATGACTCCCATTTAAATCAGATTTTATGAGTGCTGTGTGTTCTTGTCTTGATAATTTAGCACTGATTTTGTCTGAATGGGGGAAATAAGAGCATTGTGTATACGGGCAGCGTGTTTGTATTCATAGCAGATGTCAGCGTTTGGATGTCTCCCAAAAGCACAATTCACATCAGCAAAACAAACGAGAGTAAAAGAGTGATGGTAAGAGTGTGATATGAGTCTGTAAATACTGGACCCCTGTCTGCTCAGTGGATAATAATGTAATGACACAATTACAAGAAAAGATCAGAAGAAAAACAGCTTCATAAATATATACCTCGCTTTGAGCCTTAAGCAAATCTCATATAACCACACAACAAGGCCAGGTGAAGAGTCAGATGAACGTGTGAAAGAGACGCAGACGAGAGGAAGGATACTCACATATTCCAACACAACAAAGCTAAGAAAAGGGAATACAGACCACACAAAACAGAGAGCCCCCTCTCTCTCTCTCTCTCTCTCTCTCTCTCTCTCCTACCTGGTGCAGGTGAACTCTGACTTTGTTGATGGCCTTCAGCCAGTGGAGGCGGGATGGGGCAATGGAATGAGAATCGATTTTGAAGGAACTAAATGAAAAAAGGAAAAAAAAAGAGATTTAGACTTGAGGATAAGTTGTGTGGGAAGTGAACAAAAAACAAAAGCAATGTGCAATGCCAAGAACACAGACTGCAAATCTGCAGACCACATATTACTCAATATTACTCGATATTACTCAATAGCATATGGTTAGAAATGCAACAATTTTCAGGTTTTTAGGAATTCGTTTACAAGGCCATTTTTTATTCTTTGTTTAGCGGATTTCTATTATGTAAACCCAATACAGGAGACGGAGGGATAATCATTTTAAGATTAGGTATTTTATTTTTTAAGAACACAACATAACAAGAATACAAGAAAAGGTAAAATATAAATATCTTTATTTTGCCCTTTCTTGTATTCTTAAAGAACCTGAACCATTCATTCATTCATTCATCCGTTCATCTTCGCGGTCGGGTTGCGGGGGCAGCAGCCTAAGCAGTAAAGTCCAGACGTCCCTATCCCCAGTCACTTCCTCCAGCCCTTCCGGGGGGACACCAAGGCGTTCCCAGACCAGCCGAGAAACATAGTCCCTCCAGCGTGTTCTGGGGCGACCCCGGGGTCTCTTCCCTATTGGATATGCCTGAAGCACCACACAGGGAGGCGTTTGGGAGGCATTCTAGAGGCATTCAGACGCCCGAGCCACCTCAACCGGCTTCTCTCAATGCGGAGGAGCAGCGGTTCTACTCAGAGTTCCTCACGGATTACAGAACTTCTCACCCTATCTCTAAGGGAGAGGCCTGCCACCCTGCAAAGGAAGCTCATTTCAGCCGCTTGTATTCACGATCTTGTTCTTTCGGTCGCTACCCAAAGCTCGTGACCGTAGGTGAGGGTAGGAACGTAGATCCCGAACCAGTGCTTTGATATAAACAAGTAATAATATGAATGCAGGAGTCTGTCCGGAGCTGGTGGTGTACATGTGGTACTTCTCAAGTATATTCTGGTAAAACTCCTGCTTTAAACAGATCAGTGACACATACTGTCACGTTTTCCATAACATTCCAAAAGGAGGCTGCCCTAAAAAAACGTTCATACACCTCCCCTTTCACCTCATCTCTGATCTGGATTAAAAGTGACTGGACCCCCAGATAGCTTTTGATGCTGCCATCAGCTCAGGACGGAGAATGTCTGCATGAAGAATCAAATCTGAAGTCTCTACTTTCAAAAATGAAAACACAAAAAACCCTGTATCGACCAGTTCTATCGCACGCACCGATAGTGTCACTCCTGATAGTCTTGCGCACCAGACATTTGTACGTGCATGCGCAGTGTAGATTGCTAGATTCAAAACAGCGGCTGTGTGTCCGAGGCGAAACTATGCATGCGCGGATGTACATGATGTAGTTACAATAGCTGCAGTAAGAGGGCAACGAAAAGACCGGCATGGCAAGAATAATACAAAGACGTCGGTGGATCTATGAAACAAAAAATAAAAAAGTATGACCTAAATATATCAACTCGATTCTGTGTTAAATATAAAATGTATCGTGTGTTGCTCAGCAGTTGCCTGGCAACATGGTGACTGGCAGGGGAGGGAGAGGGAAGGATTGAAAGAGAGAGAGAGAGAGAGAGAGAGAGAGAGGGTGGTTATAACTTTTCTGTGTTCTTTAAGTTTGTGGTTTGAAGTTTGTAGATACAGTAGTGTGCGGTGAAGATTATGCACCACCACTTTTGTCTAAAAGGGCTCGTAATAAAAAGAAGTGAAAAATGACTTCTCTTTCATTTTTTGGGTGAAAATGTATTGAACGAAGCTATTGTTGGCAACCAGAACCAAAAAAATAATTCCGACAAGTATATTGAAGTAAAAGTATGAAAAATAATCAAAAACACTGAATTTGACTGACCAATTTTTCAGGAAAAGTTTTAAGGTGTCACGAGTGTTCTTTTTTGACTTGTGCATAACATGTATGAACTTCAAACCACATGTGAGTGAAGAAATAAAAAATCCAGTGATGCAGTGATGATTATACACTTAACAAAATGAAGATATATCAGAAACCAAGTACTATTCATGTATTTATTTCATGTAATATTGGATCATATTGATGAGAATAAGTAAACAAACAACAATACATATAGCAATAACAACAATAACAATCTGTTTTTTGAGAAAAAATTCAATATTTATTGTGGCCACCCTTTACTTTGATTACAGAATTTAACCTTTCAGGTGTAGTGTTCACATATTTTTACATTTCTTCACTCACTAAACCATTCCATATGGTTCGAAGTTATTTCATGCGATGCAAAAGTCAAAAAAAAAAAATTCTGGAAAATTGGTATTATCAGTGTTTTTGTTTATTATCAAAACTTGTACCTCGATATACTTGTCAGAATGATTATTTTTTGGTTCTCTTTGCCTACAATAGCTTCGTTCAATACATTTTCACCAAGAAATTACAGAGAAGTCATTTTTCACTTCTTTTTAATAGGAGTCCTTTTAGACAAAAGTGGCGGTGTATAATCTTCACCACACACTACTGTGTACGTGTGTGTGTGTGTGTGTGTGTGTGTATGGATGGCTTTGATTTGTGTTAAGTGGGTAAAAGATTGAAATCTTTAGTCTGTACTTCTGTCTGTGGTCAGGATCCACTTGCGTAAATCTGTTTCTAAGCCCCTTTTAAATATAACAATAGCAGCAATTAGAATGGGCTAATCAAACATTACTATAATCTCTACGTTATTAAGTCTCACCTCTCTGACTGGGCAGGAAGGGCATTCTCTTTCTTTTTCTCCCGGGCACTGGTTCGTGTCTCTTGTCCACCTTTCTCTGCATCCTCCGAGCACAGCCGAAGACAGGTGGCGGCAGGAGGTCGATTGTGGCTCTCTGGGTCACTTCTGTCCTCCGGTTCAGAGCTGAACTGAAAGCTGGACTGGCTCAGGTTACCAGACGAGCCGAACTGAGAGCTGTCCACTGGGCTGAACACATGGACACGGAAGGTATTATAAGCTAACAGAAAGCGGGGGATGTATCAGTGTAATGATTCCTACAGAGACCTGCACATCTCTGAACTCTGTATTAGTTCAAGCGCTCATTGCATCAGATTCACCGACTGGAGTGTCAAGCAAAGTACTGTAATGTTGTCCATTTTTAACATGGAAAAAAAAAAGTAGGTGGTTCGGTGCTTTGGCGAGGCTTGCAGGGCTCAGTAGGATTATTTTGGATGAGTTTGGGATAAACTAAAGTACTAGACACAGTGAGGTCAATATAGGGGCTTAAATAACAGAAGCAATAAAAATTAAAGCCAGCTAGCAAGGACAAAAAGTAACCACACTTCTGTTCCCGCTACATATTACTACTTCATCAGCATTTTTTATCTTATGAAAAATACATCAAGAGGCCGGTGAGACACCGATATGTTTGTGCTTTATGTTTTAGTGAGACCAGTACTGTCATCTGTTCTGTTTAACCATCAAGATTTACTATCCTTGAGGTTTTGCTGAAATTACCCTCGCTATTACCTTTTCTCCACGCCTACAGCATGGCCTATAACTCTGGAACTTTCCCTGCATAAATCTCCCAGCTTTCAATTGATGTAAACAAACTGGCTGGAGGTAATGGAATAATTCAGGCAGGCTGAAAGGAAGGAAACGATCCAACCATACATTGAAAGCTAATATATAAAAACTGTGACATGATTCATGCGTTACACCTCCATCAGTGCCACTCACGCTGGGCCTCAGGCAACAGACTTTCCATGCATACTTTACTTATGGGTTTGGACATTTTTCAGATTGGACTTTCCATAAAACTACATACTATTAATGTATTTTCTGAGGATATACTACTATATGCAAAAGGTTAAGATGACCTAGACTTTCAGAGATCATTTTAATGTCATAAAAGTCTGCTTTCTATTTTTTTCTATTTTCTAGATTATTCTAGAATCATAAATAAAGCAATTAATTTCATATCAACTTCAAAAATAGGAACAAAACTCGAGGGGAGAGAATAACAGAGTCGACTTTTGCTAAACTACAGGACTGGGAAGCGGATGGGGTGGGGATGGAGGGAGGGTCTCACATCACAATATGGTAAAGAGGCTCAGTACAGCTAAATACCATATTCCTACTAGCCTTCTGTCATGCTCTTTCTTCAGGGGACTCTCTGGTGGCCATCCCGTGGCATGATTTGGAGCATCTGTGTTCTCCTCTTTCAAAGATAGATCATCTTCTGCTTCATCCTCCACTACAGCTTTCGGCCTATCCAGCTTTACTGCTAACAGGCTTTCAGTTGGTCCCTCTGAATCGCTGGAATCTGCACTCTCTGTGACATCGGATTCTGTCGACGATGTCTCAGTCTCTACTCCTTCATCATCATTTTTGTTTCCTACCTGTGAGATTACACCTGTGGTGGAAAGTTTCTGAGAAGTTTTCGTGCTCATGGAGTGTTCATTTGGAAGGGCTGACTTCTCTTCTTGAAGGAGGCTAGCAGAAAACCCTTTGAGGCTAGTAAACAGGGTTCCTGCAACCGGTGGCTGCTGAGACAGCTTTGTCCTGGTTGAAGATCCAAACAGAGAACTGAAAGGTTTCTCAGCAGCTCCTGACAGAAAATCTCCAAAGGATGGTGTTGACAGACCAGACATGTCAAACATGCTCTTAGCTGTAGGTGATGTGGGTTTCTCCTGAGCAACCACTTTGTCAGTGGGGACTGGTGATGCTCCTGCTATGCTAGATTCCTCATTCACGACACCTGCCTCAGATTCTTTACCTTCAAGTAGAGATAGAACTGAGATATCTGTGTTGCCACCTCTTGCCTCTTCAACAGGCTCAAGGTTAGGCCTTTCGTAGTCTTTCCCAATTTCCTGCTCAGAAGCCATTGCCTCAGGTTCTCTAACTGTACTTAACTTCTTGTCATTGGAACTTATTGGCCTGTTGAGGTTTTTCGTCCCTTCATGGTCCACAGCCTTGAACTTGCAGGTCTCCACGACAGATACTGTGTCCTCTGGTTTAGGTGCATCCTTGGTTTTTAACAAACCAAACAAATCACCTTTTAAGGATTCAGTGCAGAAGCCAGCAGGTAAGTTAGTGGGCAGGTTAAAAAATGATGTATTTTGCTGTTTTTGAGTGCATGTAGCTCCAGTTGACTGTAATTTGAAGAATGAATGTTGAGATGATGAAAAGAAACTGGAAGTTGCAGGTTTGTTTGAGGAGCTCGGTCCAGAGAACATAGACATAATTCCAGAAAATGGAGCTGACTCAGGTGGTCTTTGAAAGGAAGCCATACTTGGTCTATGGTGACCTTGCATTTCAAGTCTCAGTTGGCCAGGAGGCTCTGATGGAGGTTTAGGATTGTCCAGGGATCTGTTCATTTCTGGTAGAGATTGTGCCTGTGGCTGAATAATCACAGCCTTGAGTGGTTCTGAAACCATTTCAGGTGGCATATCAGTTAATTGCTTTTCTTCTGCTTCTTGCTCTATGACTTGAGCTGGGTCCTTCTCTCCCATTACACCACACAAGTCATTTTTCGGCTGCTCTGCATGGTCAGCCTCTTCTTCCGATTCAGACCTCTTGTTCTCTGATTCATCCTCGTTTTGTTTTTCTTCTCTGTCCCATGGTTCCTCCACCTTCTCCAGGATTTCACTGGTTTTCGTAGGAATCGTACTGTCCACAAATTCTCTATCCTGTGCCTCCAGTGTATTTCCTGGTAGACATGACATGGCAACTTTCAGAGGTACCTGTGCTTCTATGGCACCATCTGATTCTACTGAATTCTCTGATTGTAAATATTTCTCAGCTTTCTTGGTTTCTGAGGATTCTATAGAGTAAGTGTTCCTGTCAGCTTTTTCCAGATCCAATTCCAGATCTTTAGTAATATTTTGTCCAGAGTCCTGTAGTCCCTCAGTTTCCAAACACTCCAGATTTTGAGGCTGTCTCTTTCCTGAATGTTCCATGGTTTTACATTCTGTTTCTGACTTCTCAGTTATTTCACCAAGTTTAACTTCAAACGTTTTTTCAAAGGTTTTGTCTTCATGAATTTGACGATCGTCTTGATTTTGGATAACAGATTCATCAGTTTTCTCTGTTTCTAAAGATTGATGTTTTTCCTCAGTTGGATTTTCTACAGTTTTTATTTTAGTCTCTTTTTTCTCAATTATTTGAGAAATATTAACTTCACACATTATTGCTTTGTCTTCAAGAATCATACCATCCTCTGAATTTAGAATAGCAGTAGCAGATTTGATTTCCTTTTCAATACTAATGCTCTCATCATTTTCATTACATATAGATACAGAGTTATCTGGAAAATCCTGTTTACATTCTTTTAGTTTGTCATGTGATGAGTTCTTATATCTGATTTCACTAGCCACAGAGGTAGATTCCCTTTCTTCAAGTTTTGTTTTAGATTCATCTTCGGCTATAGGGTCACCAGATTTTTTATTATCCATGAAAGACAAAAGGCCAAATCCACTCAGTTTTTGTTTGTCCGATCCACTTCCAAGAGAGAATACAGAAGGAACTTTAAACAGACTTTCAGACTCAGATGATGCTGTCCCAGCAAAGCTGGAGAGCAGACCTTTCCCTGCTTGCTCTTTACTGGAGCCTTTAGGAATTGTTTGTGTTGGGAAAGACTGAACACTGCTCCCACTAAACATGGAGAACAAACTAGAGCCAGTATTTTCTTTAGGTGTGGATGATCCAGCCAGGATACCCCCGAGAATGGGTGCTTCTGTAGCAGGTGAGCTTGATGGAGCTCCATTAGCAACTGTTTGTTGGGTCAATGGGCCATTTAATATAGAAAATAGTCTTTTTCCTGGTGTCTCCTTGGATTGCTGTCCACTACTTGAAAGCTCTTCAATAGTTACAGATCCTGAAGGACGTCCTGGCCTAGAGCCTGGACCTCCTCTATTATTAGGTCCAAATGTCCCTGTTGGACCTGACTTTACTTGTTCTCTTGTATCAAATACAGCTGGGACTCTGGAGCCCAATCCTGATGTACTATTAGTACCAAGTGGCTGCTGAACATTTCTTCCACTAAACATAGCGAACAACTTGTTTCCTTGTACTTCTTTTGATGATGATTGGGTTTGCTGAGCACCAGCACCACCAAACACTGAGAATAAACTTGTGCCTGTTGTTTCCTTAGAGGTGGCAGCTCCTGGAAAGATGCCACCGAGGATCGACGATCCACTCTGAGTCTGTGAAGGTTCACAAGAAGATCCTCCAAACAATGAGAAAATACCATTGCCAGATTGCTTCTCAGGAACTGTTGTGGTTGGTAATATGCTTTCCATTGATAATACATCTTTACTTAAAACTTTTTTTTGAGCTTCCGGAGATAATACTTTTTGCAATCTAGACTCTATGCTTTCTGGCTCTTTGGATATATTTGGTATTTCGTCAAAATCGCTGGGACCTTTTTTGTTTTTAAAGTTTGGCGATTCTGAAGACAAATGTTCCTCATTATGACTAATATACTCTTTAAGAGGAACAACAGAAACTTCTTCACCTTTAAGTTTTGCTATTTTTGAAGACTCGGGGTTAGGTTTCTGGCCCTCAGGCTCTGATTTATCTTTGGCATCTTCTGGGGAGATACTTAGCTCAGGAGACATTATTTCTATGATTGGGGAAGTGGATTCAGATGGGAAAATATCTTCACTTTGATTAACTGCCACTTTATTAGACTTAAATGTCACGATTTCTTCTTTTCCTGCTGGTGGAAAATCTTTTTTAAGTGAAGTAGTATTCTCGAGCTGAAAAGATTGAGATACTCCATCCTGAGTGTCCGAAATTTTTGGGGTACAGGTGTTAGCTGACAAATTCATGTTACTCTCTATTACCTCTGTAGATTCTACTGGAACAGTTAATGTACTTGACTCGAACTGATTTTTATTAATCTGTAAGGACAGTACACACAAAGACACATTTTTATGCTCTTCAGGGACAGGCACTGCAGCCACACTTGTTTTGAACAAAACAGAATGTTGTTTTGTGTCTTCACTATCTTCTGTGACACTTTCAGTGTCACATTCAGTTTTATGTTCTGACTTCGTATCTTCATCATTGGGACATACTTCCTTGGGATGCTTTAATGTCATCTGAGGGATCAGCATCTGTCTGGAACGCAATCTGGAAAAGTGTAAAGTGCTGTCCTTTATTTCGTTAGGAGAAACTGTAACAAAACATGGAACCTCCTTAAGGTGCAACATGTCAGATGAATCAGATCCAGCAGAGGGCTGTTTCCCAGACAATGTGCACGAATCAGCATGCTTTCTTTCACTCCTATTTTGTTTTAACGCCAGCTCTGTATTTTGAACAACCTCATGTGGAATTGAGGTTTCACAATGGCCATCAGTTGGAATGATTTGTTGAGGTACGTGTGTACAATCGATGTTAACAGTTACAACAGAATCCGACCTATTCCAAACTGTATTTGTCGAAGTATCTGAAATCGTCAAAGAGGCTTCGCAGCTTG
The DNA here is from genome assembly GCA_039654305.1 of Porochilus rendahli. Taxonomy (NCBI): domain Eukaryota; kingdom Metazoa; phylum Chordata; class Actinopteri; order Siluriformes; family Plotosidae; genus Porochilus; species Porochilus rendahli. The sequence continues at coordinate 3,672,649 of JBCNYG010000023.1, read as the reverse complement.
GTTTGTTCAGCAATAAGTCTACCACCTTTTCTGGGGGCTCTGGTTGAGCAAGGATTATTGATGATGGTTCATAAGAATCCACCTCTACTTCTGTTATAATGATAGAAGGTGCTTTGGAGACATGCCTGCTTATTTTACTTTGACAAGTAACTGGAATTTTTCTATGTAGTAGTGGTTTAGTAAGAACATCTTCAGGTGTGGGAGAAGTATATTGTTTGTCATTTTGGAGAACATTAGGAAGTGGGGCACTGTGTGAGATATTTTGGAGCACTGTGGACGGATTTCCTTCATGTACTGTACTCAGAGGGAGGGGAGATGAAGAATGTTCAGTGGGATGATATGTGTTAGACACTACTGTATGCACTGAACTTGGAGAGCATTCCATGGGAATTGGAGCAGTGTGTCTTGGAGCTGGAAGAGACAATGGTGATGAAAATGTGATAGAAGTTGTTGCAATATATCCTGGACTTGGTAGAGATTTAACAGGGCTATATGTCGTAGAAGACTCTGCTGTGTGTGCTAGTCTTGTAAGTGTTACTGCTGGTGGGAAATTCATGGGAGGTAGGACAGTACATTGTGGACTTGACAGCGAAAATCCAGTGGCGCTTGATGTAACATATAAAGGACTTGAAAAATCGTTAACTGGGCAATATGTCACAGAGGGGTCCGATATAAGTGCTGCACCTGAAAGTGGAACTGCTGGTAGGAATTCCAAGGGAGGTGGGGCAGTATATCCTGAACTTGCCATAGTTTCAACAGTGCAGCCTGTTACAGAAGGCTTTGCTGTACATGTTAAACATTCATGAAACACAGTAGGATTTTCCATTGATGTCTGTACCATGCCTGCTGAAGCACTGCATGACGTGTCTTCGTTAAACTTTAAAACCTTAGCTTTGGCTGAGGCAACAGGAGCAGCAAGAATTGGGGTCATCTGTTGGTCTGGCACAGGTCCGCAAAGTAACCGTGTCCTTTGCTGAGATCTTTCAGAAGCTTGCGGAATGTTATCCTCACCTGCAATTGAAGTTGTGCCGTCAAACTTAGAAATCGAGCTTTTGACTGATCCAGTTGTGATTTCAGAGCCTGATTGAACCAAGGAGACTTTAGATCTCACAGCAGCTTGGGACACATCTTTTCCAACTGGCTGTTCAGTGAGGCAAGGTGTGATATCTTTATACAATGTAGCAAAACATTTGCTCAGACCATCGTACTCTTCTCCATGACAAGTCATGGATGACACATCCTGCACGGATACAATGTTAACTACTGAGGTATGGTCGAAAGCCTTGCCTGTGTGTAGGGCATGAGGTAAAGCATACTTTGGTGAATTAAGCATAGGAACCCAGCTTTGAATGCCACTTTGCCTCAAACTTCCCACTGCTGATTGTTTGACAGGACCTTTGAAACTACAGACTTCCAGTGATCTGTTACATTCAGTGACCTGGGTAACTGAACTATCATTCCGCATTAACTTAGGAATACTTAAAGGGTGATTTGTAATGTTTGATCCTTGATTTTGGGTATCGCTTGTATGTGGAGTCTGAAAGGTGGACTGAAATTGATCCACTCTGAATACTTTGGACGGATTAGTGACTGGTCTGGAGACAGGAAGGCCATCTGAGATAACACAATTTTCAAGGCAAATGTCCTTATCTGTAAGCTGTTTCTCATAAAGAAAAGATTTTCTTGTTTTCTTCGGTTCAACAGTAAGCACAGGTGCAGGTTGTTCTGAACGAATTTGAAGACCTGCCAAACTGTTTTCCAAGTGGTCTGCTGTTTTTCTGAAACTTGTTATCGGTGCAGCAGTCTGGATAGATAGATTCTGTGACTGAGTAATGTATGTTTTTTGTCTCTCATGAACGTGGAGAGAATCCTGTGCTGTTGTCCAGATTAGCATCTGATCTGTTGCGAGAGATGTTAATGTGCGGTGTCCAAGGAGGGAAGAACTCGTTGATGCTGAAAGGTCTTTGATTCCAGTCATTTGTGGGTTTCTACCTAGGCTAACTGTCAAATCAATAATTGGTGTAGGATTTTTTTTAGTAGCTGTCATTAGTTTTTGTTGATGCCGTTGCTTATATCTTGATATGTCTTCATTCTTTTTAGTGAAATCCATCAGCTGTCCATTCTGCATATCTGAATAATCATTGCACTGAGAATGACATCGTGTGACTGAAAAGTCCACTGGCTTACTCTGAGCTTGCAATTCTGAGTTTGGATAAAAAGGTCTATTACTGTCGAAAGTCGATTTCTGCAGGCACAAACGAGTTTCGGCTGTACTGCTGTTAGCTTCTAATTGTTTTTGACATACTAAAGGCATGCCAACCAAATCTTTTTTAATCACAGCTTTTGTCTGAACAAGGGCAATTACTTTGCTAGTGGACATTTCAGGAATTCTTTCTACTGCTGTGTCAGGTTCCTTAATTGAAGTACTTAAACACATATCGAGAGTGTTTTTGATCATGTTAGCTGGTGCTGAGGGAATACCAGCTAGTTGTGTGGTGGGAGATCCCGATCCTGAGATTAAAGAAGGTGTCCATGATAGTGTTTGGTCAAACGAGACATCCTCATTCAACTCTTTTTTTGGGTGTTGTTCTGAGGCATTACTATTTACCGTTGATGGTACACCAGCAAACATGTGTAATGTTTGACCATCATTGCTGCAATTAGTTTTTGCAAGTTCAATTTTACCCGACTGTTTGGTTTGAACTAAATCTTTTGAATCTGTAGGCTCTAATGACAAAGCTGTTCCAAGAGCCGACCGTGTGGATTTAAACAGGAGGTTCCTTTTCCCAAAAGGCATGACTTCTGAGGAAGATGTGTTGCCAGCTTGTTTTAACGACACGGCCAGAGTTGTTTTAAGCACATTTGCTGGAGTCGGTGTTGAGGGTGTTTTGTTTTCCTTTGCATTTTTTGTTGAATAGTGACTGACTGTTTCAGCAGACTGAGGGTATGGCACAGAACAGTGCAAAATTGATGACATTCCAACAGATACCTCACTGGCTTGCGAGACATTGCTGACCTTACCTGAAACTTGTAGCATTTCCGTGTAAGAGGTTACTGATTTCTCAGTTGTCCTAGAGACCAAACTTGCTGATATATCTAATGCTGATTTTGGATGATTCGTTGGTGTTGCCACTGTCCTATTTATGGCCTGGCTGTAATGAGTCCTTTGCTGTTGGGTAACAGGTTTCATTTGTGATGTCATGCTGACCATTTTCTGTATTGGTTTTGTGATTGTACCTTGTGACTGATATCTTCTAAGAGGTGGTTTTACTTTGGTTGCCAAAGGTTCTATAATAAAACATATCCCATCACAGTCCCCAATTATACCTAAAGTTGACCTTGATCTTCTCCTTACAAGTGGTAATGCTTCATCTGAAGAGAAGTCGTTTTCCTCAGCTGGCTTTGAACACATATCTAAAGTTGTTGAAATGGAATTTGCTGGAGCTGACGTATTCTGATTTGACTGAGAAAAATGTTCTGACAAATCTCTTGTCATGTTATTAGTAAGTTGTTGTCTCCACAGAACTGGGCTTACGTGTGATGTTTCTGTGTTAGGCTTTATTGGTGGAACTTCCCCAGTCATGGTTTCTTGTTCTGAATGAATTGGTATTGACTGCACTGTAGAAGAATCTACAATCAAAGGTATCCCAAATGAACCATCACCAATATGTGCAACTGAGGCTCGTCTTCGCCTTACAAGTGGCACAACCTGGGCTTCATCAGTTGGTCTAACTATTGGTGTTGAAGACATATCTAATGTATTTCTGGCGAAGTTGGCAGGTACGGTGTTATTACGACAATGCTGAGTAGGTGTTGGAATTACTTTCAGGCACTCATTCAATAAAGAGGGTTGATATATACGATGAGTAGATTGCAATCTTGGGTTTATTATTGTGCATTCTTTCATTTTAGTACTTGCAGGTTGTGATAAAGAAGTTCCTTGATGTGTTGTTACAGTTAAGGCTTTGTGGTCTTTCCCATTATTTTCTTTGGATCCTAAAAAATTTGTAGACAACTTTGGGGATGTGCTGATGGATTTTCCGGCAGAGACTTCAGGTGTTGTGCTTGTCTTAGAACACAGAATGGAGACTTGCCTTACAAGCTTGGATCCTGAGCTGGGAGATGAAGATGAGGTTTGTTCATTCATATAATAAGGGGTTGATGGTCCTGATTCTTGTGGACAAAGTTTTTTGGAAGGAAGAGCAGAAACAGTTTGTTGAGGCACTTCAGGTATACCTTTAGAAGGTATGATAGGTTCCAGTGCTGGAAATGAAATATCGATATTTTTAAGCTCCTCTTTACTCTCAACAGTCAGATCAATTCCTACATCCTCAGCTGGGTCTCCTTGACATGCCCCTTGATGATTCTGTCTAACTTTCTTTAACCTGTTTTTGGTAAAGTCAAGTATATCCTCAATTTTGACATCTTTATTGGATGCATCTGTTAACAGGTGTGCAGTATTCTTATCCAGGTCTTTCACTTCGTTTTTGACTGAATCAGAAAAGTCTAAAGGTTTACTCCGCAAAAGAGAGTCTAGTGCTTGTTTAGGTCTATTATACAGTAAATTTTGTGGTGGTGGTAATGGTCGCCTTTCGTGACCTGTAGCAACTTTTGGTGGCAGAGGTAAATCGGGAGATATTAAACTCTGGACCCCATCGGTTCTAGATGTATTTATAGATTGTGTTGACATTGACGGTTGTCTTCCTAGTCGTCGTTTTTGGGACCAAGCAGAGGATGAGGATCCAGGAGAACACTGAATACTTGAGGTTGGCCCTTGTAGACTAAACCGTGTCATTTGGGAGGAGACTGTAGCTGGGGGTTCATTCACTGCACTCCTTGGTGTTGCTGGAAGTGATCTGCCTGAACTGGAAGATGCTTTAGAGGATACTGGAGCCTCTGGAAGTTTTCTTTGAGAATATTGATTCTGTGGCACAATTTTGGAGCCTGACAAGTTTCTCTTTGGATCATTTGGTATCACAGTCACTTTAGAGAATTCTACATCTTTTGTCTTAGCACCAAAATCATTTATAACCTCTTCATTTGTCGCCTCTACAAATCCATTCTTAATCTCGGGAAGTTTCTTTTTGGTTACTGATGTAGTTTGTGAAGATATATTAGCTGACACACCTGTAACCAATTCTCCTGGGAATATTTCCTTTAATCCCTGATTTTTCCAATATGGTCCACCATTGTTCACATTTTTGACTTTGCTTGTGAGGTCAGATGCGTCAATTTGCTCCTTTAAATCAATTTTCTTTGGCTCATCCTTTCCTACTTTTATTTTCTGCAGCTTATACACACTCAGATCAATAGGATATTCTGTCTGTCCACTTAAGGAGTCTTGAAGCATTTCAGAAAAACGTTCAAGATTCATATTCATAATTCTATCACCCTTTTGAAAGGCTGAAGACAAATCAACAGGAGAATTGGAAGCACCTGCTTGATTATGATATGGAACCCAGAGCATTTCATCTTCATTAAATAATGGTATCTTAAAACCACAAAGTGTTTTCTTTGGTTTATCTTTGTTCTGCAGGATACCTGAGATCTCTGTAATTTCTTCCAATCCATGTCTATTCTCTTGCCCAGCAAATGCATAAAGATGCTTTCCACTCTGGTCTGTTAATAACGAGTATATATATTCCTCATCTGCATAAATATAATATCCACAATCACCAGCCTCGGCTGACCACCACATTCCTTGCTCCAGCAGTGAAAGCCATTGCTGGTACCATTCTGAATCCTCAAAGAACACATCGTTTCCTGTTTCTCTGGCGGTTACAGAAAAGCTGCTAAGATCAACTGCACATTCTGTCATATCTATTGGACCTTCTTCAACTGTCAGTTGTTTAATGAATTTTGAGATATCAAGCTGTGGCTTCAGAGTGCCATTGCAAACATGTCTGCCATGCATGCTACACTCAAAATGTGAACGACAATGCGTTAACTGGTTTCTGCTTATTTGATTATTAAAATGATCCATATTATCACAACTTCCACTACATTTTCTGTTCTTGATGCTCATGTCAAATACAATATCACTCTCGGCATCAGACGGCGGAAGATGTTTTTTAAATGATGAGCTGACTCCATTCTGCCAGGGATAGGAAGGTATGTTAAATTGGCTGGGATCCATATCTTTCAGGTTCCACCATTCAGGCTTGTGCATGACTGTTTCATGACTGTTTGATGGGGCATCCTCAAGAAGTCCTACATGATAATCTTGGGATTGTACTTCCAAGGCTTCTGTTAAGGCATAATCATTCAACTGTTGCCAAAGAAGTGCTTCTATCAGACACTGGTGTTCATACAGTTCTGGTGGAACTATACCATGCTCAGCAAATAAATACAGCAGATCTTGATATCCATATTCAGTTGCTGTACCATATAAGAGTTTATGTACTTCTTCAAGGTATAGCTGGGTAGACTTTACTGCTGGATGCAATTTTGCAGGTTCTTGAGACTGAGTGCTAGTTTTTGAACCTGAAATAGGGGTAACACTGGAAAGGTCTTCTATAATCTGTTTATGGAGCACTTGATCAAGAGGGCTCTTTTCTGATTCACTAGTTTCTGCTCTCTTAATATTTTCACTGGCCTCTGATTTGAAAATCCCAGAAGTCATACCCTTTCCTGCACTAAAAGTGTCCTTTGGTTCATTTGTTTCCTTTAAATTAGATAAGCTGTTGTTCTCTGACCCCTCACTGAACAATCCATCCAGAAAACCTTTCTGCAATGGTGCTTTTTGGTTCTTTTCGTTACCCCCATCCTGAGTGGACACATGCTCAATCGGTTTGGCTCTTTGAATTTGTAGTTGATTTTGACCAGGCTTATGTTCTTCATGTTGCGCTGGTTTCTGACCTGAAGGAACTTGGCTATCAGGCTTATCTTCAGTCTTTGCAGTGATTTTGCTGAAAAATCCAGACAAAATTCCACTTCTCTGAGCACTTTCTTTCTGGGTATTTGACTGAGCCTGCTGCTGTTGAGAGTCTTCTGAAGCAGACATACTGAAAATACTAGACAAAAGACTTCCTGAATGGTTTTGTTGCTGTGTTTCTCCAGGTGGTGGTGGTGGTGGTGATGGTGGTGGTGGCGGTGGTGGTGGTTGTTCCTTTGGGGTTTGTTGAGCCAGTCTGTTAGATTGCTGATGTAATCCAATCAAAAGCTGTTGCTTCTCAGCAGAGGATTTGTTGGAGGATGTGGTTACTGTATTTGTTTTGAAAACCTCTGTTAGGGATTGACTCGCTGGAGATTGGTTGGCTTGCTGTGGAGGTCTTGACCCACACACTTGCTGACTGGGTGAACCTTCAGCCACAGGATGTTGACATGGGGTATCAGTGAAAGTCAATTTGTTAAAAAGACCAGAAAACAGACCTCCCTGTTGTGGCTCATGTGCTACATCTGGTTGTACTGCGATCTGATGCTGCCTACTACCATGCTGCTCTTGCTGCTGATTTATTTGTGCTCCTGAAGATTTTTGCTGTTGTGTCGGATGTTTGTTAGTGGAAAATAGCCCTGATATAAGACCAGGTGATGATTGTTGGGCAGTATTTTGATTTGGGTCTAACTGACCAGGTTGGGAAGCTGTGTCCACAATTTTGTTAAACAGGCCTGAAATAATCCCAGCTGGTCTACTAGTCTGTGCCTCTGGATGTTGAACCAGGTTTTGCACATTTAACTGTTCTGAAGTAACATTCAGGGGGGGTGCCTGGTTAACAGTATTACTTTCTGCAGTACTCGTCTTAAATAAACCAGAAAAAAATCCTCGATGCTCAGTAGAAGCAGACTGTTGTGGTGAATTAGGATCTTGGTTAGTAACTGGAAGATGTGGCTGCTGAAGAGTACTTTCAGCTGCAGGCATTTTGTTCAGAAATCCTGGCAGCCTTCCTCCTGTTGCAGAAGGTTCTGCTGAATGTTTATTAGGCTGACGACTCACATCACTTGGCTCTTGTGTGTTTGATGGTACAAGTGCACTCTCTGTTAATTTCAGGATTTCCCCAAATAGTCCTCCTGATTGGGGTGGAACAGGTGATGCATTACTCTGAGTATTTTTTTTTTGCTGATGATTTGGTTGCTGATGATCGTCGTTTCCTCGCTGTTCCAGCTGTCGATCTGGGACTACATTCCCAGTATTAACATTTTCAGTACCTGCTAATTTAAAAAGTCCTGATAACAAACCTCCTGGATGAGATGGAGGTGCCTGAAGTGGTGGTCGGTTTGACCCTTGAATGGTCCCTGACTTTAATGAAGGTTGACTGCGCTGTTGGGCAGGAGGGGCTGGAGAACCCGAAACTGTGTCTGTGGCCAATTTAAAAAGGCCAGAAAAAAGTCCACCACTTTCTGCAAGTGTAGCACTGTCAGTTGATGTAGAGTTCTTACATATATCTGTCCTACTATTTTCATTGCCTTCTGATTTAAAAATGCCAGAAAGCAATTCCTTACCTACACTAAAATTCTTTTCACTTTTTATATTAGATGTATCTTTTAATATAGCTGACCTATCTTCCTCTGATCCTTTACTGAATAACCCTTCCAGAAAACCTTTCTGTGATGCTTTTTGCTCCTGTGATTGTTTTTGGACACGAGCAGCTGTGGTGGATCTGAACTGACTTTCAGAGTTGACGGGGTGCTGTTGAGAGCCAGCTGGTTTGTTATCTGTGGCAGCATTTTCTGGGGAAGTCATTTTTAAAAGCCCAGAAAACCCAGTTGGTTGATGTGCAGCACCTTGCTGAGCCTGGCCCTCATCTGTAACGTTGGTAAGAGATGAAATCAATGTTGAGAACAGTCCACCTTCTTGACATTTATCAGAGGTTTTGCTGCCACCAGACAACACTGTCAGTAGGCCCTGGTGTTTAGATGCTTCCTCTTCCTTAGGCTGGGCCTGGTCTTCAAGCTCTGAGGAATCCGAATGAGTCTCTGTTTTAATTACACATTGTTCTTCCTCCTCTGTGTCGGTTATTCTCTCAGACTGGATATCAGTTTGACATGTTGGTGATGCATCTTCTTGCATATTTTTATGTTCTTGTGCCATATCCTTAGATATCTTAATATCTTCAGGTGCCACTGCAACAGTGGGTAGGTTTGTTGTGGCTGTTGGTTTTGGTGGTAATTTTGCAGCTGTTTGTGGTTTGGGTAATTCAGCAGGACTCGTCTTGAAAAGATTAGAAAACCATCCTGTATCTGTATTTCCCTTTGGTACACTCTCCAGCAGCGCAGCACGACTTAGAAGAGGTGATTTATTAGAAGTATGAGAAACGTCTTGTTTTAAAGTTGTTGCACCTTCACCAGGTCCCAATTTCAGTAACCCAGAGAGAAAGCCACTTTCCTGTTTGGGTGTCGTGCCAGAAATATCCGAAGAAAAGAATGAAACTTTCAATTTGTCTCCTACAGTGGCTGGGGCATCTTCTGGTTTAGGGACATCTGCAGGCTTGAATATTGAAAATCCAGAGTTGACAGATGAACCCTCTGCTGTTTTATCAACAGGGCCTGCTGCCATGAATGATGCAAGTGACTTTTTAAAAGGGCTAAAAAATCCTGTATCATCAGTTGATTTTGGAGTAGTTGGATTTTCTTCTGATTTAGGACAAATGTCTCTAGGAAGGACATCAGGTATTTCTCCTGAGGACTCAGTTTCTGGTAATAGTTCCACTGATCCACTGCATGAGCCTCCACATGAGGACTGATGTTCCGGTTGTGAGGCAGATTGCTCTATCGACAAATTGTTTGTGTTATTTGTTAACCTTTCTTTGGATTCATTGCTTTCATGAGATTGGTTTGGGTTTTCTGGCTGTGTGGTTGCTTCACCCCCTCGTTTGTCTCCAAATACCCTGAAAAGACTCAGTCTTCCCAAGACAGAATCAACCACTGACAGTGACTGGCTTGCAGTGGATCCCTGCATCTCAGGACTCGTTGCTATATTAGCTGTAGCTTCTGATTCTTCCACACTATCTGGACGGCTAGTCTCTGATGACTGCAGGGGGAGTTTTTTATTTGCACTTGGCTCCTGATGAGCAGGTGGAACAATGGCGACAGGAGTTGGGCTACCATTTGATTTGGGTATGAAGGATAGCAGTTTACAAATGCCTGACTCTGGCTTAAGGGGTAAACCAGAGCATGCGCTTGTTGTTGTTGTTGTTGTTGTTGATGATATCATCGTAGCAGTGGGTTCTGTGATTTCACCTGTTGATTTGGTGCCTACAATTGAGCTTAACAAAGCATTCACAGCATTTTTTACCCCTGTAATACCATGATCTACTGCAGTTTCTTCCTCTACCTCATCACATTTGATATCTTTGTCCTTTTCCTCTGATGTCGTCACAGATTTGTTGTGCATTTCCTCATATTTACTAATCTCCTCCTCACGTCCAGCAAGATATTCAGTTACTGTATCAACAATTTTCTGCAGTTCATTCATGGTATTCATATAATCAGCACTTGGTCCCCTAACTGGGAAAACATCTAAAATTTGAGTACTAACATTTCTCCTTAACTCGTAATAATTCGGAGACAGTTCACTGTAAGAAGAATTAGACCTCCTGCTATTGTAGTAACTGTCATATTCACATTGTAAATCTTCCTCAATAATTGACACAGCATCCAAATCTTCCTCGGATCCAAGAGAAAACTGAATTTCTCCTGATCCTACCGACTCATACTCGCTCCTGGTCCTCGTCCTGGCTTCTTCCTTCTCCCGATAAATTGCGTAGTTCTCCAGAATGTCTTCAATATGCGTTTTTGCCCACATTCTTGTCTTGTACAACAGACTCTCTTTATACGGTTCTTGGTCTGCCTCCTGGTGATGAAGCTTCCTAACTGAAGGAATGATGGATATCTCTGGAGGAGAGGTTTCATCCTCAAAGCTTCCTGCTTCTTTATAGACCAGGTGAACCTCTTCACTTTCCACACCAGGTGTCCTAATAGAGTTTTCATCTTCATCATATTCATTAGCCTCTGAAGATGACTCACACTCCAGAGTCTGATAAAAATGGCTTTTCTCAGAGTCACCGGGATGGCTCATGATGCGATAAATTTCATTCTTTGTTTCATCATCATCATCCCATGTTTTCTGCTCTGGTTCTAGAAAGTCATCTAAAAGGTTGTTGCCGAGGTTATATTTAGACTCCCACTCCTCAACACCCATACCTGAGTCAACTGGTACAATCCTTACCCCAACACTACTGTTTGGATGTCTTGTGTTCCAAAAACAGGATGCAGAAAAAGTATGCAAGAAAATTAAAAAATAACAAGAAAAGAACGTGTTAGACGTGGAAATGGAAGATAAAAAAGTAAAGAAAAGAAAGAAAATTCAACTCAGACAGAAAAAATGAGCAGAAAATTGTCTGTGCATGTTTCATCCTAAACATTCATTACATTTTAAATTAGAAATATTGGAGAACAAATAATAAAACACTTTGGCCCCTATATTCAGCTTCTGTCTTTTTAATAAATAGAGAAAAGATGTCAAATTCATTACTAATTAAAATTGTCTATTAAAAAAACATATATATATATATAAAATGAAAGTAGTTGTTTATTCAGCATGAATTAGCATTTTTTAATTTCCTATTCCAGGTTTTATTTATACTTCACCTTCCCAAAAGAAAACAGCTTTTTCTGGACACAGAAACATCACAAGACATTACAAAAATCATAGAAAGCTTCAATATGTCTGTGTTCTTTGTATCATCATCATCATCATGTGTTCTTTGTGTTTTAGGATTTTTGATTCATTTTAAGGCCATTTTTAAATCCTTGTTTAGTGGAGTTCTATTATGTAATCCCAAGGCAGGAGACAAAAAAAATAATTTTCAGAACGTTTATTTTATTAATTAATTCATTTTCTTAACCGCTTAATCCTAATTAGGGTCACGGGTAGCAGGCGCCCACCTCAGCCAAGTCTGGGCAAGGACAGAGTACACCCTGGACCAAACTAGCGCTTTGATACAAACATTTGATCATTGGTCTGTCCGGAGCTGATGCTGAGCAAAGTACACGTGATACTTTTCATACTGTGTATATTCTGTTGAAACACTGCTTAAAACATTCCAAAAGGAGGCTGCCTTAAAAATACTTCATTAGACCTTTCCTTTCACCTTGTCACTGAGGGTGGGATTTAAAGTGACTGGACCCCCAGGAAGCTTTTGATGCTGCCATCAGCTCGGGACGGAGAATGTCTGCATGGAGAATCAAATCTGAAGTCTCTACTTGCAAAATTCACAAAATCAACAACATTAAACAAAACATGTGCTGACCAGTTCTCTCACACATGTTGACTGTATCACAGCTGAGGGTCCAGGAATGGGATGTTTTTCAAGCATTTGTCCAATGAACAACTCGTATCCCACATGCTATAAGACATTAGAGAAGGGTTTTAATGCATCGCTCTGCCACGGGAATGTTTGATAAAACATATTTTTATGTTCTCGAAAGCGGGCAGTGGTGGCCTGGTGGTTAAGGTGCTGGATCCCAAGGTTGGAGGTTCAAGCCCCACTATCGGCGGGTTGTCACTGCTGTCCCCCCAGTGCAGCTAACTGGGTTATCAAATGCCGGCCGTGTCTCTCACTGTCTGTGGTGAGAGGAATGTAAAAGAACCATCGCTGATTTTCATAAAGTGAAAAATCAGTGCCGGGCCTGACTGCAAATCCAGCTTCGTAGTTCGCTCTGGAAGCAGTCCGGACACTGGAAGTGTCTCAAACATATATACAACGAGGTATTTTTTATTCTGGCCAAGAACTTTATCCACTATTGCTTGCAGGCTTGTTTTCCTTCACAGCAGTAGAAACACGTCCTAGAGGCATGACAACAACCAACACCTAAAAGCTCCACACTCACTGCGCTGCAAGGCAGAACGGGATGGGCAGAGATACGGCTGTGCACGGGGAGGAGCAGTGACGGAAGAGTTTCCCAACCCTCGTCCTGGAGGGTGTCCTGTCCTACACCAAGCAGTGTTTTCCCTGCTCTATACCATCCACTTTAATTCATTAAGAGATGTTAAGCTGGTTAGCTAATTATTAAATCGGGTACGTGGGGAACAAGGAAAAGATTCGGACCAAACTTGGAGTGTGTGTGTGTGTGTGTGTGTGTACTGTACATACAGTATGTGTATATACATGAGCTGGCTCTTACTTCGCATGGGGCATGGAGTGACATTACAGGACCTGTAGATGGCTCTCTTTCCTGTGCAGTAACGTCCGTTGTTGCGAGGAGCGGGGTTGTTACACAGACGTTGTGTGAACTGCACTCCGCCTCCGCATGTCCGAGAGCATGCACCCCATGGCCCCCAGGAGCTCCAGCTACCGTGGTTAGAAGCCTAAGACGAGATTAAAACAAAGAGAGATGTTAACGCTATATGGGAATTTGAAATAGAAAATGAAGATTTAAGCTCTTTAACCGTAGGAACGGCAGTTAAAATCCTAGAACTAGAGTGCAAATGCAAATGTGGAAAGCACTAATTGGCCTCTTCATGAGTCGAGCATGGTGCGGCGAAAAGGAACAATGAATCAGGGGCAGCCGTAGCCTAACGGTTAAAGAGGCGGCTTTGGGACTGAAAGGTCGCCGGTTCCATTTCCGAACCAGCAGGAAAAATGTGTGGCGGTGGTGGAGTGAGCTGCACCTTCCCTTCCTCCATCTTCAAGGCTGAAGTGCCCTTGAGCGAGGCACCGAACCCCCAGCTGCTCTTCGGGCTCCCAATGTGTCGCGGCCCGCCGCTCCGAACGTGTGTGTGCTCCCTGTTTACGTGTGTGGGCTCACTTTGGATGATTTAAATACAGATGGAATAATTTCCCTTGTGGGATTAATACGGTACAGCACAAAAACAAAAACAACAACAACCAAACCCTAAAAGAAAGCAACTGTTCGATTACATTGAATTTATGCTTGCTGCAAGACTATACAGAACAAAAAAAAAAAACTAGTACGCGCTTCAAGGCGTCGGCATCTTGCAGCTGGCTCTGTAGCACTTGAGAGTATATAGATTTTTTAGTTGTTGTTGTTGAAATTACTTCATATCAAAAAAATTCCTGAAAAGCTACAGAGTTTCACAGAGATGTTTTATGTAAGAATGTGTGCACACCCATTCCCATTACTAATAAACAAGCACGACGCCAACGATCGCTCCGAAACGGTCCTCGAGTCCTTGAGTGATGGCATTCGGCAAACACTAAACACTGTGGAAAAGCAATGCGCATTTAAGACAAATTCACCAGAGGAAAGGAGGGGCAGCAAAGCATGTGAGCCTTAATAGAACACACCAGAGCCACATTTTCCTGATTCCTTAGTGCAAACAAACAGACACGAGGAAATGCTCTCAAAGGGGACATTCTTCTTGAAAAGAAAATGAGTCTCTGTGACACCTAATAACCTACCAGACAAAAATACCCAAGCAGCCTGGAGAAGGGTAGACAGTACCTAAAATTCCTCAAGTCCAGCTGAATTAATCTGCACGATACGATCGTGGCTTCCTTCAGCTAGAAAAATTCCTCATGACTACATCCTGACAGAATTATGCACAGTAACCGGGATACTGAGGGAATAAACGGATAAATGGATGAACGTCTGTCCGTGTATGTATATTTATATACCCCGTGTCCTCCCATCATCCCTAAGCACCCCCCCACACCCCCACCCGCCCCGCCCGTAACCCCACTCCACCCCCATCCCCGTCAAGTCTGAAATGTTTGGCCGTTCCAGCTTCATCCTCCTTCTCACATTCCTGTTTCTCAAATGTTCATTTTCCGCTCCTGCTTCGCACATATCCTTTTGGGAATAGGCCCCTGCACGTTCAGGCCTCATTTGACCTGCTTTCCTGCTTATGCTTTTCCTAATGACGACTCCGGTTCGTCTGTCTTCGGCTTCTTGTCACCAGAGCCACACCATCTTTCCTCACACCGAATTCCTCCCTGTCTTTGACCGTGCGATGTCTCTCTTATGGTGTACTTTATTTCATCAAGCCCGTTTCACTTTCCCTCTGACATGCTGTCTGACTCTTTCTCGCATTCCAGCCCAAGTTCATGCTGGGGAAACCACTCTATCCACCCAGTGCCTCCTGGAACACTGTTCCACATTTTTTTTTTTTTAACACGTATGACTATATGTTTTCTCTGGTGCACTTTCCACTCCTTTGACTGCAGTATATCATGCTTAGCATCTCAACACATACTGTATACCTAAAATGAACTCTCACAGTCCAAAAACATGCTCAGTAGGCTAATTGGCTGTTTGTAAATAGTTGAATATGTGTCGGCCCTGCAATGGATTGGTAAGCTGTTCACCGGTGTACCCTCCTTTGGCCAGAGTTGGCTAAGATGGGCGCCTGCCTCGCCGCGACCCTGGTGACATCCCGGTGAAAATGTAGCTTTCGGATTCAGCAGCTTATAAAACGAACGAATGAATGAAAGAATGCAAACCTTCTTGCCTTCCCCATTCTTCCCCAGAACTCACGGAGTAGTGCTTCTTGCGGGTCTTGTCCACACACTTCCCATGCAAGCATATCCTGCCCTTGCCGCACTGTGTGCCTTCTGCTGCTGGTAGCTTCTTGGTCAGACACACCATTTGGCCCTTCCTAAGAACGGCGCACCACAAACGAGCACACACGTCCATGCCTGGGCACACCGTGTATTCAGGCCCAAAGGCTAGCTGGCACTGGTGTACCGCATCATAGCTCTGACCAGGAAGTTCCTCAGGACCAAGCAATGGATTATGTGGCGTGTCCAGCAAACACTCTGCTGCAGTACAAGACAAAATGAGAGGGCTGTGATAAGTTTAAAGTGCATAAATAGCTTATTTTCATACCAGGTCACACAGAACACCATAAACTTTATCGCTACCTTTATCTTTATCTTTATTTAAAAGAGAAGGCTTATCTCTTTTAAATTTTTAAAGCCTCTTAGAGGAGTAGAGATGAGTATTTCAGATTAGCATATACTTCATCGGAACAACGTAATCTTATTGGTTCACTGTCTACGGCTTAACAGACATTATTCTTCATTCAACAGATTTTCTTGTTTCTGATTGGTGGAATGCCATCATATAATTCTTGATATTGCACTGGCACGCATCAATGTTCCTCTTCGCAGATATCCTATAGATTGCCTACGCACCCATAGCAGATTGCTGAAGCTCCAAATTGCCCCTGGGTGTGAGCGTAAATGGTTGTATGTGTGTTGGCTTTGCAACGGCCCGGGGAGCTGTCCAGGGTGTACCCCGCCATTTACCCAGAGTCGGCTGAGATGGGTGACAGCCTCCTCGAGACCCTGGTGACATCCCGGTGATAATGTAGCTTGAACCCACCAACCTATGGATCAGTAAGCCCTACCGCTGAGCCACTAGTGCCCCTGAATGAGAAATATTCATTCATTCATTCATTTTCTGAACCGTTTATTCCTAATTAGGGTCGCGGGGAGGCTGGAGCCCATCTCAGCCGACTCTGGGCGAGAGCGGGGTACACCCTGGACAGCTCGCCAGGCCATCGCAGGGCCATGAATGAGAAATATGATCAAATTAAATACTTACAGATGCAGAGCTTTGAATGTGGCGTAGCTGTATGCCATGGGGTCTGTCTGTCTGTCTGTCTGTCTGTCTGTCTGTCTATCTTCCTGCATTAACGCTATAGTGATATATTACGATATCTGTGTTCCTCTTCTTCCCTGTTGTTCCAGACAAAATGGCAACTGTCATGTTTAAAATTTGTAAAAGTGAACGATATACTTGATTTCCTGCGATGGCCTGGCGAGCTGTCCAGGGTGTACCCCGCCCTCGCCCAGAGTCGGCTGAGATGGGCGTCGGCCCCCCCGCAATCCTAATTAGGAATAAGCGGTTCGGAAAATGAATGAATGAATGAATACTTGATTTCATTTGTTTTTCATGGTCCCATGTAGTATACACTAAAACAGTTATTTGGTGGATGTTGCCGAATTGAACAGTCCGATTATAGACCTAGTACCAGACAAGCATCTGAGGTGTGCAAGTTGCATTTAGGAGAGCCAATATGGCCGTCGGATGGCCCGTGTAGTTCTAGGACCCATTTATAAAAATCCACATTTTAATGAAAACATGTCTATGTATATTTATAGAGTTTTACCTCATTTTGACTGTTAATAGAAATGTGATGACGAGTCATACCATTTCCATCATCAAAGAAGTCAGTGATAGTGGCCGAGGTGCAGCGGCTCCAGGGTTTGGAGGCGTCAATAGAGGTCAGGATTGAAGACATGAGCCTCTTGTCCTCTGTAGAGCCAAACCTCTCCTCACAGAACTTCGAGTCATCATGAGACAAGCCTAGAAGGTGCCCTGGAAGTAGACATGCACATAATATTGTTAGAGAACGATTTATGAATAATAAATTGTGGCGGCACGGTGGCGTAGTGGTTAGCACGTCCGCCTCACAGCAAGAAGGTCCTGGGTTCGATTCCCGGGCTCGGGGC
>JBCNYG010000023.1:3643319-3655132 GCA_039654305.1 Porochilus rendahli | reverse complement strand
AAACTCCACACAGAAACGCCCGAGCTGGGAATTGAACCCAGGACCTTCTTGCTGTGAGGCGGACGTGCTAACCACTACGCCACCGTGCCGCCTGAATGAAGTTTCATGTGTGCAAATAATAATTTTATTATCGTTTATGATTTTTTTAATTAACCTTCTACATGTGGCAGGTTTTACTGGGTTTACTGGGATCTTAAATATTACCTCCTGTGTAACATCTCCCTCTGCTGGCTCTGCATTAAAGCTGGAATTGTCTAGTGTGACCTATATTTTATTCATGTTAGAGTAGTTAAACCATCACGTGAAAGCAAATTTGACATTAAAATTTCAGTGACATATGAGATACATATAGTTGTGGCGCATATGTTGTTTGTGTTGATGATGATGATGAAGATGGTGATTGATGAGTGTGTTGTTTTTTTTCTAACGCTTGTGTAGTTACTGCTTCTGACCAGGAGATGGATTCCTCTTCCTGGCAAAGCCCTAAAATTCCACTACAGTCCAAAGTGCAAGAAATCAGGATACTCATTGCGACATATGCAATGTTTATGGTATATATACAGTATCCTATAAATATATACAGTATATTGTGACTTCAAACAACATCCCAAGTGTTCAAACCTCTCTATCTGTATAATTCTCCACAAAACCTGAATTCTATGATTGTTTTGGAATCGAGCTCATGGCTTTATGACGGAGCACCACAGAGCTCCACTCTTAGTGTATACAGTACTACACTGGAACAGTACATTCTGATCTGGTCCCCAATGTAGGGAACGCAAACCATTATCCAGAGTGGATAATGATTGAATCAAAACAACAGACGCTCACGGTTTGTCACGGTCACTTGGAGCAGATGGGGTGATCATTGTCATGCTTTAAAAATGGGGAAATAAATGATTAAAATCACATTTCAGTTGCGTTGCTTTTGTTTCCATGTAGTATATACAAAAACTGTGATTTGATTACTAAAAAGCTTAGCTCCGCCTCAGGGATGTGGTTACTCTGACTTGCCTCTATAAGGTTAAAAAGTGTAAAAACAAATTAAAAGGAAAAGCTAAAATTTTGTTTTAGTTTGTTTTTGTAGATAGTATATAGTACTGTATATATTAAACAACAGACATCAACCTCACTTCCATTGCATCATTATTAATTATCTAGAGATAGGAAACCAATCACTCTCATCGTCTCATGTCGGACAAAATGTGCTTTCTGTTTCAAACCTTGTATGAAAAAATTGCAGTCGATAAGGTAATATATCCTCAATTCACAGATTTATTTCACCGCTGCAATAAATTTAGATAAGGAGGCATGGTGGCACAGTGGATGTCCCAGGCTCGACAAAGATGTTTCTGTGTGGAGTTTGCATGTTCTCCTCATGCTTGCATGGATTTTTTCCGGGCACTCCGGTTTCTTCCAGCAGTCCAAAAAAAGACATGCACATTTGGCCAACTGGTTGCTCCATATTGCCCCGAGGCATGAGTGTGAGTGAGCTTTGTGTGTGTGTGTGTGTGTGTTGGCCCTACTATGGTCTCGCGAGAACCCCACCTTTACTCAGAGTTGGATGAGATAGGCTCCAGCCTCTCCACATCCCCAGTAGGATTAAGAGATACAGAACATGAATAAATGAATATACTTAGATAGGGAAGGCTAAAGACTTGGCTTAAATGTCAAGTTGAACAAATAAACATATTAAATGACATACCCTGGAGGCTGAAGCATGTTGAGTGCCAGTTTGTTAACTGAGTAACACTGAGCTCTGTATGTTGTGCATGCAAGCCTGCGTGCATGTGTGTGTGTGTGTGTGTGTGTGTGAAAGGCCAAATAATAGGCCAACTTTTGACAAGGAACACCAATGAATTTTTTAGAAGCACCAATAAGTTTTATTACATTACCCCAAGCAATAATGGAAGTCACCCTTGTGAATGGGAATATAGAGTATAAATGAGGGCAGCATGGCGGTGTACTGGTTAGTGAGTCCGCTTCACAGCAAGCAGGTCCTGGGTTTGTGTCCTGGGCTCTCTCTTCTTCCAGTAAACGCTCTTCTTTAACCATTACATTGTTATAAGCATACATAACACCGCCCCTCTTTCTCTGTGTTTTTGTCGAGGTACACATGCTACTCCTCCGTTACCAGTGAACCTGATCACTCTACTCTTAATTCTACTGCTGGTGATATAAACTCTTTTGCTAAAATAAGTTACATATTAAAATACAATACAATACAATTACTATTAACAGTTATAAGATAGCCAGCTAGACTTCATGTGAAACTTTAGTGAAGTTTCTGCTGCATAGTTTTTTTGTTTTTCTCTGGTTTCACCCAAATGAGGATGAGTTCACCTTTGCAGTCTGGTTCCTGTCAAGTTTTCTTCCTCGTGTTGACGGAGGGAGTTTTTCCTCGCCTCCCTCATTCTGGATGTATTGGGTTTGTAGAGAGATGTTTAGAATCACTCCCAGTGCAGCTAACTGGGTTATCAAAGGCCGGCTATGTCTCTCACTGTCTGTGGTGAGAGAAATGTAAAAGAACCATTGCTGATTTTCGTCAAAGAGTAGCTGCATAGCCGTCAGCGTGTTTCTGCCCTGCGATGGCCGGGCGAGCTGTCCAGGGTGTACTCTGCCCTCGCCCAGAGTCGGCTGAGACGGGCGCCAGCCTCCCCGTGACCTTAATTAGGATTAAGCGGTTCAGAAAATGAATGAATGAATGAATGAATGAATAAATGAATGAATATACCTCAATATACTTTATTTTGACTATACTAAGTCATTTTTACTTCTTTTCATTAGAAGCCTTTTTAGACAATAGTGCTTGTTTACAATCTTCACTGCACACTACTGTATAAATAAAAGCAGAAATATAGTGTTCTTAAGTTTGCCCCCTATTTTATTATATGTTTTTCGATTAGTAAAGTTTGCTAACCTGTAGGTATTGCGTAATGGCAGAGAACACTCAACATTCAGAATTCAACAGCAGGCCAGATCAACACTCAAGATTGATTTGGATCAGAAGTCATGAAAAATAACTGTCTTTTTAACTCTCCTGGTGTGACAAGGTGAACTGGCTGATTGGAAGTGCTGTGTACCGCTGGCCTTTTAATGAAACCATCGCAAGGGGTTTGATCAAAGCTGGGATTTGAGATCTGAAGTTTCACAGGGTGTAAAAAAGAATTTACATAAAGAACATGATGCAACACTTAAGTTAAGATAAGTTTTATGATGTAGCGCCTCCCATTTGCCAGACCACCAGAAATCCGCTGTACTCTGTTCATGTTGAAATGTACTGTCGTGGCTATTTTTTATTTATTATTTTAATATTTTAAGTTATGAGTAATACCCTGTGTAATGAAACAAGTATAAAACCCAAAATCAATTTTTTTACTTTAATAAATGATCGTTATTTTTGTGTTTTATTTTCCCCATTTTCATTTTGAAATGAAAAACTAATTGATCACAGACCACACAGATGCTGAATTATGTCTTCAGTCATTTTCTGTGTCCAGAACAAATTAAAAAAGTTCTACTTAATTAAAAATTGGATTTTCTTTTGATTAAGGTGTACAGAGCAGTGAACTCTATTAGCGTAGTATTTGGGTGTGTTCTGTACCTCTGCCCCAGTCCTTCCCTGTAGTCCAGCTCATAGCTGTATAAGGACTCAGTTCCAGACTCTTTGGATGAGGCTTTCTGGCGTGTTCTCTGGCTGATGGGGTACTGATGAACAGAGGAATTGGGCTGAGCCGTAGTGTGGTACCGTGGGGGATGGCTGTTGGTCTCACTGCGGTAGTCGCTGTCCCTGTCATCCATCGCGCTGTCGTGATCATCCATAGCTGGAACCGCACACGGACACATGTTGTTCAAATATTTAATATTTAACAGCACTCAGGTACAACAGCAAAACACACAGGTACAGCACAGTGATGAGAGCACACCATGCCTATGAGCACATGAGCACACGGACACCACAGATGGCTAAATCTGACACTTTCTTTAACATAAAGCTGATGATTTGTTTGCGAGTGCAGACCACGCCATCAAATAAAAAACATTATCCGAAATAAAGGAAAAAAAAGATGTGATTTGATAGGATGTTATCTTTTGCCTGAACTTCTACTTTAGCAAGTGTATATGGGAGCGATGATGGATGTTTGTTAGTAAAACAGTGAGAGAAATGCTGAATGACTGATGGCTGAATCACAGATGACACATGAACTCGCTTCAACCAGAAACAGGAATGTGTGATGTGAACTACATACTCTGCTGCTCATTCCACCCGAAGTAAGGCCAGCTGCCTGGATGTGTGAAGGGAAGTCAGGTGAATAAAAACAGCTATATTTAAACTTTCCTTCATTAACACTCCATTATAAAGTCATAACAAGCACCAAGTGTTGCTGTAAGTATAAAACATGGGGCAGTGTGACCAAGAGCAATTTACCCATGATGAGGATTTTTTTATTTTTAATATTCATTTCCCAATCAGAATTAACAATTCAATATTTATACGCCAGACAGACAGACGGTGTATTATTGTGCTACACCGCCCTCTTGTGGCTGAATAGAGAACTAACTACAAACCCTGGTAATGCATGATAGATTACTGTACATCCAGAAGCAGTACGAGCTAAAAATAAATAAATAAATAATTTAAAAAAATAATAATAAAAAAGTACGATCAAAGGAAAACACTAATATTTCATGGAGAACAGAAATCACATTAACGCAAATGCATCTTATTAAATTAGAGCTAAATGTCAAGGAAAGACATCAAAACTGTATGTGTACTGTAACTGTTCCAAAAAAGTGTCAAAGATGTCAGGCCAATAAATTTCAATATGTTGCTTTAATAAAAAAATAAGCATAACACTGTACTTACAGCACTGTGAAGGGATAGACGGGACCGCCATTCCTCGCCCTTCATCGTCCTGCACCAGATACACCGATAACACATAAACACATAAACTAAATCTGTATTCTGTCTAAAGAATAAGAACACACAACCTGATGATTGTTCTGAATATTCTGCATATTTTTATAATTCTATGGCTTAGAATTAATTAATTCTATGGCTTTACTTGTTCCTTTTATATTATTTATTCTAAAATGTATTTGGTGTTGGTTGAGTGATGCTGCTGTAACAAAGTACTATATTTTCCTGTCAAGGATCATTCATTCATCCATCCATTTTCTAAGCCACTTAATCCTAATTAGGGTTGCGGAGAGGCTGGCACATGTCTTAGCCATTCACACTCACATGTAGGGGCAATTTTCTAACCACCAATTAGCCTAATGTGCATGGTTTTGGACTGTGGGTGGAAACCGGAGTACCTGGAGGAAACCCACCCAAGCACGGCGCAAACATTCAAATGGGAATCTTGCTGTGACGCGCACGTGCTAACCACTGCGCCACCATTCCGCCTTTCAAGGATCAATAAAATACTATTCTAATGTATTATTCTTCTATTCTATGAACATGTGAGACAGTGCAGTATCTCAGAGCCAGCAGCAGGTGGAGACAGAGGGTTGAGAATAAACATTTAAAGCAACGTGGCTACTATTACACTCTTGAAAACACTTGCAGAGGATAAAAATTATACATTCTGTAATTAACTTCAGTAGCGAGAACAGGGGTGGAGAGCCTCCAGTTTTTCGGTTTTGCGGGGCTTCGGGTTGGAGTTTGATAAACAACAAACTCCAATTTGTTCTTTATGAAGGAAAAATAGTAATTATGAATAAACATGTCATGTTGCTTGTGAGACATCACGGAATTCGGGGGATTCCCTCAGAACCACAAAATGCCATGCTACTGGAAATAAACTGCGTCCCACTGTGGCTTCACGCTACAGAAACCAGGATTACGCACCGGTCTGATGAGCCACTAGGCTCGGGTGAGAAAGCCCATCAGACCCACCTTACCCCTAGACCCCTCTAGTGAAATCCCTTCTACCCAATCCTGGTTAAAGGCCTGAAAACCATTGATGCCTTAATAAATTATTGCACGCATTTGCACTACTATAGCTCTCGATGTAAGTAATATGTTAAAAATATATATCAGCTAGGGAAAGCTTCTCATCAACTGGTGAGCCTTCCCCTTCCTAAAATCCTGGATCCGTCCCTAAACCTCTACATTGTTGTCTGAAGGTATTTCTCTGACAGCAGAGCTTTCAACAGCGTTAGTGTGAACGTGAAAGGACTGAAACCCTTCCCTCTCCAGGGTACAGTAACTCAATCTGGCTTAATTAAACATATTTCCTTTACTTTTTCTCTAAATTCGGTGTGAAGTAGCACGATCGTGTATGTTAAGTAGATCATTAAGGTCACATGCAGACATTTTAATAAAAAATCCAGACTTTAATCACTCTGTACCTCATCATGGATCCTCATAGCATTAATGTGCTCCAGCTTCTTGGTCCAGAACTGCGCCTCGTCCTCGGGAATGTCTTTTAAAAAGTACAATTTGTGAAGAGAACAACTCCATCATCGTCATTCATGCTTCTTCTCCAAGCGTTTGTCTCTATTCTCACTCTTAAACACTGTATGATATAACTCAGAGAGCTTTCTCACCAACGGGGAGCTCGAAGCGTGTGTCCAGCAGCACCTGGTGAAGAGTCGGGTTCTTAGTGCCGTAGATCTCATCGGCCTTCATCAGGACCTCCGAGTCCAGCGGGATCCACTCACCAGGACCCTCCTGCCAAGCATCATGGTGAGCATCATGTGACCATTTCATCATGTGATCATACACACATCCTGCGTGTGTGTTGTTCTAACAGGAAAATTATTAAATAACAGGGCAGTGTGATTATTATCTGAAATAAATATTCAAAAAAATATATGAATTAAGAAGCAGAAACTTTAACAAGCTGCAGCTTTACCTTTTACATTTACATTTACAGCGTTTAACAGAGCAACTTCCAATTCTTTTATCTCATTCACACCACGGAGTTGAGGGTTGAGGGTCCTGCAGGTGGTACTGGGGTTTGAACACTGTTATCACTTGGGAATAATGGAACCTGCCACCATGTCTCTCTCAAACCATTTCCTTACTCCCGTATTTGAGTGTCAATGACCTGCACCGGGCTCCATTTTATACACCTTCTTTTGTTTCTCAACACGTGTTCTCAGCCTTTTCCTTTTTCTATGAATCGATGTTCCACTGCCAAATTATTATGCGCGTGCAAGATCTTTCTTCCCTGGTCATGACTGTTATTATTGTAAACAGACACAAAACCAAAACAAGAAGTAAAAAAGGTGAATATGAGACACTAAGCTGGGAGTACTCAGCATATGAACTGATAATGGAAGATAACACACACTATTCATTCATCACATATTCATTAACGATGCATGGTAAGGTTTTATAAACTCTCTGCTTGCTTTATCCGAGCACTGTGTGGTGTCTGTGGACAGTCTTTATACTGATATGTCATATTCCAGATAAGGCGTACAATATGTGCTATAATACGTGGATGTGACTGGACTAAAACGTTCTCATTTGAAGGCTCTATGAGATTGTTCAGGTTTGACCTTTAAAGATCACCCAGTAATACTGTGACCTTGATTTTTACATTTCAAGGTCACTCAAGGTCAAAAGTTATCTTATTTGAAGGTCCATATATGGTGTCCTATTAGTGTTTCATAGTAGCGGCGTGTCTATTATCAGCTTTTCGAAGGTATAAGGGCACAAAATCCTATGACTTCAATTTTTCAAGGTCACTCGAGGTCAAAGGTAACTGTCTCATTTTAAAGTAAATATATGGTTTCCTACTAGCCCTTCAAAGTAACAGGATGTCTGTCAGCAGTTGTCTTGAAAATATAAACTCTTAATCATGAAAACTTTGTGACCTTCCTCTCACCTTGACCTTTGACCTTTCGATCAATTAATCTCTAGGACTCAGGTAGGGTAGTGTCTCCACAAAAAAATTTAAAAATCCATGCACAGGTGTGTTGTGTATTGTGTTCACGGACAAACTGACAAACAGATTCCCATAACATCACTACACCGATCTTGCACCGGAAGCACAGCGCCGGATATGCAGTGTTTTCCCCAAACGGCAGTGCCTGTGGCACGCTGCTGCACTGTAATTTCCGTGCTCAAGTCTGTTCTTTGCTCACGTATGAATTATTATTTATATAAATAGAATTCATCCGTTACGTTAATCACATGATCGCTGAATGCCCCTGAAGTGCTGTGTTACATTACTGCTTACTCGCTTGCATGCTGTGAGCCTCGTTTTTGTGACTGATTAAGTGAGAGGTGGTCAGAAGAAAGTGTGGTAAGCATGTCAAGTAAAGAGGATGAATATCACCAAGATATCGACATTAAGATCACGTTACTTCAGTAAACTTCACTTTTATGGGGCACAAGAAGTCATTTGGGGTTTAAATATCAATGCACCTCCGTATAAACTCCAATACGAATATCCTGAACATACGCATTAAAACTTATTGAATCGTTCTAACTAAAGAATTACCATATCACCTTTCCTGATTAGTCTCTGAATTAAGACAGTTTAAAATTTCACATATTTATGACTTTTATGAAAAAGTCAGTTGTGATTCTTTAGATTTTTACTTTCATAGTATTAAAACTCCAAATTTTCTTGTAAAGGACTTGGACTATAGGCCAAATTTTAAAAGTAAATTTAAACATTTTTGTTCACTTCAGACATTTATATTGACTTAACATCATCATCCACTTCTCCCGGGGTCGGGTCGCGGGTCAGCAGCCTAAGCAGTGAGGTCCATACGTCCCTCTCCCCATCCACTGCCTCCAGCTCTTTCGGTGCGGGCGCCAAGGCGTTCCCAGACCAGCCGAGAGACATGCTGCCTCCAGCGAGTTCTGGGTCAACCCCGGGGTCTCTTCCTGGTTGGACATGCCCGAAACACCACACCAGGGAGGCGTTCGGGAGGCATTCTAATCACTCACCACCTCAACTGGCTCCTCTCAACAATGTCAAAAATTGAATCTAAAGGATCTACATGAAGGAACCCCCAACCCCTCTTTTATATGTCTTGTGCCTTCTGCACTCGACTCTGGAGCCTGGTACTTTCTATTCTTCAATGGAGCCTGCTACACAAATAAGGATAGAAGCGCCTGAATATATTTGCAGTCTTTAATGGTTGGCTTAGAAACACCAATGGTAAGTATACAAAAAAATACTAAGAACACTAAAAAGCTAAACTTACTATTGTGTCAAAATGAACGGTAAATATTGCTCCATAAAAGCATAACTCTGATCAAATAACACATAACTTCCAGATAAATCCAGATATTCTACCTTAGTATGTGTTCGTGTTGAGTTTGGAGTAAATAAACATCCTAAATATCAGGATTCTTTGGCTGGTTTGAATAAAGCAAGACAACGTAACAAACACACGACAAGCAGCAACATGTCACTGGCTTTTACACACTCATCAACACAGAGTATCAATGCAAACACCGAACGTACACGCGTTTGCACAAGCGGCAGTGATTTGCCTACCCGATGATGTCACCTGATGGTGGTGATGTCTGTTTTTCTGACTGTGTGTTCTCACCTCATTTGATTGGGGAATAGTGTTAAGGGGGATCCAGGCCGTTCCCACCATTGTGTCCCAGATCAAACCTTTGTTCCATAGCTCAACCACCAGCCCCAGATCCAAACGGTTAATCTCACTGGACGACACACACACACACACACACAAACAAACATGCTATCAGTTAGCATTATGTCTATATCTGCATGCTGAAAATCACAGTGACTATTATTTATTCTGATGTTTACTTTAAAAGAACCAGTACGTCATGTGATCACAGTGTTCTCTGTAACACTTCTGAAGTAAAGATTGGTTGACGTGTAGCATGACAAAGATGACTTGTTTTAACTTACAGCCCCCTGAGCTGTGTTCTGATTGACCAAGAAATGAAAGAGTGTTCACTGAAAATGTTCTGACCAGTATCAACTACATGAGAAAAAGATTCAGCTTCTGACATCGTTGATTTGTTTAACTATATTCACTGTACAGGATGTGATGACTGACACATCCGATCATGACCCGTCCTGCTCTGCTGATCTGATCTGAGTGATGAGGTCGGACAGGAAGCCGAATTTCACACTCCGTGCTGCTGTGCTTCAGTTCTGTTTTCAGCCATGACCATGATGTGAATTTATTTTATTACATGTGAAACAGTGATAGCATCATTAATCTTCATAACACAGAGTGAGACAGAGAGACAGAGAGAGAGAGGGAGGAAGACAGAGAGAGAGAGAGAGAGAGAGAGAGAGAGAGAAGTGAAATGAAGTGGACCTGACACTCAGATCAGCTTCTGGTCTGCATATTCCTGCCTCTGTTTAAAGCTCATTTGCATATTCATGTTGCCTCACTCCTCGGCTTCCTCTCTCAGTGACGCTCGGGGAGCTGTGTTAAACAAACTGACTTTTAAAAGAACACCAGGGACAGACCTGATGGATCTAATGACTGCATTGGCAGCTCTCGTTAAGGCGAATCATTAAGAGTGCAGGAGGAGGGACTGATGAGACTGAATAACGAGGCTGTGACTCCTACACGCCTGTGTCAAAAGGTTCACTTCATAGAAGGCTTTGTGTGACTGTGAGCTACAGGGGTGCTGTTGAGTATCAATAGACAAGTTCAGACTTCCAAAAGATTGAACACAACCCTTCGTGTTTACCCTGTTTTAATTAAAAAAGGTCTGCTGGATTACAGAACTCTGAAAAATAAAAATAAACTAGGTGTGATGTGACCTAGGTTTGATGTTTCTGTATATCAGAAGCTACATTACAACTCAGAAGCAATGTTTTTACTATTAATAATATGACACAGTGCTAATCCTAAACAAAGGGAATTGCAATTTAACTAAATATCTATAAATTACTGAAGAGTTTATTATTTAATTACAATAAACCAAGAATTTTAATGATATTATCAATAAAATAAATAAATAAATAAATAATAATAACACGTGACAAAAATGACCTAAAAAACATACGTGGATGATTTCTTACACTGACTCGTGCA
This sequence comes from Porochilus rendahli, assembly GCA_039654305.1. Lineage (NCBI taxonomy): Eukaryota > Metazoa > Chordata > Actinopteri > Siluriformes > Plotosidae > Porochilus > Porochilus rendahli. The sequence goes on along the minus strand of JBCNYG010000023.1, from coordinate 3,644,125 downwards.
CACACACATGCACACACACACCCTCAGGGACTGACCAACTCAACGCCACTACCACAAACACATGCAAACACACTGCTAGTATCTTACATGCCACATAAGACCTCTCAACCATCAACTCTTTCTATCTTTCTCTCTCTCTCTCACACACACACACACACACACACACACACACACTAAGATTTATAACTCAGTGACCTCATAATAACCTTTGTTCCTAGTTTATTTTAGTGGGTAGTAGTGTCAAGCTGAGTCCTGCAGTACTGAAGCGAGCCACTGGGGGCACTGACACACTAACACAGACTGGACTGTAGAGCTCAGACAGGACCACACTAAATTAAAAACGCTGATGTGTGTGTGTGTGTGTGTGTGTGTGTATACATTCATGTTTAAATGTAGTCTCCTTTCACTTCTGCTTGGTACATAAACATCTGTGTGGCTCCATCCAGCTGTTGAGAAACAGACAGCTGAAGTGATGGCACCGAATGTAACATTTGTGTGTTTGTGTGTGTGTATGTGTGTGTGTGTGCGTGTGTGTGTGTGTGTGATGTATAAGACCATGTGTCTCAGTTAACTGGGCAGACGAGGCGCCTCATTCCCCTGCCTCTCTTCATTATCTCACAATCACACTCACTTCTTCCTCCCTCTCTCTCTCTCTGTAATTTATCCATCCGCCTGTAACTCACACACACACTCACCACCACCCCCCACCCCCCAAACACACACACACACACACACAGTCTGTCTCTCTAATCTCTTTAGGATTTTACCTGCTGATGAGTGGACAGCAATGCAGCACTTTAATCCAG
>JBCNYG010000023.1:3622503-3634403 GCA_039654305.1 Porochilus rendahli | reverse complement strand
TTTCTAGTTTCATACTTTATTTCTTTTTCTTTTCTCTTACTTTAAGTATTAAAACAACCCTTTTCATTTTGCGTTATTCAGGATTTTTTTTGTTAGTGTTATTTAGTTTTTTTGTGTTGGGAGGAGAGTGTTGGCGGGGTGTATGAGTGGCGTCACACCTAGCTGGCTGGTGTCATTCATTTTTCACTCCGTCACGAAATCAGGTGAGACCCTGCAGCAATGGCGAGTGTGGGGGGTGTGCTGATAGCAGTCGGGACTATGATGATGGCTGCAAGACTAAGACTTGAACATGCGTACTATAATTTATTCAGTGATGTTCACAAGTTTGGTGCAGTGTGTGGAATATCAGATGCTCTCTGTGAGTTAAGTGAAGATGGTGAACTGATTTTAAATTTTAATCACTTACACTGAATATATCCGATGACTCACTGTTTTTATAGTCCTAATAATTTTATTGCCTTTTTATTATTTTTATCAATTGACCATTCATGGAACATTTAAAAAAAACATTGTTTTTTTTTATTTTTATTTCTTCTTGCTGTTTTTATAGTTGAAGTTTTGTCCCTTTTAAGATCCTTTTAGAAACATATTTATCAACTCGCAGAATTTTCACATTTTTTACTGATTTATGTAATGTTTCTGAAATGATTGAATAAAGGAGACAAAAATCAATCTCTCCCTCTCTTACTCACCCCCTCCTTCTCTCTCTCTCTTCCTCTCCCTCTTACACTCGCCTCTCTTTCTCTCTCTCTCTCTCTCTCCCCCTCTTTCTCTCTCTCTCTCTCTCCCCCTCCTTCTCTCTCTCTCTTTCTCTCTCTCTCTCCCCCTCCTTCTCTCTCTCTCTTTCTCTCTCAATAGGCCGTGTGTTTATTTAAAGTGTGAGGTAAACCGAGTTGCATCAGGGCTGTGTGTGGGTGTGAGAGGTGGTGGTGGTGGGGTTGTATGTTACGAGGCGAGATCATAGTAACAATAAAGAATTAAAAACAAATCCTGAACTAAAACTAAGACTAAGAACAAATCCTGAACTAAAATAAATAAATAAATAAACTTTGATACTGAAACAAGTTACACAAATATGTAAAAAATACCGTCGTAATCATATCATATTATGTGTGTAATATATTACACAGTATATTGGGTTTCCGTGACAGTCTGCAGTTCTTGTGGCTAGAGGGGCGGGGCTACCTAAGGTTTCTAGAGCGTGCGTGCGATACTTCCTCGCTAGAAGTGTATTTGTTTGTAGTTTCTCGTGCGGGCTGGAAACTTTCCAGTTGATTTTTTTTTGCCATGTCACTGTAGGGGCTCTGTACATTTCACTATAGCAGGACTGTCCATATAAAAACAGGAACGCACATGTGGGGCATGAGTACTGGACAATTGTGTGGGTGAAAGTAATAAATTAAAATCTTGCTGTTCATGTAAACTTATTTCAAAAGTATATTATGATATCAATTATATATGTGTAAATCTCTGTATTTTACACAAAATGGACAAAAACATCTGTCTGTAAGCAGCATGTGCTGGGAATGCTGTAAACTCATTACCATGCTTATGTTTCGGTTTATGAAACGAGAGATCAAGATTCATTTTTCAGGTGTTTATTTAGCCTTTAGGAAAAGAAAAGCATACACTCATTCACACTGAAGAAATTGTTCTGAGAGAAAAATCAGGCATTACATTGGCTTATATACAGTGCCCCTTCCACTCTGATTGGTCTATCATCCTCTAGCTCTAGACTCTGATTGGTCTATCATCCTCTAGCTCTAGACTCTGATTGGTCTATCATCCTCTAGCTCTAGACTCTGGTCTCTCATGACCTCATATCTCAACATGTCTCAACATCTCTTAACATGTCCTGATATTAAAATAATAAAATAATCTTACACTCACTTCAGTGAATAAACTCCTCATACAATAGTTACATAAATCACCCAATAATCAAATAGTGGAGTAAAGTAAGTCATTAATAATTTAAATATATATTTAATTAAAGTTGACATCATTGGACAGTTCTCCATTTCAGGATTACAAACGTCTTTAAATAAAGGAAATATGATCATCATTCCAAAGATATTACACTTTTTGTATTCATGTTCATGTTGATGCTGTTTAATGATCGATAATTAATTCCAGTACGTGATCGGGAAGTCCAGCAATTTGCATAAGATTTATGGAGGACCAAATATGACATTAGGAAATTTCATACTTGCATGGCAATGGCCTTCCTCAGTTCATGGGTACAAAACACACAGCACCTCCAGTGGCACCTGATACCCCAGTATCCTCCACTTCACTTCACCTAATGAAGGGATTTTACACCCAAGCCTCCTGGCTCATCAGGCCGGAGCTTATCCCCGGTTTCTTTAGCATGAAGCATCTAGGAGTTCAATTTCTCCTGAATAGGATGCTAGTCCATCACAGGTCACCTTCACAGTATTTTTACTGGTACCCATTTATACTACTGGCTGGATAGAGGCACACTTGTTAAGATCTTGCCCAGGGGTCTTAGCACAATGGGGGTCTAATAGGGATTTGAACCCATAGGGAGAAAGTAGGGAGTACCAATATGCCTGCTCTGTAATTTGATCTGACAGTTCATGATTTCTTACATCTATCTTTATCTTCATGTATAAACTGTTCTACTGATCTTGTATAACTCTGTTCACCCTTAGGGTTTCTACAGACATGACCATATACATAAGTGCTGTGATCCTACTTTGGCAGTTTGCTTTAACAAGTAAGTGTTTGCACAATAAGTTGTTTAAGATCAGTTGATATTACGTGCTGTTTTCTTTTTATAGAAATGTTATACTCGTTCAGTATAGATGTAATAAACAAGAGGATATGAACATTATGTTGCTTTGTAAAGTCATCATCATAATCCGCTTGATCAGGGGTGGGGTCTCGGGGGCAGCAGCCTAAACAGTGAGGTCCAGACGTCCCTCTCCCTAGCCACTTCCTCCAGCTCTTCCGAGGGACACCGAAGCATTCCCAGAACAGCTGAGAGATATAGATCCTTCAGCATGTTCTGGGTCGACCCCAGAGTCTCTTCCCGGTCAGACGTGTCCAAAACTCCACGCCAGGTAGGCGTTTGGGAGGCATTCTAATCAGATGCCCGATCCACCTCAACTGGCTCTTCTCAAAGCGGAGGAGCAGCGGTTCCACTTCGAGCACCCTATCTCTAAGGGAGGGCCCTGCACATATGGACAGATTGGGCAAACTTCCATACCCCCTCCAGGATCCTGTAGAGTGTGTAGGGCTCGTCAAGAGTGCTGCGGCCAAAACAGAAACCATATCGGTCCTCCTGCCCCAGCAGTGGACGGACCCCCCCACCTCCTTCACACAGCACATGTTGGTGAGATTGAGATGGTCATCAAAGTATCTAGCATTTTTCATATAAACATTTGTTCTGATGTTCAAGACTGTAAAATTTCACTGAAGTGTTAGTTCTTAGATACACTGTATGGTGCCCCTGGACACATCATCAGTGATGTAACCTGTGATCACAAGGGGTTTCTGGTCTTTCAACAACCAGACCCCCTCCCCCAGGCGACCCAGCCAGGGTTGATCAGGCCCCAGCTCGTGTCCAGGTTGTGCTACCCTACCTGCCACGCCTTTTCCGTCTTGATCCACAAGCACCTTGACGCCGCTTCTGCTGTGTCGATAGCTGACTTGACAGCACTTCACTGACTGGCTCCTGTCATGCCATTCTGCCATAGGTCATATTTTGTATTATCTTTTGTGCAAATGATTTGCACATAATACTACATTACATTTACATCCACCTGACAAACATATGCTTAATGAATGATATGTTCCGGAGTTCTTTTATATGCAAACTCTCATGTGGCTTTTCGCACTGGGTGTGGACCAGGGTGTAATTTCCCTTTAAGCACATTATTAAGTGATCATTACTTTTTCCCAAACTAGTAGTCATGACTTTCCTCTCTTCGTCTCTCCTGCAGCGTCACCATCTCTATCAGCTCCACCTTTTGAAGTGGTCGACCTCGGGCAGTCTGCTACTCTGAGTTGTTGGGGCAAATGTTCTGCTTCGTGCAGTTGGATGATGGGATTTTCTAAACAACACACTGTAGCTCACTGTAACCAGACAATGTGTGACTCTAAAGAGGGATTTCAAATGTCACATAATCAGTACCTGAAAGGAGATCTCACCCTCAACATCAGCTCAGTAGGGTACAATAAGAGAACCTGGTTTACCTGTCAGTGTGACCGGCAAGACAAACGGCGTGTGTATCTCCGAATCAAGCGTAAGAGTTTCTCGCTTTATCCTCTCCGTAAACAGTTCTTATACTCGTATCCCGTAAACCCATCATATAACAGTGTGTTTTCCTGTTCAGGTGTAGACTACAGAAGACAGATTGAACGTGGCGGCTCTTTCACTGTAGATTTCTTTATCTCTGAGCGCGTGAAGATCACATTTAACAGGACAGGGGGTGATGAGACGCAGAGCTCGATCACACTCTATGAGAGCAGCGGGGACGAAGTTTCCTACCACCCTGACTATGAAAAGAGAGCCGAATCCAGGTCCAGCTTTATTCTGAAGGATTTTCAAGACACTGACAGCGGCGTGTACACCGTGTGGGACGCTGATAACCAGGAGATCATCGCTTCGTACACAATCACTGTTACAGGTACTTTATATGGGTTTGAATGCAGTGCTTGATGTAAAGTGATTGTGGTTATTGGTGTCGTGAGACTTCATTTGCTTTATCCTTCAATGTTACGTCGCATAAAAATGTCAGGATATTGCCAGGTTTCAGGAAGTTCAAAGGAGTTCAAAGTAAACTCCAGCGTTCGTGAAGTATATTTTCATATGTAACATGGACACCAAAGTCATACTTTAAATTAAATAAAATTAAACTCACTCACTCATTTGCTTTGGGTGCTGTAAGTGGATTCTTTCTTTCATGTGGCTACTGTTGTGAAATCATTGTTCTGATTGTGTGTTGTAATGGTGAGCGTGTAGTGACAATCCTTCTCGAACATAACCGCTACTAGGGTAGCTAGTTCACGGGGATACGATCGGTTTTGTTTGTCACCGGTTTAAAAGGCATCTTGATGAGTGATTCATTGTTTTCAAACAGAATGATTTGGACACAAGTGATAACAAAAGACATCATAATATCAAAACATAGATTTATCTGTACTGTGTAATTTAATGTTTAGTGATGGGGAGTCAGGGTGGCATGGTGGTGTGGTGGTTGGTATGTCTGCCTCACATTTTCAGTTTTCAGTTTCTGAGAACTGAAAATGACTGAAAATACCTTTTGTGAAGGCCGTCAGTTTTTAAAAGCATGTGATCTGCATGGTTTGTGAGTAATGTTTGTTGTTCTGTTTTCAGATAAACAGGTGATCATCCCAGAAAATGTTAAATTCACGCTCTGTATGTGTGCAGCGTTTTTTGTTGGCATTATTTTGGGTTTTCTGGGTATTACACGGATACTAAGAGTGTGGGATTGGATCAAGAAAAGGATTTTCTGTTCAGAGCCTGAGAACAGCACTGTGGAGGGGAATGAAGATTCTGCTGCCAAAGTTCGACTGAACTCTGAATTCTTGTCTTCAGGCGAAATGGGCCAAAAAAGTAGTCTGACTGACTGAAAAGTCAAAAATTGTAAAAAAATAAAATAAAATAAATAAATAAAAAATGTGCCCACAATTTTCGCCGGGAAGAAAGTGTTGAGAGAAATATCAAGTGTGATGGGAACCCAATAATCCTCCAGTGCTGCATATTCCAGAACCACAACCCACCTGGAATTCCCAGAAGTACGAGGTGTTCAGGGCTCAGAGACATGACCAGGGGAAGGAAGGCTGAAATGTGACCACCACTGAACAAGACATAGAAGTTAAAACTTAAAGACTGGACAAAGAAGCTCATGAAGACAGATTTTTCGAAGGTTTTATGGACTGATGGAATCAGAGCGACTCTTGACGGACCAGATGGACGGACCCGTGGCTGGATCGGTGTTGGGCACAAAGCTCCACCTCAATTCAGACGCCGAGGTGGAGGTGGGGTTCTGGTATGGGCTGGGATCATAAAAGATGAGCTAGTTGGACCTTTTCTGGTTGAAAAAGGACTTAATAAACAAGTGAGATTGGAAAATATAAATATTTTTATTTAGTTGCCTAATAATTCTGCTAAATTGTGCACAGTGCGATTCTCTTAAGAAAGACAAAACCTGACTTTTACCTTCTTAAAAATTCAGGTTTGAGCTTTATTTACATGTGGATTGAGTAAGAGAGCTGTAGTTGTTAAAACATCAAATGATTAATTCAAAATACCAAGCAATACTTGCTTAATAATTGTGCACGCGGTATATTTAGCACAAGGGCGTACTCACACTCAGTAGCTTTCAAGTGTGAAAAGGGAGAAACACAAAATCTGATAAGTGTTTATAATTACATTCACAGTGAAAAGGCTCGACACACACCCTGTACTTGTGGCTCCTAATCATGGTTAGGGTGTAGCCCCTAGCCTCAATAAAATACAGACAGGAGATACGGTCGACTTTATCAAAGTTCCTCAGCTCTTGTGCTCAGTTCAAATCTTCTCCTAAAAAGTCACAGAATTGCTAACGGAATGCAAATTACTTCTTTTTTATCAGTACAGCTTAGCATGCCACAGCCATCCGTGACCAAGAGTCTATGGGAGCTGACTGGCCGAACTCTCACAGAAGGGAGGGATGGCATACGCTCACTTCCCTGTCGCTCACAGCAATCACCAGACAATCGTGTGTCTGTGAGCTCATTCGTCCTCTTCTGCTCCGAGTGTGTTAGACTGCCTCCAAATATGCATATGCAGCAGTTAAAAAAAAAAAGCCGGGTGACAGGCATTGCATGTCACGCAGGGGGCATGTGCATGTTTACACGCCTCCTTGGTTGGTGGTGGTGGTATGACAGGGAAGGCGATACTTAACGGGTGGAAATTGGATAATAATAATAATCAAATTAAATTAAGGAGAAAAATGGGGGTGAATCCAAAAAAGAAAATTAAGAAATAAAACACAGCTTAGCTCGTGCCAACTAATATAACAAGAATAGCTAAACTTCACATGATACAGCTAAAGGGGCAGCAAAACACAGGAGAACCCCTAACACACACACACTCACACACACACTCACACACACAGAGGAGAAAGAGATGAGTAGTGTGAACTCTAGCTGTGTAAAATGTCAGGGCCTGGAACCACTAAATGAGAGATGGCAGGTGGATGTTACATTTATGCACGCATGCACACACACACACACACACACACACATACACACACACTGTAGGTGTGCGTTTCAATATTCATGACTTTATAGAAATTATATTTCTGCAGAGAGACACAGGAGTTTCAAATAGGCTGTCAGAGGTAAGGACAAGCAGCTGTAATTAAATGTAGATGAAATGTCACACGTGCACGAGCAGGCACTCGTACTACAGCAGGGTGGTGGAACAAAAACCCAAGATGGAATGAGAAAGACAGTCAAAGAGTAAAAGAGAGAGAGAGAGAGAGAGAGAGAGAGAGAGAGAGATCGAGCATGATACCTCTCTGCGACATTATCTGCACTCCAACAACACTAGAATGTGGTACATTTGTACACGTTCATCACAAGTCCACGTCTCACGCAATCTTTAAAGCATTTCTTTCATCCTTTCTTTTTATTACACGTGTAATTATGTGACTGTGCAATGTGCTGTGAAGTCAGTCTGTACTTCTGTTATCATTAATATTATCTTCATCCATCCATCTTCTCTCTCACACTAATCCACTCCTCCACTCTCCCCAAATAAACGAGAGAGAAGGGGATCAAAGAGAAAGAGAGGGGGCAGGGTCGGAGCGAGAGAGAGACAGATGGACAGAGAGGTTTGCTTCATTTTAAGTTTGTCATTTACAGCCTTCTTTATAATGTAATCCCATTTTTATTAGACTTCACTCCATCTCACCCCCACGCTTTCCCTGTCTCTCACACAGAAACACTTCTGCCAAGGCCCTGACCAGACCAGCATGACACAGAACACACACACACACACACACACACACAAGAGATTCACTCAGTCTTGATGTTGCCTCTTGAATGATGAGTGGACCTTGGAGTGAAGATGTGAGAGATGGAGGTGCAGAAAATCAAATATGTGTAAGAGATGCGCAAAAGCCACTGAATCGATTTCCACCCGAATCCCAAAAAACGCCTATTCTTCAATACGTTTTAACTCCCACTGGGGAAAGACATTTCATTATAAATATTCATTTGTTTCATTCATTTTCTTTCGATTAATTAGGGTCACAGGGAGGCTGGCGCCCATCTCAGCCAACTATGGGGGAAGACAGAGTATGCCCTAAACAGCTCGCCGGGACAGTACACATACTTCTTGCTCTGAGGCCGACGTACTAACCACTGCGCCACCGTGCTAGCTAATTGCAAAAGAAGTTGTTGTTCTCAAAGTGCTGTATCAAAGCACATTAATAGAAAGTTAAGTGGAAGGGAAAAGTGTGGACAAAAAGGTGCACAAGCAGCAGGGATGACCGCAGCCTGGAGAGGATTGTCAGGAAAAAGCCATTTAAAAGTGTGGGGAGCTTCACAAGGAGTGGACTGAGGCTGGAGTTAGTGCATCAAGAACCACCACACACACACACAGAGAGATCCTGGACATGGGCTTTAAACATCATATTTCTCTTGTCAAGCCACTACTGAACATCAAACAACGTCAGAAGCGTCTTGCCTGGGCTAAAGAAAAAAGAACTGGTCTGTTGCTCAGTGTTCCAAAGTCCTCTTTTCTGATATATAACCTTAAAATTTTGACTTGTCTTTGGACTGTGGAAGGAAACCGGAGTACCCGGAGGAAACCCTCACAAACACAGGGAGGACATACAGACTACACACAGAAATGCCCGAGCCTGGCAGCTGAACCCAGGACCTTCTCGCTGTGAGGCAGCCGTACTAACCACTACGCAATTTAGCAACTTAACTTGAATTTATTTTATTTTTAAAAAATGACAAGATTGTGTTTGCTATTTTTAAAAATGTATGTTGCATTGGCTGTTTGAGTCTGTAATCCATACACATTGATAGATGCATGTTCCCAGACTCAACAAGACTCGCACTAAACTTCCCAGCACCCCTTGCACCTTTAGTCAACTGATTTCTGACACACATATAAGCATGGCTGCTGGTTCACCTGTTCACAATCTCACCTGACCCTTTGCTCACTATATATTTCGATGTATGTAAAGAGTTGTTCCCATGTTGAATGACTGCCTAGCCTATGACCTTGTGTTCCTGTGTATAATACGCGCCTGTTTGTTGTGACCCTGTTTCTCGGTTATCTAAGTGAATCTTTTTATCTGGTGTCATGGTGGTTAGCAGGTCCACCGCACAGTAGGAGGCTCGGCTCGGGCTTTTCTGTGTGGTGTTTGCATGCTCTCCCCGTGCTTGTGGGGGTTTCCCCAAGATACTTTAGTTCCCTTCCACTGTCCAAAGACACACACATTTGGCTTGGTGTGAGTGTGAATGGCTGTGTGTGTTTGTTCAGGGTGTACGCTGCCTTCGACCAGAGTTATCTGAGATTAGCTCCCGCCTCCCTAAGATCATCGTAGGATTAAGTAGCTCAGCATGAAAGGATGAATAAAGAAATGACTCAGCGATTATGTGGACTGTGCCTGACTACTGATTATGTGCTTTGATTGTGACTTGGATTCGTCTGCCTTGAACTTTATTAATAAACCTTTTAAACTGCATTTACATCCTCTCTGGAGTATTTGCATTGCCTCTTCTCTGATGAGTCTACTTTCCATCCAGTTCGATTTTCACTCGGTCATCTAATGGACAGAGACCTCGGGAGGCCTTTAAGTCGCAGTGTCTCACACCCTTTGTGAAATATAGCGGAGGGGTGATGATCTGAAGGTGCCTCAGCAATCCGGGAATGGAGCAAATTTATGCCTTAAGACTCATGAATCAAGTTATGTACAAGGTTAGGAAAGAAACTTGCTTTCTTCTGCTGTGTCAATGTTCTCTAACTCTGAAGCACCATGCCACACAGTATAGATGAAGGACCACAAGATCAAGGCCCTTAAATGACCACCAAAATCCCCAGATGTGAGCTACACTGAAAACCTCTGGAATGTAATCAAAAGGAAGAAGGACGTTCACAATCCGTCAAAAAGTTGATCAAAAAGTTGACTGAATTTTTACACCAGAAGTGGCACCCTGTCCACCACTGAGCATCAGAACTGGACCATGGAGCAATGCAAGTCAGTGGTCATATCTGATTACTCAAATTTAGTTTTACATCATGTTGGGAAGAGATGGGACCGGAATGATCTAAGGGAAGCGGGCAGAGGCAGTGAGACGCTCTAGGCGGTGCTCTGCTGGGAATTCATGTGGATGTTACTATGACATACAACCTACCTAAATATTGTTGTGGACCAAGTACACCCCTTGCTGGCAACAATATTCCCCTCTTTCAGTAGGATAATACACTCATGCCATAGTGCAGAAACTGTATAGGAATGTTTAAGGGACATGAAAAACAGTTGAAGATGTTGATCTGTGTGTCACGGATAAGGCTTCAGAAAGATATTCTTGAAATGTGTCCAGTGTGCTGAGTGTGACTTTAGCATGAAACCGGTCATGAAAACCTCAGCCCAGCATCCTATTCCTCACCCAAATAGAACAGGTCCACATGCCCCTGTTGCACAAGCACAGATCCTTTCGGCTAGGACACAGCAACAGAGTGTGTTACACTGCGCATAACAATTCAAGCCTAGCAGAAAGATAAAATGTCATCAGCTGGCACTATGTACCTTGGAGGAAGCCTGCCTTTGCTGGTTCATTAGATTTGACTTGGCAAACTGGACATTAGAGGAAAAACACATATAAACATATAAAACACATGAAACAACCTAAAAACCCTAAAAGACACTACTGTGCATGTGTAAACCCTTCAGAAGGCAAGTTGGGCAAATTGCTCTAGTTTTCAAGGTAGCACAAGTTGATCCAGAAAATTTTGCATACAAGTAGTTCCAATGTGCCTGTGCAAAAGCATCTTAATGTCCATAACACGAACAGGCTGGTATTAAAAGTCCTGAAAAAAAACACCAATTTCAATTTCAGCACTTTAATTCCTAAATGAGAGAATCAACGTTTGCTGGGAAAGTGCAATCATGACTGTGTAAAGGGAACCCAAACAACATGGTGACATTCACACAGCAGGCGAAAAAGTCATTTATTTTCATCTAGTTTTTTTATTCTCAGTGTTTGCAATGCAAATGATGAGTGACCAAATCTCATTTGTTTGCTCAGAATCTTGTCACAAAACCATGCTGGTTGCCATAGTAATGGCACAGAGATGTGTTTCTTGAGTGGTGCTGGACGATTGAAAGTTAGAAAATTAACTATGAATTACAGCTATCAAAGCACGTTACAAATACTCTAGCTAAAACCCTTTATTCATGAGTTAATACCCTTCAGGGCCTTTGATACTGAAAGACGAGCAATGAACTTCACTGTACCACTGAACCTGCGTCACTTTCTTAAACAAATAAACACAAAATCAGTACATTAGCATCAGCAGAACTGTTTCAGGAAATGGTGTATTTATTTACCCACTGTAATACTTCATTCGCATTTTTATAAGCAGGCCCCGGCTACGTCCTTTACACTTATTATATCCTCATAACATTCATTCACATAAACCTGTATGTCTGAGGATGTAGTTTGTGCGATAAATGTTCATTAGGCAGGTACTATTACAATTTTGTCAAGAACCTGGCCCACAGAATTCAACTACAGTTACTAACACATTACACATCGCTCATTATGATGTACAAGGAGCTCTCACGCTCTCACTCTCTCTCTCTCTCTCTCTCTCTCTCTCTCTCTCTCCTTCTCTCTCTCTC
>JBCNYG010000023.1:3604096-3615689 GCA_039654305.1 Porochilus rendahli | reverse complement strand
CACACACACACATAATCCAGGTCATGGATGCCATAATAATGAGCTAAAAAGCTGAATGAGGTATGTGTGTGTGTGTGTGTGTGTGTGTGTGTGTGTGTGTGTGTGTGTGTGTGTGTGTGTGCGTGAGTGAGTGAGACGACAGTAATGAAAGTGTCAGAGTTGTCCTCCTGAAGTCAGGGTGCTGTTAGGAGAGCCTGCGCTCTCACAGTCTGACACTTTAATATTAGATAAGAGCTGCCTCTCCTCCTCGCTCTGTGCACTCTCTACACACCGACGCTGTGTGATAATTGGGCTAAAAGAGTGTGGTGTGTGTGGGTGTGTGTGTGCGTGTATGTTTGAGACAGTCGAACGATGCGTCTGGCTCTTCTCAGAAACATCTGGATAATTCATAGTAAACTGTTACGCAGGCATATCTCCAGTTATTTACTGCAGACCTGATTTCACATGCTGAACCACACGCCCTGAATCAACAAGGGGTGGAGCTGAACTGGTTCAGAAATCATAGCCTGGACTGAGTGACATCACTACAAGCTAGTGAAAGCTATGGCTTAATAAACCACTACAGAAAAAAACACCGCTTTATTTAGGACTGACAATAGAGACTCCTCCGATAAACATTTCCTTATTTTAAGTAAAGTTTAACATATAGACAAATTTTAAAAATAGTTGCCCCTGAGAATTAACTGTGACAAAACAAGTGTGTTAATATAATGCATGAAAATTAATCAAAATCTTTTGACCAATCAGATTTGAGTTTTTTAGTTGACGTGTAAATATATTGTGCAATTTTTAAACTGTTCTTTGCAACTGTGTGTGTGTGTGAGCGTGTGTGTGTGTGTGTGTGTGTGTGTGTGTGTGTGTGTGTTTGTGTGTTTTTGACAGCAGATGGAGTGAGGATTACTCGGATCCTCCTGCTCCTCCCCCAGAGCCAGCATGGGAATCCTCCACGTTCTACCTCTTTTTTATACTGTGTGTGTGTGTGTGTGTGTGTGTGTGTGTGTGTGTGTGTATTTTCTCAACATCATGTCCAGAGGCTGGATTAGCTCTCCTCCACTATAAAAAGGCAATACTTCCCCAGAACAATCCTACGGTCGTCCAGGGGAACATTACGAGATGATAAAAAAGTGACTTCCCCAACGTCTTCAGACTGTCCACCTCCCTCGTGTCTGTAGGCCGTAAATCCAAATGAAGGTTTTTTCCTCTTTACTCCAGATGTTGTGTATCAGCCAGTTATCTCTAACCTCAAGTTTCACCTCAAGTTTTAATTTAAATCAACCAACTTTCAGGAACATTTTTTGTCTTTTTTTTAAGTTTACCACAAAGCTACGTCAGAGGCCTACAGGTGCAAGCGTTAGGTCTTTGTGGGTGCAAGCAGTATTCATGGTGGGCTTCCTGGTGGACCTTAGTGTCAAAATTCTACAAATAATAAATAAACATGTCTCTATATTTATAAAGACTCGTCACACCTGGACATAAACTGCATATCTTTAGTTGTCACACAGTAATCGAGGTCGTCTCAGAAACAGATTCTTTCCTAATAATAGAGGGTTTAAAATGCGTTCAACACATTGTGGGAAGGTTTCGTTTGGGTGCTGCAGCAGCAAGCCTCACAGCAGCTTCTAAAATCTCTTGACACAGAACCGATCGTATACTGTAGTACACAGTTTCACTTCACACAATGCCACAAGTTGGTTGAATACATCACACACACACTCACACACAGGAAGCCAACACAGACCACACGTCACTTTGTTTACATGTGGAATTACAGTACAAGGCTGTGGATAATAATTATAATATTATTATTATTATTAATAACAACAATAATAATAATAATAACTACACCTGGGAGTGTCTACTTAATTTAAACTTGTTTTAAAGCAACTAACATTTAAAATTTATTTGGCAGTGGTCACGTAATTAATAAATAGTGAAAATGAGTGGGGAAAAAAACAACTGAAAGTCCACCGAGTTGAGGAGTGTTCAGCTGTCAGACTTCCTGAAAAGACTGGGCGCACAATGCAAACAGAATAATACACAGTACAGGGCCGTATTGTTCTTTTTTGTGCATCACTCTCAAAATATCTCTTTATTCGTATGAAATGACAGAGTGGCGTTTTGGCATCTGTTCCACATGACAGGAAATACAGAGCAGGCAGACACTGAGGCTGCGGACTTAAAGACACATTTAATGACTGGCTGACAGACAGGACAGACTGACTGCTGAAACACTGCAGAACGTTCCTCCATACACTAGGTGGCGAACCAGTAATCCATTCCTTACCCAGAATTCACTCTGCAAGGTGGGAACGGCGAGCGATGTGAAATCAGTAACATGGCAGCTATTAGGGATAAAAGATGATAGTGCAGATGGAGCCAGGGGATAAATAGATTTTTTTCTACTATGTTGAATAAATTGTGATTCACGTTTAATCTGAATGATAAACACATAGCCCACGAAGCATGAAATATTTTATATATGTAGAAGACTTTATTTTTTATTAAAAACTGCACTGGGCTGGAGCGCTGCACCTTCCTGTGTCATACTCCGACAGCATATAGAAGATGGATGGATGGATGGATGGATGGATGGATGGATGGATGGGCTCCAAAACTACTGGTCTGCACTTTGTCCCTGCTCAACAAATACCAACACACAGTAGTAAGCTGGCAGTATGTTCGTCAGCAAGTGAAAAGTTCAACTCGAAAGCTGGTCGTGTTTGCGCTGTAATTTGGAAATGGTTTGGTTATGCAAAGTCCAACATGGCACAAACCACTGTTCGCTGTAGTTTGTCTTAAATCTACGGCTAGTAAAGATAGTAGCACAACAAACGTATTCGCCATTTCCCATAGAGGCAGGTGGCCAAGAAGCAGAAGTGGGTAGCGCAGCGTAATGCGCAAGCTAGAATCAGCCTCCAAACACCTGCTAAAAAAAGCAGATTTCACACTGCTTTCCTTTTCACACTGAACTCCATTCGATATGAATGGACGGAAGAAGAAGCTGAAAATGAGCTGGCAACCTTGCTGTCCTGACACAGACCCAGACACCCATCCATGTCAGTGTTAAAAGCGCCATGTAACAAATTTCCCAACGGTTAGCTTTTTCTGTGCCATTCACAAGTGTCCGCGGCATGCTGGATTGCAGGCTAGTGCACCGCTGCTCGCAGGCTACAAGTCTCCTCTAAGTAATTAATTCAAATCGCATGGCTAGTCTGCTCCTGCTACTGAAGAATTGGAGCTCCTAAACGTAGGGATGTTGGTCCCAATGCTTTCTGTCCATGGTTAGGGTTAGGGTTAGGGTTAGTGCTAAAACACAGCTGAACTAAGCTGAATGCACACATTCACACTTTATGAAGTGTCGAGATGTTATAGTTTTCTACATTAACCATTATACACTTACATTTTACAGAGTTTTATTTTTGGTCTCAGACTGCAAAGGTGTATACTGTGTAGCTATCGCCCCACCCCTGACACAGGCACACACACTCACACACACACGCACACACGCTCACTCATTAAGGTAATTAAACTAACGATTCAGTCATACGTTAAATGAACAAAATGAATAGTGAACAAAAAACCCGAAAGAGTCTTTCTGAAGGGTGAGAAGAAAACTCGGGTCAGAAGCACATCTAGAGGTACGATATCTAGAGCGTATTATGTGAGGCCTGGCGGTACATATGGCATGGAAAACAAAAAATTCTAATCAACAACTTCACCAATTATTTTTAATCAAAGTAGATAAAAACTCATAATAAAACGCACATAAACAAAGATATAATTAATTTAATAACATAAATAGAGTATTTTAATTACACCGTACCCATACTAGAAAAAACACTACTAAATAAATTCAGATTAACTCCGTATGCAGTATGTTTGTGTGCCTGTGCGTGCGCACGTGCACATGCGAGAGAGTCTGTGTGTGTGTGTTTGTGTTTGTGTGCAACCCACTTTGTAAGTGTACTAAGATCAGGCACTTTCAGCATTGGATTGGTTTAATTTTCAGAGCTTAAAAAATACATAAAAAAAGCCGAAAGACCCCCATGTCACTGCAGGTTAACTCTAAAACATCACCACGGAAACTGATGTATTGAACATGTTCAGATCAAAGAAATGGCTGTTCTGTGTGCACAGAAACGGCCATTCAGCTTTTTCCTTCAAGTCCTACTGCTCATCTGTGGCATAACAGAAGAATTGTATTTCTCTACAGGTGTTACACAGGCAGTTATGTTACTAACCCAGATAGCACACTGCAATCATAAACGCTTGCATACGTCACGTACATCTTTGTACATCAAAACTATATGTTGTATATAAAATGTACTATTACAAGCTTCTTCATTAAGAAACAAAACTGTATAAATCCACACACATTAGGGGAGGTACAATATACTATGAAACCTGCGACATTAAATACAGAAATAAACTGCGTGTGAAAAAATGGTGATATATACCATCTATTCCTATAATCGGTCGATGTTTGTCTGATGGATGTGAACGTCAGCTTGTATCATGTGTACACATGCCCAGTTTTATTTCATTAAGAAGTTCTCCAGTTTATATCTGATTGCTTGGTTTAATATCAGTACACTTCACCCAAATACAAATCTCCCGTATAAAATCCGACGCTGGACATTATTTGGTATCGTCAGACAAATGCTCAGACAAGTCCAGGAATCGATGATGAAGTATGGGTCGGTCATGATTTTTAAACTTCTCTCCTGTCCAGCCCGTTCCCGTCCGAGTGGATGGAAGAAAATGAAGCGGCAGAAGGGCACAAAATAATGTCCGATGAACAGTGGCGTGGCATCAGTGACGGGAGAGCAAAGTGAAAGTGAAAGCGAGGACAGTCACGACGAGCCGGGACCCACATTTAAAATGAATGTGATAAAAGAATGTGCTGATACGCTCCTTAAGTTTGTGGAAACACAGTACTGTGTATAAGTGTGTAAAAGTCCGGGGCTGCTGCTGAATAAGGGTGATTGCCGGACCGATTACTGTAAATGTCCGGGAAACGGTAGGGACCCCGGATATTAGCGATTGCCTGACTTTTGAGGTTCCCGGACAGCCTATCCCCCTAATAATCTGAGAAGTTGAGGGTGAAGTGTATTCTGTCATTTGTGACACTATCTTGGATTATCTGAGGTGACGGATTCACATCCTACTCTTGTGATTTCACACACACACCAGAGAGAAACAGCAGTCTTTTCAAACTGGTTCATGCAAACTATCAAATGGATTTTAATAAATTTCAACTGAATATGTACATAAAAACCTTAATCATCACAGGCTAAGGCAAATTTGGTGGACAAGAAGTATTTCTCCATCCTGCTAAAATAACCCAATTTAAGAGGGTCTTTATTGTGGGGGAGGCACATGGCATGCTTCTAGAGACAGAAGACAGGCTTGTGTTCCTTGAAAACAGCTTGTAAAAAACTATTTGATGTGCAGTGAGTAGCTACAGCGCAGCACTCAGAGAACAATTCCAGTTCGAAACCAATTCATTAAAAATGTATGCTGTTTTTCTCTGTGATGATGTTTAAAATAAATAAATAGATTCTTGAGCAATGCCTTTGCTTAAAAAGCATAAATCTGCTGTGAACATAAACCATATAGGCTTTTTTAATGGGGGGGGAGCATATGAACCCGGGGAGGAGGCTTTCATCTTCCAGTGAAGAGGATGGAGACGAAGGGGAAGAGCGTCTCGGAAACACTGCATGGTGAACATCATCTGTGATCAGATTTCAACCCCACACTGTGTAACTTAATTATACACAAACAAACATATGTAAATATATCATGTAGCACCACTGTGTATAAATATATATATAACTTAAATCTACTCAAGCATCTATACAAATTGGAATCTACATAAATATGGTGCAGTAGAATGTATATATTATATATTAAACTTTTTTATTATTTTAGATGCATGTATAAATGCATGATACAGCTCATTACAATCTGTTAAAGTCATTTAATCATCCATGAAATATTAACTAACCTTAAGAATTCTTATTAATGTAAAAGACGCTTCTGGAACACGTGAGTCTTTACGTCAAACGGGGCGGAATTGACTCCGAAGCCTTTATGCAGTATATATTTATATATTTGAATCAGTGAATCGAGTCTTCTTGGAGTCGGTTCCCAGCTCCCCGAACGCTGTGGTTGGTATTCAGGGAACAAGTGTCCACCGGGATCCAGTCCTCTCACGAGAACTTCATAAAGACTTACTCCATCATTGGTGGACTTTCTACAAAATGCCATTGAGCACATGTTTCCAGGTTTCCAGGGTTTTGTTGACGAGTGAGGACCGTTTTCACTCATACTGGACATGTTTACACTTCCGCACAAGTCGGGTGTGTGACATTTCACGTACCACCGGACCTGACTTGACCTAGTTGAGTCTGTTTGACAGCTGTGGGCATTAAAGAGCCGGGAAACACAAAATTAAATTCAAATATCACACTACACACAGCTGTGATAAATGTTGGGACTGAAAGGTTTGATTTATTTAGTCACCATGAATCATTAGCAACAAAAACATGACTAAATATTTTATGTAAGACTCGACCTTTAAGTTAAGTATACTGGCAAAGCTGGGGCGAGCAGCGTGGTGGCTGTATGAGCACGGTGCAGGAGTCCTTGTGATCGACAGTTGCACTCTCTGACTTTGGTACAGATGAGCTACATGCTGAGTAAGGTCAACTACTGCCAGGACCGTAGATGCGGTGTCTACGGTTCCCTTCCCTAGGTACCAAAAATGGCAAAATAAGGGTTCATGACGTTGACATTCTAACGGTGTCTGTGCAGGTTTCCTCTGTGTACCATGGTTTCCTCACACCTCCCAAAGACATGCCAGCAGGTGGAATGGCCATGCTAATTTAGCTGTCATGAAATACTGTCCCATCCAGGAGATATTCCCAGTATCCCCGGGAGAGACTACAGATTCACGGCCATTGACGAAGAATGAATGAATGAACGTTGCTTCGTCGCTCACTACTGAAATCATGCCTCCATCACACACGAGGGGGAAAAAAATTAAATAAATAAAAACACGTGTCTGAGGCTGACTTGATATCCCAGTTATACAAACTTGACACTAATTAGTTTTTTTACTCCTGCCAGATTTTTCTGTGCTGCAGAAACAGCCTGCTGTATTAACATTATCTCTAGATCAGTTCGGAGTATCAGATGTGTTTCTCCATCATGATGCATATTTCGGTAATGAAGCTGAAGGAAATTTCAACAGGAGCTCCTGCTGTTTAAACTGTTTTCACATGGATATATTATTATTTCATACTGTAAACAAAGAGGACAGCACAAATATAACACAAATAAAGCATCACAACATTTCCTTCAGTCACATGAGTATTTCATGACGTTAACCTGTAACCACAAGGACTGTTAGAGGATTATAATACATTGTATTTAACAAAACACAGACACAGAGGTGTGTTTATAGAGCAACTCTGAAAAAGATGAAGGAATCGTTTACTAAATGATTCGAGTCAGTTTACAGCTTAAGGATGCTCGCGGGGCAAATGATTCGACTCATTAAAAGAATCATTTTGGACATCAAAAGGAAATTTGAAAAATGACCGTTACGTCGCGCGAGACTGTTTTATCCAAACATGGTGAATAGCTAAACGTACTTATCTATAACCAGCATGATGAAGTGAAGTAAGAAGAAACATTTTAAATGAATAGAAATGTGTGTATAAATTAAGTTTCCTTGGAGCTTAATGAAAACCCATGAGTTTCCAGCAGCTGAAGCGCGTGAAGAGCCGACACATTGACCGACTCAGCGACTCACTCACCTCGGACGCAGAGCAGTGACATAACGCAGGATGAGATTTCGGTCCCCGAGCAGACCGCGTCACTTCACCTTAAACTTTAAAAAACTTTGAGCCGACTGTGAGGAATATTCCGAACATGAGGGTCAGCTTCCTGAAGTGCTCCGGAGTGCGGAGGTGAGAGGGATCCTGGTGAGAGCATGATGAGGCGCAGACACGGAGCGGAGCCATTCACTCACTCACCCACCCACTGAGAGGGAGACGAGGACAGGCACCACAGTTACTGACCGAGATAGCTACCAATCACCCGCCCCGCTCTGTACTAAGAGGCGGGACGAGATGTTCACTTGGCCAATCATGACCTTTTATGCGCACAGGTGAAGGCATGCATATGCATAAGGCGTGCACCTGCTGCGCAAATGACAATTAATACCTAGAGTTGTCTGCTCTTAATTCGATTTAAAAGTAAGTAATTTTTTTAAGAAAACATTTTTAGACATGGTCTTTACCTTTTTGTTGTAATGTCTGCATGTTATAAAAATTACACACAAGGAAATTACACAAAAGGCTGTTGTGTGTGTTTTTAATCCAGGATAATAAAATATATTTATTTGTTTTTCCATGAAACAATAAATACTTTAAAAAGGTTATTTATAGAAATTTGAAAAAACATCTTTAAAAATATATACAAACCTTACACTATTCCAAATAAATTATAAAATCTATACAGAGTGAAAGTTGTGTTATTGTTTATTTATTATTGTTATTATTATTGTTGTTGTTGTTGTTGTTGTTGTTATCATTATAATAATCATCATTATGGGTGGCACAGTGATGGTTAGCATGTTCGCCTCACAGCAAGAAGGGCCCGGGTTTGATTCCCAGGCTCGGGCGTTTCTGTATGTAGTTCCCTCTGCTTGTGTGGGTTTCTTCCGGGTACTCCGGTTTCCTCCAACAGCCCAAAAACATGTACAGCAGGCTAACTGGCTGTTCCAAATTGCCCCAAGGTGTGTGAGTGTGAGTGGTTGTACGTGTGTTG
Organism: Porochilus rendahli; assembly: GCA_039654305.1. Taxonomy (NCBI): domain Eukaryota; kingdom Metazoa; phylum Chordata; class Actinopteri; order Siluriformes; family Plotosidae; genus Porochilus; species Porochilus rendahli. The sequence goes on along the minus strand of JBCNYG010000023.1, from coordinate 3,606,851 downwards.
CCCTGCAGTTGTCTAGTGAGCTGTCCAGGGTGTACCCCGCCCTCGCCCAGAGTCGCCTGAAATGGGGATTAATTAGGATCAAGCGGTTTATAAAACGAATGAATTATTATTATATAATGTTGAGGTGTAAAACAGGAACATATCTGAATTTTACAGTGCTACTTCGCCATCTAGCGGCCGGAAAGTTTATACCACTGGATAATAACATTATTGTGACCTGAACTGAACAGTGCTTAACCCTTAAGAATTTTATACATTTGTGCATAATTATGTCCTAAAACATCATCAGATTTTCACCCAAGTCCTAGAAGGAGATAATGAGAATCCAGTTAAATTAATGAGACAGAAATATTTGACTTGGTCATTTATTTATTGATTAAAATGATCCAATATGTGTAGGATTATAATACCTTTGATTTCAGTAGTTGTTGGGACCTCCTTTTGCAGCAAGAACTGCAACTAATATTTCCAGTAATCAGAGTTTCAGCTCATTCCTCGGTACAGAACAGCTACAACTCTGGGATGCTAAGCATGAACTGCACACTTCCGGTCCTTTCATAACATCTCAATTGGATTAAGGTCAGGACGTTGACTTGGCCATTCCAAAACTAAATTAATTAACTTTATTCTTTTTTAAACGTTCTTTGGTAGAACCACTTGTGTGCTTAGGATTGTTGTCTTGCTGCATGACACACTTTCCCTTGAGATTCAGTTCATGGACAAATATCCTGATCTTTTCCTTTAGTATTTGCTGGTATTATTCAGAATTCATTGTTCCATCAGTGATGGCATGCCATCCAGGCCCAGATGCTGCAAAACAGGCCCAAACCATGATACTACCACAACTATGTTTCACAGATGGGATAAGATTCTTATGCTGGAATTCTGTGTTTTCCTTTCTCTGAACATAACGCTTCTCATTCAAACCAACAAGTTCAGTTTTGGTCTCATCTGTCCACAATGTGATTTCCCAATAGCCCTCTGGTTTGTCCATGTGGTCTTTAGCAAACTGCACACGAGCAGCAATGTTCTTTTTGGAGAGCAGCAGCTTTATCCTTGTAACCCTGCCATGCACATCATTGTTGTTCAGTGATCTCCTGATGGTGTACTCATGAACATTAGCATTAGCCAATACGAAAGAGGCCTACGGTTGCTTAGAAGTTAATCTGGGGTCCTTTGTGACCTTGTTGACTATTACATGCCTTGCTCTTGGAGTGATCTTTGTTGGTCGACCACTCGCTTGTTCGTTAAATCAAACAGGGGGCCACTCACACCTGATTGTAACTCCACTGACTAAAAACGCCTGATTCTAAACTTTTGCCACTCACAGATATGTAATACTGGATGATTTTCCTCAATAAATAAATGACCAAGAAAAATATTCTTGTCTTCTTTATTTAACTGGGTTCTCATTACCTACTTTTAGGACCTGTGTGGAATTCTGATGTTTTAGTTCATATTTATGCAGAAATGTATAAAATTCACAAATTCTTAAGCACCACTATGGTCATGAAATGCACAGTGAAGTGGATTTAACCCTCACGCGTGTTCCTCAACCGGACATGAAAACCTTCCGAGCCTTCTCATGGACACTTCAGAGCATTAGCTTCTTCCCCCAAGCAATGGTCACCTTCTACACAGTAGGACATCCACACCATCAGGTGTTGGTGTCTGGAGGTACATGAGTGCTGCGATATCATATCTTTAAATCTGGACTTAACTGTTTGCAATCTACAGTGAAGCATTATCCTGTATGTAACTTTCACAAGGCAGGACAATACACACAGCAGAAGGAAATGTAGTATACTAAAGATAGGGCATTTGTGATATGTAATGATAGGGTGACATCATGTGGCTTGAGACCGACTAAACATCCAGACTTATCTGTACACCTTGAGTGCTTTTTTTGCAAGCAGAGGGCGCAAATTTATTATTATTTTGCAGATTTAAATCGACCCCAGTGCAGCTAACTGGGTTATCAAATGCAGGCCATGTCTCTCTGTCTATGATGAGAGGAATGTAAAAGAACCATTGCTGATTTTCGTCAAGAGTAGCTGCATATCCGTCAGCGTGTTTCTGCTCTGCGATGGCCTGGCGAGCTGTCCAGGGTGTACTCTGCCCTCGCCCAGAGTGGGCTGAGATGGGCGCCAGCCTCCCAGCGACCCTAATTACGAATAAGCGGAATGGAGTCTATCTCAGCTGACACTGGGCAAACACACACACACAACTATTCACTAGGGGCAATTTGGAACAACAAGCTGGAATAATAACTTTGGAATAACTCTAGTGTGATAATTAATCCTTGGGGGTTTCACGAATGACTGAGATTTCTCAAGCAGGCCCAATGGCAAACTGTTGCTGAATTGATTTCCAGGGTCCTTATATAGACTTCAGAATTATTAACGAACAGTGGAGAAAGTCTAGAAAGCCCGGGAAGTCTAGAACAATCTCCTCTATCCACAAGTATGTGAACTACTGACCTAGTTAGCACACCCCTGCATCAGTTCTAAGGCACGCATCACACCTCCAGTCTAGAAAAGAAAACTTTGATCTACAAGAGCAAAATTTTATATGACAAAAGCCATTTTATATTTTATATGACAAAAATGTTGAATTACAGGAACATAGCTTCATTTAACAAAAGTATATGTCAACTTACTGCGATGGTCTGGCGAGCTGTCCAGGGTGTACTCTGTCATCGCCCAGAGTCGGCTGAGATGGGCGCCAGCCTCCCCGCGACCCTAATTAGGAATAA
>JBCNYG010000023.1:3536234-3552434 GCA_039654305.1 Porochilus rendahli | reverse complement strand
TGTCTCTGTCTGTCTCTGTCTGTCTCTGTCTGTCTCTGTCTGTCTCTGTCTGTCTCTGTCTGTCTCTGTCTGTCTCTGTCTGTCTCTCTCTCTCTCTCTCTCTCTCTCTGTCTCTCTCTGTCTCTCTCTCTCTCTCTCTCTCGTGTGAAACTTTGTGTGCTTTTACCAGCAGGGGGGTGAAATGATTTAGTGAGAGAAGGGTACAGTTGTGGCACGTACTCTAAGGTTTAAACATACACGTATGATTATTTATCATGAGCTTTTTTCTGCATGGCCCTATTCACAGCTTAATTTTAGGTTCTTGATGCTCTATAAAAACCTTTTGGCCTGTACTGTTATCACATTTACAGTCTCCATTACTTCTGCCCATATGTGAGCCTCTTCAGCATAATATAGACTAAGTCACAAGGTAGTGTTATGAGTAAAAGCCAAATGAAGTTATGCGATATCAACAAAAGTACTCTTCAAAGCAAAAGCTTCAACAATGCCAAATTCAAATATCCGTAATCACAGTGTATCCGTGCTAAAACACTTGTTTAAGAAAGGGTTCCATGTCCATGTTGTAAAACAATAGAAATATCCACTTATTTATTTTTCATTTGTTGTTGGCGAGTTTCCGATGCGGACGTTCAGAAACTGGTTCTGTGACTAATTACTATTTTGTCAAAAGTAACATTTCATGATTAACAACATACAAGGTGATGCGACTTGGTCAGTTTTCATGCTATAATCACAAATAATACGTCATTTTAAATCAGATTCAACGTATGAATATCTCAGTATGTCAGATTTCGTACTTAATCCGTGGTATGCTGGAGAGAGTCACACATGAGTAAAATAGCTGAATATTCAGGCACCGTGTAAACGTCCAGAAGAACCAAAAAAATATCAGTAGAGCGTGAGACTGAGCTCGTCTTTCTCTTTACAGACGCACAGAAGTTCAAGGTGAAGTTTGACGAATGCAAGGAGGAAGTCCGAAAATCACTCGAAGGTAACCAACCATCACACCTACAGTGTGTACACACACACACACACACTGACATGTGCAGACTCACTCTGTTTGGAGTCTCATCCTCCGGCTCTGAACTTTTTCAGTCTGCTACAGTAATGTACAGAAATGCTGCACACGGACTCCACCCCTCTGGGAGGAGCTACGGAGCACTCTGTTACACCTGTTAAGGCGATCCCGTGGGTGATGCTGTTTCTAGGAAAATAACTCCTCTAACATAGGTGTCAAACTGATCTTCGCTGATGGCCACATCACAAAATTCCTCGGTCGCCATGGGCCGAATGATTGATCGCCGAACGTCCGTTTCAAAAAGGGCATGAAATGAAATCTGCATGGCAGCATTATCAGTCTCGCAGGCCACAGAAAATGAGTTGGTGGGCCTTGAGTTTGACCCCTGTGTTCTAACGGGAGTTTTATTCCTCTTGAACCACACCAACCTACTCTTCCTTTATTCCACATTAGTGTTTTTCCGTTCGGTTACATTTGCCCACAAATCTTTTTTTTTGTGTGTGTGTGTCTGTGTGTTAGAAGGCAAAAACAAAGCCAACAACGTGGCCGAGAAACTGGAGGAGCTGTCAATCAAGGACGAGAAGACGAAGAAGGAGGAGAAGAAAGAGGACAAGAAGACGACAGAGGAAGAGAAGACTGAGGAGAAGAAAACAGAGGATAAGGCAACAGATGAGGAGAAATGAGTGTGGTTTTTCCTCTCCACCTCTTACCTACCCCTCCCCCTCGCAGCATTTCTTCTCTTTTCTACAACAGACTCTGAACACAACATTCGGACACTTCGTCTCTTTATTTTGAGTTCAAAGCTCTTCATTTTTGTTAATTTTTTTTATTTGTTCATCAGAGACCTCAGAGTCCTTCTTAATCCATTCCTCACTCTTGCTCTCTCACACACACCTCTAAACGCACTCGCATTTGTCCGCTTGTGTACGGATCACCTGGTCGCTCTGACGGGGGGGCGGGGCTCGGCTCTGTCCCGCCTCAGCTCGTGTTTGTTTTTTTTTCCGTACTTGGTGCAGCGCGAGCAGGAAGTGAGTTTTGGTCGACAGATTGCTGGGGTTCTGAAGGAGAACCCAGGAGGCGAGGGTTCCTGCTTGAGTGCAGGTTCTAGAGAGATCAATAATGTACCCCGAGGCCTGGCGCTGCTCTGTCTGATTATAAACAAGTGGAGGAAATAAAGAAAATTTCACCAGTGTGTGTTGTGCTAAGTGTAGTTTTAATTCTCTCTCTCGCTTTTGCTCTGTGCGTGTGCGCGCGTGTGTGTGTGTGTGTGTGCGCGCGTGTGTGTGTGTGTGTGTGTGTGTGTGTGTGTGTGTATGAGAAGTATGCACTGATTAGCAGTTATTCTGAGTATTGTGGCTCTTGCCAATGTTATGGTTTTGTTGAGTTTTACAGTGTAGGAGGAGCTATGTTCAGAAGGTGGAGTGTCTAAAAAGCAATCAGCCAATCAGAAACTTGATCTTTCCACTTTTTGTTCTCATGGTTTTTAAGATGCCAGTAAAGCAAAAAAAAAAGACAAAGTACTTTTTCTCATAAAATTCCAAATGTTACATGTTTGAAATATCAACGTTATATAGCGTTTTATTTTGAGAATTATTTTTTTCTTACAGCAGACCAAAACCATATGTTAACCTGAAATGTAAACTGTTTAGCACATCATGTGCTTTACTGAGAATAGTTTAATAATTGAATGGCTAATTAAAAGCTACATTTTCACCATAAAGTATTTGGAGTCCCTGGTTGTCATGGATACAGCTTTTATCTTATAAATCTGAACAGTTTTACTCTGGGTTGCTGGAGTCATCTCTGCAAAAATGTAAGTAGAATTACAGTAAACATGCATTCTAACTAATATTAGCATGGGAACGTATTTTATTACAATTTTTAGGGTGATATTCTTATTTGTAATTATGTAGTATTGACCTTGATGGCAAACGTGATTATAAAACTTATATTTAGTAAACTAATGTAGTTAAATGTTCAGCTGCGTTGTGAATGTGGCTGTTTACATTGCACAGTAAGTTGATTTATTTAAAGTTACATATATCTTCAGAAGTTTGAAGTCACCCAAAATATAACATTTTCCTTGAAAAACAAACACCCCGCCAGTGAATATTAGATGTGGTCAATAGAGACATCAACATGAATCATTTTTATTAGTAATTATTTGTTCTTCAGACTTTGCTTTTGTCTAAAACCATCCATCTGCAGCATTGAAGACCTTTGTCATTCTAGAGGTCTCTTTGTTAAGGTAAGAAATTTCAAACCATGCATCCTGTCTACCTTCCACAAGTTGGACCGGTTTAATGAGTACTCCTTCCAGTTACTTCAGTACAGTCAAGCTGTTCCCACAAATGCTCAGTCGGATTGAGATACCAGCTTACTGCTTCTTTAAACAGTTGTATAGTTTGTCATTATCCTGTTGAAGGAGGAATGTGGCTCCAATCAAGTGCTTTCTATAGGGTATGGCATGCTGTTGAAAAAAAAGGGTGATATGCCTTCCATGTTTGACATCCCTTTACCCTGTACAAATATCCCATTTTGCCACCAAAGCACCCCCAGACCATCACATTTCCCCCACCATGTTTGTTTTGAAAGATGGATTTGAGCACTCACCCTGGTGTGTTGTTTTTTTTTAAAACCAAACACCTCAAACTTAGATTAATCATCCCTCTTTTTGCCTACCAATATGGCCACCAAAGCGTTTGACCCTGCTTGTGACATCGTGATTGATCCTATACTTTCTTCCATGTGGCATTTACAGGAAATATTGTCAGTAGTTTATGGACTAAAACTAAGGTGTTCATACTCCTCAAACACTTGCCTATAAAAAGTAAAATAAATAAATAAAACCCAAAAAACGGATTGCTTTGGCGTGGTCTCTTACTCGCTCACTCGTTTGATGAAATACTTAATCCTAGATTTGCACGGAGGCTCAGCCCACACTGGGCAAAGGTGGGGTGCACCCTGAGCAGCTTGCCCAAAACAACCATTCACAACTACGGTCAATTCTGGACAGCCAGTAAGCCTAATGTGCCTGTCTTGGACTGTGGGAGGAAACTGTGGACTGTGGGTGGAAGCAGGAGTACCCAGAGGAAACCTGCACAAGCACAGGGAGAACACGCAAACTCCCCCCAGAAACCTCTGAGCCAGGGAATCGAACCCAAGACCTTGCTGAGAGGCGGACGTGCTTCCTACTACTATCCACTATGTTTTTAAGGTGTCTTTCAAATAGTTATTGTTGTTGATTTTGTTTCTCTTCTTGATATTGATAGTTTTAAATTTTTCTTCTTGAAATATAGGACAGATGTAACAAGCAATTCACTACATGTTGCACTGTGTATGATTTTGCATGTGACAAATAAATCTGAAATTTAGATTTGTGTTTACTGTGAGAGCCCGGTGCTCATGTGAAATCCGTCCGTCTTGAACTAGGAACCTTTTTTGTTGCGCGACGATGTTGTTTCCAGCCGGACGACGATCCGGGACGGAACCCAAACAGCCACGTAGCTGGAGCAGGGAGGAGAGCGTCGGAACGCGTCGGTATTTAAACTGTTTTTCTTCTCGGTGTTAAAAGAGACGGGTTTATGAAACCTCTCAGCGTGTTATTAACATGCTGTGGGTGTGACAGAGGAGATAGAGCGGTCCGGAATTGGAGAGGAGTGCGGGAGGAGTGTCTTCCTGTCACCGCGGGCTCAACACTGTTTCTGTGCTAACAAGCTAACAGGCTAACTCTGATTAACAGCGGTGTGTGTCCTGAATGCGCGTCTAGTGCACTAGGTAGTATTTAGGGACTTTAGTGCTGTGTACAGTGTGTGTAGTGAACCTAAACCGAGAGTAGGGATGTGTTTGGTCATCCAGATGGAGTTTAAACCCTGTGTTTCATTATTAATAACACGGAATTTTTCAGACTAACCCCGAGTTATTCTGCACAGCAAGTGCACTACCTGTAATGAATCACTCCTCAGGTCGAAAGCCTTCTTTATAACATGTTATAACGGGTTTAACAGTGATGTGGAGTATAAATGTGTAATAAGAGTGTGATGACTAACACTGTGTGGAGGAGGGGTGAGCGGTGATGAAGTGTTTGTTTACTGTGGTGTGTTTGTTTTTTCAGCTATGCAGTGAGGGAGGAAGAGAGGGAGAGAGAGAGACAGCGGAGACGTGGTCCCTGTGCGTGCAGAACTCTACATACTCGCATGAAGATGGAGAACGGAAACACAGGCGGCGTGTCAATAGAGATCAACACCAACACCACAGTACTGGTGGGCGGAGAGAGAGAGACGAGCGCCGTGAAAGCAGGGGAACCTAATGCTGAGGACAAGATCCCCAACGGTGAGTCCGGAGTCGTGATGAGGCCAGAGTCTAAATCAGAGCCTCTCCGAGCCTCACCTCACCCGCTCAACCTGCTCCTCTACTTCAGATCTTATCTCACTCGTCCTCCCCTTCTCAAAACGTGCACACACTTGGATTTTGACTGTTCTACATTAATAACTGTGTAATAATATTAACAGTGTTAGTGCGTGATGGATTCTGTTCCTTTTTCACATTGATAGTCCTTGGGCCAGAACCCCATAATTGGGGCTTTTTGTACCATCTCGAGGGACCAGTGCTGTCATATATTTTTTCAATCTATAATAATTACAGTTTATTCTAATATATGATAGTAAGCCTTAACGAGTAGCTTTCTTGTTGAAATCATGTGATTAAGTGACATCATTCATTTTTCCATTCAGTCACCTATACGAGTAGGACGCTCTAGTTCGAAGTTGTGTTCTTGGATTGGAGTATTTGTTCTAACTGAATATACATGAAAAGGAAATTGGAATGAATGAAAATGCAGTTAAATCATAAAACGGGCCTCGGTTGCCATGGCAACCTGTTTTACCGCCGCACAAATAATTTAAGCGTAGACAGCAGTGCAGTGGTGGCTTAGTGGTTAAGGCGGCGGGTTACTGATCCGAAGGTCAGCGGTTCAATCCCCTCTATCACCACTGTTTGGCCCCTTGAGCAAGGCCCTTAACCCTCAATTGCTTATTTGCATAAAAGTGATAATTGTAAGTCACTCTGGACAAGACCTTCTGTTAAATGCTGTAAATGTAAATGGAATGCACAGTGTCTTAACCTTACATTTTATGTAATACACTTAAATTTTTTTTTTAAATGTTTAAAAATAATGCTTTCTAATGATTCCGGCGTTCCAGTTTTCCAGGATTTCAGATCTCTCTGAGAGGCTAAATCACTTGTGTCGTCACTACAGTGAATAAAACATTCCTCATTTTCACTCCTTTTCCTCTTTCCATAATCTTCTGTAGCACTCGGCACTCCTCGTTTCATTCCTTAGGTAGCATAAACTTTAAGAACTCTTAATTCGTCAAAAACAAACAACTTTTTATACTAGAACAATGTAAAGTACTTAATCAATTTGTTTATGTAAACGGCTTTTCGAAATTAAAAATCAAATTTTTTTTTTGTCACAGATTCTGAAAAAATGAATACAAGTCAAGACATTTAGCTGATTAGCGTTTCTCACCTTTCTTAGTTTAATTGATGCAAAAAAAACAACATATGAAAAGCTCAACTGCTTACAGACTCCAGAAACACCTCGAAAAGTGCAAGTTCCTTACGATATTCTCGGTACAATAGCAGCATGCCCCTAAATTGCCAAACACAACAGATATTTTCATAGCAAGCATTTCATTGTAATTTTTTAGTTGAATTCTGGGATATTTCTACTAAAAAATGCAAAAATCTACCGTATGGTAAACTTCCTCAACTGCATTAGTGGCCGTAATTTTGAATTTACCCAACATGCATTGCTGTTTTTGAGGTAGTTCCTTTATTGTTTGTGACATTATTTTACCCTTTTTATTTGTTTTTTAATTTTTTACTGTTTTTGTTTTTTATCTTTCATTCTGTTTGTGTGCGTGTTGGTCTGTCTGTCTCCGTTTCCCATGCAGGTCATGTCGGAGCAGAACCGCTGGAGAACGGCGAGGTCGAGAGAGAAACAGGAAACAGCATCTCCTCTCCCGTGTCACCTCCTGGTGCAGGTGTGGCTTGTTTCCCTGACAGCGTAGAGAAGCCTGAGGGCTCGGCACTGCAGTCCCTCAGACTAAGTATCCCAATGCAGGAGACGGAACTCTGTAAGCACACGACGTCATACTGCCCGTGACCCCGCCCCCTCCCTCCTGCTCCTCCTCCTACTGCCCCGACCACACTTCCAGTTTAACCCTCGGGTGTGACCCCTCAGGCTGCTCTGATCTCCTAACACACTCATGATATGGATGATGTTTTTTTTTTTCTTTTTTGAATCACTTCTTAAACTGGGCATTAATTAAATTGATATAAATGTTATTTGCTCCTCATGTTAGACATGTGCTGATCTTTATTTAACGTTATCACTTTTCTTGCTATAATTGTTAACTCTGTCAGCAAATGAGAGCCAGCAAATGCGCTTTGGTTCACTTGAATATTCTGGGTTGAAAGCTGGGTTATAACACGGTGAATGTGCAACACTCAGCTTGGGACGGTTTATCAGGAAGTTGACAAGTCCAGTCATGAGTCATAATCTCTGGGGTTACTGAGTAACATGTATAACTCTGCAATAATAATTATAACAATAACAAGAAAAAGTAATGAAACCAATTTCAGGCAGAGGTGGGGTGGCGCCAAGGGGTGTGGCTATAAAACGACTGACTGGGGGTGTGATAACATAAACAAGCACTCACATTTTCCTGACAGTTCTCAGCCATGTATCACGCTCGTGCTCAGATCATGGATTAAACTTCACCTTTTTAATAGCACGGTAACGCCATAATAATATAAACCTGCAGTGCAGGAGATGGGTTTATAGTGATGGGGTCAGCACATGTCTCCCTCGAATCTGCACTGTGTGTGTGTGTGTGTGTGTGTGTGTGTGTGTGTGTGTGTGTGTGTGTGCGCGCGTGCGCATGCCTGCCTGTCTGTTCTGTTCCTGCATGATTTGGGAGATTTCCTCTTTAACAAACACTGACTGTAATTCACTCAGCACCACACTGACACCAGAAGAATGAGAGAGAGAGAGAGAGAGAGAGAGAGACATCACTGACTGTCACTTCACTTCCTGTGATTAACATGCATTTCTTTTTCCTTCTTCCTTAAAAAGAGACAGATGTTTTTTTTATCGCTGATTTTTCAATATTTTTCTAATTTTTCTTCGTCCCGCAACTTTCTTGCTCTTTTTCTTTTGTTTATTTTTTCTGTTGTTTTTAAATTCATTTTTAATTCAATTGTATTAATTCTTTGTTTTTTCTTTTTGTATATATTCTTTTCTTTTTTATTCAGAATCCTTTTAGTTCATTCTGGTTGATTTTGTTTTTACTTCTTTCTTCTATTCTTTTTTTATTCATGTCTTCATTTTCGTCCTGTTTCATTGTAACAGCTCTTCGCTTTCCATCACTTCATCTCCTCTCTCTCTCTCTCTCTCTCTTTCTCTGTGTAATATGCAGGACAGAATGAGGATTAATTAATCAGGATTAATTAAACTTGGCTAAAGGAAATCTGACTCTTGTTTGTGTGTGTAGCGAATGAGCCGTCTCTGGAGATGGAGAACGAAGAAAAGATCCGCCTGGAGGCTCGGCGGCGTCTGGAGGAGCAGCTCAAACAGTACCGAGTACAGAGACATCGGGAGAGGGTGCGAAACACACACACACCCTAGGCTAGTGATTTCTGGTCATGTGCTCCGTTGACAGTGTAGGCCAGGGTGCTGTTACTTTTGTCAGGTGTCTCACCTGACCAGTTGACTGTAATTTGTGCGTAAGGTATATTTAATGATACGTTAGCTTCTAAAATCCAAATAGCTTAACTCGTTCTTCACTTCCACTCATTTGTCCACCAGCTTAATCCTATTAGGGTCACAGGGAGGCTGGAGTCTATCTCAGCCAACACTGAGCGAAGGCAGGGTACACCCTGAACAGCGCACCAGACAGTCGCAGGGCCAACACACACTATCGCGCAACCATTCACAGTCGCACCCAGGAACAATTTGGAATAGCCAGTTAGCCCAACGTGGGAGGAAACCAGAGTACCAGGAGGAAAGCCGCACAAAAACACAGTGAGGGCATGCAAACTTCACACAGAATCACAAACTCGAACCTAAGGTCTGTCCTGTGAGGTGGACTTGCTAACCACTACGCTATCCGTGCTGCCCTAAACCATTCTTATCTTTATTTCTTTGTTGTTAGCATCGTTAGCCTTACTGACATTATTAGCACTGTTGCTAGTGAAGCCTGAGAGAAACCTTGTGTTGTATAAGAACGCGAATGTCTTGGCATTAGCACATTAGCAATGTTACTTTTGAAGCAGGGTAGCAGTCCTGTATCAATTAGCATTGTTTCTATTTAAACGACACCAGACATAAGTGTGGCTCTGTGATGCTAATGATGTATACAATCCTAGCATTTTATTAAAACATGAATGCGTTTTCATGAAAAAAGTTGCTAATCTTAATATGGTTTCAGGTTGAAGGTGTTGTGACTTGTGACTTGTTTAAACTTTTAAAATCTTACATTTTTTTAATGTTTTTTTTTTTCATGTCTTTCCTTAACTGTTCTGAAGTGTGTGTTTTGTGAGCATCCTCACACTACAGGAATGTTAGCAGTTAGCAATGTGGTAGAAAAACAGGATGTCCTACACTGTTAGCACGATTAGCGCTTGGCGTGAGTCAGTGAGCGACATTTCATCACAAAGGGGTTTTTTTTCCCCTGAAGCGGCTTTGATTGATCCGCCCCGCCCACGACCTGTCAATCATCTGGTTCAGATAAACATTCTCGGAGTATTTATAGTGCATTCCTGTCACAGAATGATGCTGATTACACTGTCACAATCTCCTTAAAGTTCTGCTTCCGTCTTGAAAACTGGGAATCAGTTGTTTCGACAACACACACACACACACACACACACACACACGCGGTGGCAATATGGACACATTATTATAGCTAGCTTGGTTCCATTTTGTCAGGTTCGGCCACAAAGCTAACTGCTGCAGATTTTACCTCAGAGTTTTACTCTGGAATCTTCATGTTGGAAGTGGTGCTGTTTCTCTGCGGCTGAACCCACGTAAGATTAGCGATTAATGCTGAATGTAGTCATTTTTTCTAAACATGTCTTATTGACATATCTGAGGTAAATGTTCATATAACCTTTCCACCGTTACTGTGTCCCGCGTGTCTGTATAGCAGAGCTGATGGCTACTGAAATCATTAACGTCATTTGCTAACTTGTACACAGCAGCCATATTATCTGGTTGCCTAGCAGTGATGAGCGTCCATGTGTTTTGAATAGAAACCTTTTGTGTCTTTGCCTCTCCCTCAGTCACATCATCGTTCGTCCAGTAAGTCTCGTCCCTGCAGTACCCTCGACCCGGAATTAATGCTGCACCCGGATATTTTGCCCCGTGCTTCCACTGTCGCCATGACGACGGAGTACTCGTTCTTGCGCACCAGCGTTCCACGTGGACCCAAATTGGGCAGCCTGGGCATCCCAGCTCCCAAAGAAAGGAAATCCAAATCATCCCGATCTGGTAAGATCCACTCGCTCGCCGACTACAAAACTGCGGACACTGCTGGCGAGAATCTCTCATCATCTGGTGTTTCCGAGACGAACAGGAGCTCGGTCTCCACGCTGTCTAATGTCAGCAGCAGTTCCGTCTCCACGCTGTCTAATGTCAGCAGCAGTTCTGTCTCCACGCTGTCCGAGGTCAGCACGAGCTCCGTCTCCACGCTGTCGGAAGCAAGCGGCCTCAGCTCTGAAAACGAGTTTGCAGTAACGGCTAACCGGGCTACGGCGGAGAAAGTGGAAGAGGAAATGCTCGTGGGGGGGTACCCTTCTCTGAGGGAGGTGCTACAAGCAGCGAATGATGAGCTGGAGCAGGGAAAGGAAGGCGGGGCCAATGATGAGCTGGAGAGTGAGGGCGGGGCCGAATCGCGCAGCCGCCGGGACAGTTTCTCCAGCACGTACGCATCTATTTTATAGAATTAATCAGTTTTGTTTTAGTTACTCTGAAAAAATTTGGATATTAGACTGATAACATAGATTGATGGGTATTTGCTATATTAAAAGTGTGAAATAATCAAACAGAGCTAGTTTCAGTAAAGTTGGTGTGGTCGCATACAATTCGATTCTGGCGCAAAAGGGGTAAATTAATTATGTGTGTGTGTGTGCAGGGTGTCGTACGGAAGCTCAGTGATGGGGACTCATGATGAGCTGCTGCAGGTGTTGAAAGAGAAGATGAGGCTGGAGGGACAGTTGGAGTCTCTTTCCTCTGAGGCCAGTCAGGTGAGACATGACCCGACATGCCGTACGTGTGTCTACCAGAGTGTGTGTACCGTGTTGTATCGTTAAGCTCCACCTCCTCCTGCAGGCTTTGAAGGAGAGGACGGAGCTGCAGGCGGAGCTAGCGGCGCTGGACGCTCGTCTGCAAGCTCAACGTGAGGAGACGCGTGTAAGCACCGAGCGTCAGGCTTCGCTTGCGTCGGAGGTGTCGTCCCTGCGCTCTGAAAGGGGCGGGCTGGAGCGAGCCATGGCGGAGCTGCAGGGTCAGCTGGAGGAGAAGAATGCCGGTTTGGAGTCGCTCGCTAAAGACCTGCAGCTCGCTGAGGTGCAGTACCAGAGGCTCATGGGGAGAGTAGAGGACATGCAGCAGAGCCTGAGCTCCAGAGATGCAACAGGTGACGAGGAACATCGACAGTGTGCAGTGATACAAATGAGGAATAGGGAAAAGGGGGAGGGGCTAGATACAAATACGCTTTGCAGCTCAAGTTACCTGACGAAGTAGCCGAGTATTTCTTTGTAATTGCTGAGACTCTGTGTGTGTGCGTGTGTGTGTGCGCATCAGTGAGCGATTTGCGTCAGCAGCTGACCGGCCTACATGCACAGCTGCAGCAGGTGGAGGCTGAACGCGGTGCTCTGAACTCTCGGCTGCAGACGTCGCAGGCGGAGGTGCAGTCACTGCAGCAGTTACGCAGTTGGTATCAGCAGCAGCTCGCCATCGCGCAGGAGGCCCGTGTCCGACTGCAGAGTCAGATGGCCAACATGCAGGTACACGCTCTCTCTCTCTCTCTCTCTCTCTCTCTCTCTCACTCTCTCTCAACACTCTGGGTATATTTATGTAATGGTGCGTCTTCAACTCCTCTTCCTCACAGGCGGGTCACATAACTCAGATCGGTGTACTGGAGAACCTGAAGATTGAGAACGTCAGTCTGTCTCATCAGCTCACTGAGACCAAACATCGCTCCATTAAAGAGAAAGAGCGCATCGCCGTGCAACTGCAGAACATCGAGGTGAGGCGTGGAGTTTCCTCACTGACCTCACAGCCTGAGCTTACACGCAGCTCCGTCCTTAAAGCAGAATTGCAACTGAATTTACAGAAAAATGTGCTTTCACGTATCCACTCGGCTCCAAAAATCATAACCAGTAGTTTAAATTCTTGCACCCATGCTGTGACATATTGACTCCGCCTCCTCATTGTCCACTTTCTCATTTCCCTCTCTTCTCTGCTTCTTCTGACTCCACCTCCTTTCTTGTTCCCTCCCTCTTCTTTTCTGACTCCACCTCTTTTCTCTTACCCTTGCTTATTCTCTGACTCCGCCTCCTTTCTCGTTCCCTCTCATTCTCTGACTCCACCTTCTTTCTCGTTCCCTCTCTCTTCTTCTCTGACCGCCTCCTGTCTCGTTTCCTTTTTCTCTGACTCCGCCTCCTTTCTTGTTTCCTCTCTTATTCTCTGACTCTGCCTCCTTCTTCGTTCCCTCCCTCTTCTTCTCTGACTCTGCCACCTTTCTTGTTTTCTTTCTCTTTTTCTCTGACTCTGCCTCTGTCCTCGTTCCCCTCCTCTTCTTCTCTGACTCCGCCTCCTTTCTCATTCCCTCTCTTATTCTCTGACTCCGCCTACTTTCCTGTTCCCTTTCTTATCTGACTCCGCCTACTTTCCCGTTTCCTGTCTCTTCTTCTCTATCTCCGCCTCCTTTCTCATTTCTACTCGGTGCTTCCTCTCTGGCTCCGCCTCATGTCATGTTCCCTCTGTTCTCTACTCTGACTCCGCCTCCTCTCTTGTTCCCTCTGGCTTCTTGTCTGACTCCGCCTCCTGTCTTGTTCCCTCTGGCTTCTTGTCTGACTCCGCCTCCTGTCTTGTTCCCTCTGGCTTCTTGTCTGACTCTGCCTCCTTTCTCATTCTTCTTCCTCTCTGCTTCTTCTGTAAATGTTTCTCCTGCCTAACTTGTCTCACTCTCCGTCACATCCTTCATTGTTGCCCCTCCTCTGACTCCACCCCCTCTAGTCGGACATGTTGACCCAGGAAGCAGCCATCCAGCAGATCCAGGATGCGAAGTCAATGGTGGAGGAGGACCTGCAGCAGAAACTGGAGGAGTTTGAGGAGGAGCGAGAGCAGCTGGTGAAAGCGGCCAATAAAACCGCAGCTCTGGAGAGAGAACTTGAAGAGGTACACACACACACACACACACACACACACACACACACACACACACACACACACAGGGATCATGTACAGGTCTGTGAGTGTGGTGTAACAGGTCGATGATTCTCCTCTGACTGTCCTGTCCAGGTGAGAGTGTCTCTGTCCCAGAAGGAAGCTCAGCTCTCGGCGTTCCAGCGTGAACACGTGGATCTGATGAAGAAGCTGACGGAGACTCAGGATGCTCTGCAGAGTAAAGAACAGACCCTGCAACTGATGGAGGCTCGATATGAGCAGCTGCAGGCCGAGCTGGGCGAGCTACAGTCCGAGTCCTCTGCCCATGAAGAAGAGCTGCACTTCCTACGTAATGAAAAAGTAGTCCTGGAGGTGGCGCTGCAGGCAGCGCGCGCCGAGAAGAGCCAGCTGGACGACGGGGCGGAGCGACTCGGACAGGAAGTGCTGGACTCGTCTGATGCGCTGGAGCAGCTCAGACAGGAAGTGCAGGTCCAGGCCACACAGGTGAGTGGGCCAACGGAAAGTGAGGTCACAAATTCACCTCAAACATGGCACCCCGATACTTTAATCTTTAGTGTACACACACACACACACACACACACACCTCTGTGCAAGAGAACAGGAAGCCGTACAGGAGTGCAAGATAGAAGATTTGACCTGAATCAAGAGTGAGGAGTGGAAAAGCTTAATGAAATCACTTCCTGTTGTAATGTTTGAATGTTCCAGATCAAGTCGTTAGAGCAGGAGAACGTCTCTCTGAAGAACCGAGCACAGAAACTGAAGGAGCAGTTCACCCAGCAGAAGGTACGTCTATCAGTCGCACGCGATATAATCTCGCAAGCCCCTCCCACCACCACCATCACCATCACCACAAAGGATTTGTCTTCAAGCACTGTGTGCACACGGTCCCTGTTGCCCCTGCAGGTGATGGTGGAGGCATACAGGCGAGACGCGGCCTCAAAGGAGCAGCTGATCTCGGAGCTGAAGGCGACGAAGAAGCGTCTCTTGTCTGAGGTGAAGGAGCTGAAGGAGGAAGTGCAGCGGGCGGAGCAGGAGAAGAGGAGCGCCGAGCTGGAGCAGCAGCGCCTCCTGCAGGAGGTCCAGAGAGTGCAGCAGCAGATGAGCAGCCTGGAGGAACATCTGCAGGAGGTGCAGAGTGAGCGGAACCAGCTGGACTCACAGCTGCAGGTATACCCATACGAACACACACACACACACACACGACTCATTTCTTGGTGTTCGCCAACAGACCATAAGTAAGTGTGTGTGTGTGTGTGTGTGTGTGTGTGTGTATGTGTGTGTAGTCTATACAGTTTGACCAGAATCAGCTCTCTGCTGTCACGGAGGAGAACGAGGTCCTAAGGAAGAAGGTGGAAGAGATGCAGAATGAGGCCAAGAAGTGAGTCACATGACCCTTTTTCCATCTGTCCACAAGTGTTTACATCACTTATATAAACAGATACACAAACAAAGCACCATCCACAATCTAAGGGATCTCCGCTAGCTGTGCAGTTGCTCCTGGTTAGCATTATTAGACAGCATGCTGAACAGTAAACCCTCTGCGTCCCAGGGCGATCTCGGAGCAGAAGGTGAGAATGAAGAGGCTGGGGACGGATTTAACGAGCGCACAGAAGGAGCTAAAGGTGAAACACAAAGCGTACGAGAACGCAGTGAGCATCCTGAGCCGACGCCTACAGGAAGCGCTGGTGGAGAAAGAGACCGCGGAGGCGGAGATAGTGAAACTCCGAGCGCAGGTGGACGAGGGTGGAAACAACCAGGCCCTGCAGGTAATATCCTGACCCATAAGTGCAGGTTAATTATCTGTGCGAGAGTATAACGCACGCAGAGTGATTTAGCTTAGCGTGTCTGACTCCTAGGCGAAGGTGGAGTCCCTGCAGGCGGAGCTGAACACCGTGCTCCAGAGTAAAGCCCTGCTGGAGAAGGAGCTGCAGGAAGTGATCAGTCTGACCAGTGCCGAGCTGGAGGAGTATCAGGAGAAGGTCCTGGAGCTCGAGGATGAGGTCAGCAGAGCCGCGACGTCTTCAGCTATAAGATTTTCACAAAGTGTGTGTTTAACCGTATTTCACTCCCTTTACAGCTGCAGGAGTCGCGCGGCTTTAAGAAGAGAATCCGCCGCTTAGAAGACATGAACAAGAAGCTGGCACTGGAACTTGAGCACGAGAAAGGGAAGCTGACTGGACTCGGGCAATCCCACAGTGCACTGCGGGAACACGCTAACGTCCTCGAGGCTGCTCTTGCCAAGAGAGAAGCCGACCTGGTCCAACTTAACCTGCAGGTTGGACACCTGACACACGTTCTGATAAATCTGTTCCACACCTGACAAGTACTACAGCGAGCTTTTACTTTTAATCTGAAATAAACAATATTAAAATGTGGTTACAGGTTCAAGCCGTGCTGAAGAGGAAGGAGGAGGAGGACCAGCAGATGAGGAACCTGGTCCAGACGCTGCAGACTTCTCTTGAGAAGGAGAAGATCAAAGTGAAAGAGCTGACTGAGCAGGTAGATCTCCTTTATCTGATTTCAAACCCTGTGTAATGTCTGATCTCGGAACCGTCGTGTCCAATCCTGGAGACTTCCTGTAGTGTACTGTACTGATCTGAGTTTTCATGTAGTGTCTGATCTCAGCACCTTCATGTGTAGTGTCTGATCTCAGCGCCTTCATGTGTAGTGTCTGATCTCAGCGCCTTCATGTGTAGTGTCTGAT
>JBCNYG010000023.1:3510750-3521930 GCA_039654305.1 Porochilus rendahli | reverse complement strand
TACCCCGTCTCTACCATCGTCTCCATCACACACCATCTCCACAATACCCCGTCTCTACCACCGTCTCCATCACACACCATCTTCACCATACCCCGTCTCTACCACCGTCTCCATCACACACCGTCTCCACCATACCACCTTTACTACTACTGTCTCCATCACACACCATCTACACAATACCCTGTCTCTACCACTGTCTCCACCATACCCTGTCTACTACCGTCTCCCACACACCATCTCCACCATACCCCGTCTCTACCACTGTCTCCATCACACACCATCTCCACCATACCTCGTCTCTACCACCGTCTTCACCATACCCCGTCTCTACCACTGTCTCGACAATACACTGTGTCCATTATTCACCATCTCCATTATACACCGTCTCTATCATACACCATCTCTACGATACACCATCTTCACGATACACCATCTCCATCATAGACCGTCTCCATCACCCTCTCCATCACACACCATCCCTACAATACACCGTCTCCGTCACACATCATCCCACTCCATCACACACTCCATCAGGCACCGTATCCACTGTACACCATTTTTGTCATACACTGCTTCCATTGTTCACCATTTTCTTCATGGACCATCTGTCGTTCACCGTCTCCATCATGCACCGTTACCATCAGTCATCGTCTCCATCAATCGCAGTCTCCACTGTGCACCATTATGCACCATTACACTCCATTGTGCACCGTCTCTATTTTACACCGTCTCCTTCGTGCATCGTTTTCGCCGAACACCATTTTTGTTATATGCCATCTCCATCGTGCACTGTCTCCATTATGTCCATACATCACATCTATCCATCTGTCGTATTCCCATCTCTGTCGTACACCGTCTCCATCATATATTGTTTTCATCAGTCGGTATACATCCGTAATGACGGTTATGGACAGTAAGATTGATGTGGATTTGAATCTCAGCACGTTTCCTTGCACTAAGAAGACACACCACCTCTTTACCCCTGCTAACTCGCTTACAATAGAAGTTTGTGAGCAGAAGCCATTCAGTTAAAACAATTGTTAAAATGCAAATTTATTCAACTGCACAGGCAATTTAACCTGTAAAGGAAAATGTGAGAGAAATTCTTCCAGCTCTTTTTCTTCTCTTTCTGACGGTACAGAATAGTTCAGCTTTGTTTACACTTTAATGAAAAGCTATAGCTCTACGAACGAATGACGTGTAAAATAACCTGCCCTTAGATTTCTGTTATTTGTGTGTGTGTGTGTGTGTGTGTGTGTGTGTGTGTGTGTGTGGTGTAGTGTAGTTTAAACACGTTTCCTTTTCTTAGCAGCATGGAGGCCGCTCTGACTAGACTGAAGTCTCTAAGTGCGGACGAGCTCAGGGAGGAGATCCTCAAAGCCAACCTGAAGTGCGGCCCCATCACGGCCACAACTCGCACCGTATTTGAGCGCAAACTCGCCCGTGCCCTCGTCGAGAACGCCGGACTCTCTGCCTCCGAATCTGGAGACTCCGCCTCGACCCCGAAAGCCACACCGGGCAAAGACGTGGAAGTTGGGTATCATCTCGGACTCAATCCACCTGAGGAGGAGCCACTGAGCGAGAAGAACATGTCGCCATCACGACATGACGTCCAGACACCGAACAAAACGCCCAAGATTATACCCATGTCCTACTATGGGGTGTGTCCACTGTGGGAGGACGTGCTGTCCAGAAGCGGTAAGATTTAACAGCAAGTGACGTTTCACTTGCGCAAGATACCGTGTGTGTGTGTGTGTGTGTGTGTGTGTGTGTGTGTGTGTGTGTAAATATGACATGTAATTCGGTACATATCGCTGTATCTTGATATTTTTGTTGCTTCTCCCTTCAGAGAGAGCTCACGTGTACACGGATAAGAAGGAAGCTCTGCAGGCAGTGAAGATGATGAAGGGCGCTCGCTTCAAGGCCTTCTCCACTCGAGAAGAAGCCGAGAAGTTCGCCAAGGGACTGTGTGATTACTTCCCCTCGCCGAGCAAGTGCGCCCCCTGCGTGTCCCCGGTGAAGGCCGCGCTCGTCTTCTGCAAAGGTCAGACGAACATCCTGGTTGCCGTTCCGCTGTCTGACACCAGGCACCGGTTTTTACACATCAAATATAGAACTATGTGTCTTTCTGCCTGTCCATCAGAGAGCTCGTCCCTGGCGGAGACAGACGGGATAAACCGAGAAAAGGCCAACAGCTTTAAGAGCCCTCGTCCTCAGGACCTGACGGCGAGGCTGCGAGTGTGTGTGGAGCGAGGTGACGAGGTAGCCTTCACAGAGCTCGTGTGGAGCAACCCGCGCTACCTCATCGGCTCCGGAGACAACCCCACCGTGCTGCAGGTATCCGTATAGTACCTCTTTTAGCCTGTCAGGTTTTTTTTTTTTTATTACACACCCCGAATTCCCAAAAATGTTTGGTCGTGTTCATTCATTCGTCATTTTTAAAGGCGGGGTACACTCTGAACAGCTCGCCAGGTCACTGCAGGGCCATCACACACACACAACCGTTCAGTCTCACTCGTCCTAGGGGTTATTCGGAACAGCCAATCAGCGTACTGTGCGTGTTTTGGGACGGTGCGAGGAAAACCCGGAGTATCCGGAGGAAACACGCGAGCACGGGGAGAACGTGCAAACTCCACGCATTGAAACGCCCCGAGCTGGGAATCGAACCCAAGGCCCTGGGTTCAGTCCTCAACTCCTCAGTTGTGTAAATGAGATTAAAGAATGGCAGTGGCTCTGGATAAGGGCGTCTCCCAAATGCCATGAATGTAAATGTTAATAGATGCTCATGATGTCCGGGCCCTCAGACGGCACTGCTTTAAATACAGGCATGGTTGTCATGGGCTCAGGAACGCTTCCAGAAATCTCTGAATGTGAGCACAGTTGATCCAGTAGTTTCGAACAGTTCACATGATCACCTGTAAGCACCTTTTCAGCTGTTTAGTGGTTTCAGCTGAATGCCACTTTTCAGTACTGGATAAACCGGGATTTGGATTTTCAGTCAAGCCCGCGGGTTGAAAGTCCTGGTACGGATATCAGAAGGTGCAGAATTCGTGCTCGAGGTCCTCGTGCTCCTGCCCCTGGAGCGTACTAACAGACGGGGCGTGTTCCCAGGCAGGCAGATGCTCCTGTTTGTCAAACCCAGCAGCTGGAAGTTTGGGTTATTTTTAGAGGGGTGACTAGAAGGGATCACTTGAGAGTGTACATACAGTGTACAGTGTAGCGCCTCGCTCTGGGACCTTTAGCCTGTTTCCGTATGCCGCTACTTTTCAGTTAGATGGTGTGGCCTCATGTGGGCTATTCGTAATGCTTTGCGTTGTTGCTGAAAGCACAGTGATGGAGAGTGAGTCGAAGGATTGGGTCGGGAGCTGCTTGTTTTCAGTGCCACCTGTAGAGACGTAACCCGGCGCTAGATTTGTGATTGGGGTTGTGTGTATGTGTGTGTGTGTGTGTGTGTTGTAGGAGGGCTGCAGGTATAACGTGATGCATGTGGCAGCAAAGGAGAATCAGGCGGGCGTGGCTCAGCTGCTGCTTGACACGCTGGAGAATCCGGATTTCATGCGGCTCATGTATCCCGATGATACGGAAAGCATGCTGCACCAGCGCATCCGCTACATCGTAGACCTGTACCTTAACACACCTGATAAAGCCGTGAGTGGTGACCAGTGATATCTGTGTGTGTGTGCGTGTGTGTGCGTGTGCGTGTGTTTGTTTAACAGTGTGTTGTTGTTGTGTGTTCAGTGCTTCGAGACCCCGCTCCACTTTGCGTGTAAGTTTGGTTGCGCTGCCGTGGTGAACGTCCTCTGCTCTCATCCTGACATTGACAAACACCGAAAAAACAAATACGATCAGAAACCCTGCGAGGTGAGGTTACCCACAATGCTCTGCGGCGTGGAAACACAGTAGTGTGTAAGTTGCAGTCGCTGATCCGCCCCCGTGCTGCTCTTTTTCCAGATAATTTGTGAGCGAATGAAGGAAAAAAACAAAATCCCAGAAATCAAGCAGAAGATTATGGAGTATCTGGAAGGTAATAAAACGATCTGTTTGTTTATTTATTTGTTGTGTTTGTTTCTTCCTTTATGATCATGATGTTGTGATGTTGTGATGTTTCTGAACTGCTGCAGACCGATGTTACGTGCCCCTCCTCCGAGCAGCTGATAACTCCGCCCAGCCTGTGATTGCCGCTCCCTGGTCACCCGAGCCCATGGAAAACCGCTCCCCACTATTACCCAGAAGCCCCCGGGAACCCGTGATGACTGTTAGGGCCTTCGCCGGCCCACTGAGTCCCTCGAAAGTGAGCTTCGTGAGATTTTATCAGTCTGGTGTTCCCTCTTTTTCTTCATCTCTACACAGGTCCTTTTTCCTTAAGAGTTAAAGCGATGTAAGAGATGTGCCTTTGTGTGTCTTCTCAGGCGGACGATTTCAGGCGTGTGTGGAAGACGCCCCCAAGAGAGCGGGCGGAGCATTACCACCACATCCTAAAATCAGACCCGAACCGTGGAGCCGAACGAGTCGGCAGGTCGGTGTTTTTATTATAACATAGCAACTCCGTTCATACAGCTGCTGCTTTATCCTCACTGCCGAGAATGTGTGTGTGTGTGTGTGTGTGTGTTGTAGAGACCTGGCGCATGAGCTGGGACACCCCTGGGTGGAGTACTGGGATTTCTTGGACAGTTTTGTGGACTTGTCGTCGGTAGAAGGTCTGCGGCGTTTGGAGGAGTTCCTGAGCAGGAAGGACTTCAGTGAGCGCGCTCGAGATCAGAGTGGAGACCTTAACAACAGCAACAGGTTCAGAACGCCTTCCCCAGGTGAAGAACACACACACCTCACACACACATGCAGGTCATGCACACCTAATGCATACGAATGTACTGGGGAGAAATGCGACTTTTCTTTGGTGAAATGACTTTTGTCTTCAGAGTGGAAGTCTTGCTGCATTGACGCGTGTGTGTGATGTGTGATATGTATGCGTGTGACGTGTGTGTGATGTGTGTGCGTGTGATGTGTATGGTTGCTGTGTGTAACGTGTAGGTTTTACACATTTGACGTGTGTTTGTGATGTGTATGCTTGACGTGTGTGTGCGTGTGATGTATACATTTGACGTGCGTGTGATGTGTAGGTTTTACACGTATGACGTGTGTGTTTGTGATGTGTATGCTTGACATGTGTATGTGTGATGTGTGTGTGTGATGTGTATGTTTGACGTGTGTGACGTGTGGGTTTAACACGTTTGACATGTATTTGTAATGTGTATACTTGCTGTGTGTGTGTGATGTGCGTGTGTGTGAGGTTCACATGTGTATGTTTGATGTGTGTGTGTGATGTGTGTATGCTTGCTGTGTGTGTGTGAGGTTCACATGTGTATGTTTGATGTGTGATGTGTGTATGCTTGGTGTGTGATGTGTGTATGCTTGGTGTGTGTGATGTGTATGTTTGATGTGTGTGTTTGTGTTTTCAGGAAAGCAGAAGAAGTTCGGTAACTCGGTGTCGGTCGGAGCGTTCCTCGACGAGACGGATATCTCACTAGAGGAGATGAAGAACCGGCAGAATGCAGCGCTCACCAGCATCTCCTCCTCTTCCTCCTCCTGCTGTTCTAAAGATGACCTGAGTGGGCGGGGTTTCCACATCCTACCTGTCTCACAAGACTCTGCCCTCATCGAGCCACGAAACCCCTCCTCCCCCTGTCCGCCATCCCCCATCTCCAACCTGATGGCGGAGTTCGAGCGCATGACTCTGCACGACCACCCAGATGGAGGTGAACAGGAAGGGGCGGAGCTTTTGAGCTCGAGTTCGGACGAATATTTCCCAGCGACGGAGAGCATGGAGGGGGAGGAGCAGAGAGCGAGGACTCGAATGGGATCAAACGGGGAGCGCATGATCTGTTCACGCTCCAGGTCATGGGATCATGGAAGCTCCGGCTCCTCCTCCAGCTCTGGATCTTATAGATCGTTCGACCGTTCGAATGACCTCATTCCGACCACGCCCCCTCGAGTCAGGAAAGGGCTGTTCATTGAGGGGTGAGTCGACCAGTCGTGGGTGTTGTACTGTGTTTTCTGTAGCGTGGATTAGCGTGTTGGCTGATGTTCTGCATGTACACACAGAGACTCGCCTTCGAGACTCGACCGTGATGTTTTCGCTGCAGTGGGAGAAGCCGAAATCGACCAGCTCAAATATCCCAGCATTCACAAGTGGAAAAGCACCATCGAGTCGTACACCAGCGCAGAGATGCTGAGGTGTGTATGTTGACCACGCCCCATTAACTGCCCACAAACACTGGCAGTAAGAGTGTGTGAGCAGCTCACTGTGATAACAAGCTACTTCCAAATTCATTGCTGCTGTAACTAGGTACCATTTTATTAACTAGACACTCTCACTCTACGTACTCTCCCTCTAACCATCTGCTACCATTTCAACTAGCTATTATCATTTTACCTAGCTTTAATTACTCTAACCAGGTACTGTCACATTAACTGTGTACAACCATTTTAACTAGCTACTATCATTCTAACTCTTTAAGTAGAGTGTCTCTACTAAGACTCCACATAGCTTCAATCACTCTGGCTACCACCATTCTAACCAGGTACTACCACTCTAACTAGGTACTACCACTGTAAATACCTACTAATTCTAACTAGGCCACTCTAACTAGCTACTATCACTTTAACTAGGCACTCCAGCTACTATTACTTCATCTACTATTGCCCCAACCAGGTGCTAGCACTCTAACTAGCTACAATCACCCTACCCAACTACTGCCACCCAAAATAGCTACTATTGCTCTAACTAGCTACTACCACACTAACTAGGTTCTACCGCGCTTCTCACTTTAATTCTTTCTTACTAGCTACTATCATTGTAAATAGGCACTACCACTCCAAATAGCTATTATCACTCCAACTCTCACTAACTGGCTACTTTCATACTCACTACTATCATTATAATTCGGTAGTACCATGCTAACTTCTACCACTCTAAATATTTTTAACTAGGTACTACCACTATAACTACCACTCTTAACAGCACCTATCACTAACTAGCTCCCATTACTCTAACGACTATCATTCTGCTGCCACACTAATTACTACCACTCCAACTAAGCACCACCACACTAATTACTACCACTCTAATTACTACCACTCCAACTAAGTACTACCACACTAATTACTACCACTCCAACTAAGCACCACCACACTAATTACTACCACACTTATTACTACCACTCCAATTAAGCACTACCACTCTAATTACTACCACTCCAACTAAGCACCACCACACTAATTACTACCACTCCAACTAAGCACCACCACACTAATTACTACCACTCCAACTAAGCACCACCACTCTAATTACTACCACTCCAACTAAGCACCACCACTCTAATTACTACCACTCCAACTAAGCACCACCACACTAATTACTACCACACTTATTACTACCACACTAATTACTACCACTCCAACTAAGCACTACCACACTAATTACTACCACACTTATTACTACCACTCCAACTAAGCACTACCACTCTAATTACTACCACTCCAACTAAGCACTACCACTCTAATTACTACCACTCCAACTAAGCACTACCACACTAATTACTACCTCCCTGTTTATTATTCCACTAATCACAACTTGAACTACACTGTACTGCTAGTCTAACCAGCTGCTACCACTTGAAGATTCGATTCATGATAACACAGGAATGTTATTATTTGTGTGTGTTGCAGCTGGCAGACTCCTGCTGGGCTCAAGGCTCCCTCCAGGTTCCCGGCTTTGACTCCTGGTTCTCCTGTGAGCCGCTACAGTCCGGCCCGACACGCCCACTCGCCGGACTACAGTCCTGGACGCTACAGTCCCGCCCACGCCAGTTACATCCAGCGTATTCGGCTCAAGCACTTTGGAGACTCGCCGATTTAACAGACGCTTGGCGTGGAATCGGTGTCCCGCCGTCCTCCATCGCCGCTGCAGAAAACATAAACGTTTAGCGTGAACTGATCCGGTACGCTGTAGTGTATATTTTTAAATAGTCGTCCCTTTCTTATACATATGTGTGTGTGTGTGTGTGGGGATTTGTATCCGTTATTAAATATGAGTGAAAGCAGAGAAGTGTGATTTGATGCAGTGTATCTCAGTAGCACAACGTTCTGCGGAGGAAGGAACGGGGCGTTCATGTCCTCCTGTTCCCTCACAGCGCCTCCTGCTGGTCAGTAACTGGAACACTGTCTCATCTGGAATATACACGTCAGTTGTTTTATTTCAGCTCAGTAATAAACGTGTTGCTAACTCGTTCACGTGGTTTATTTCAACCCTTCCCCGGTTTTCAGAACAAAACAAAAACGCAAACCACTGACACAGTCTTGCAGAGAGGCGTGGCCTGTACTAGGGGGTGGGGTTATGAAAACCAGCACATTTCTTGGTCAGAATATAAACAGCACAACACACCAGTGACTCACCCCGCCCCCACTAGATCCCGTCTGACCCCGCCCCACAGGGCCAGCACATTCGAATCATTCTTTATTTTAATTTCTTATCTCAGTGTGGTCCTGAGCTTCTTTAGTGCCTTTTGATGTTGAATACACACTCTGAGCACATCTCTGGACGGTAAGAGAGTGTCATGAAGGTGTGTGTGAGAGAGAGAGAGATGCTTGTGTGTGTTCTCGCTCTGTTGCATGACTCGGTCCTGTTTTATTTCCTGACAGAAGAAACATTATTTGATGTACTACTGAGAAACAGAAATAAAGGCACAGTATCTCCTTAAAACAGTGCTCGTGTCTTCTTGTGTGTGTATAAAATCTCATCAGTGACTCCGCCCACCTTAATTTGTTTCCTTTATTCAGGAAATCCTTCCGTAAAGACTTTAAATCGTCTGTGAGGGCATGTCACGCTCTCATTCAGCTCTCCAGACCCCTGCACAGCAACTCACACGCAACCATTCACACTCACACCAAGGGGCGATTTGGAACAGCCAATGAGAGTGACGTGCGTGTCTTTGGACTGTGGGAAGAAACCGGAGTACCCGGAGGAAACTCGCACAGGCACGGGGAGAAGATGCAGACACGGGAACACTCGAACCCAGAAACTTCTTGCTGTGAGGTGGAGACGCCGCCCTCACGTGTCACACACGCATTCTATCACACACTGATTCGATTCCCAAGACTTTCATCATAATGAGCGAGAATAGGGGCGTGTCCAAAGCCTGCAGGTGTCAGTGAGCCAAATCAGAGGCGGGTCACAGATTCGTGCGTAACGGGAACGTTTTGGCTTCGTGAATCGGGCCTCAAACCAATCAAATACAACCTTTTTAAATCAGGGAATCAGATAATTACAGGAACAAACCATGGAATCATCACCGTGTCAGCTATTCTGGCTTCACTGGAGAGAAATGGTAACACTCTTCGGTGGGAACCATATGCTTTGTCTTCCTGA
Organism: Porochilus rendahli; assembly: GCA_039654305.1. Taxonomy (NCBI): domain Eukaryota; kingdom Metazoa; phylum Chordata; class Actinopteri; order Siluriformes; family Plotosidae; genus Porochilus; species Porochilus rendahli. The sequence continues at coordinate 3,512,506 of JBCNYG010000023.1, read as the reverse complement.
AGAATCACTTCATCACTAACAGACTCTTCGTATTAATAGAATGAGAATCGTGGACAAAAAGGGCTTTAAGATTTAAACTTTAATCAAATTCTCAAAATCAAAAATGCAACAACCTGTACAGAGAGTACTGATAAAACAGGCACCTTCTAATTCATACATCTCTCTCACACACACACACACACACTGCTGGCTTTCAAAAAACATCTGGATTTGGATTTAAGGTTGAGGTGTTTGCTGATTCTGACCGACATGAAACAATAATAATCAAACGTCTGAAACTAACCACCCCACTGAACTACTGTGACTCTCTCTCTCTGAATTCCTGCTTCACATCAAGGCCTCCGTTTTGTTTTGTTTTTGTCTTTTTGACATCATGCCTTACTTTGGGAGAAAAAAACCCGATGAGGAGTCAGTACTTCGCTCTGGGACTGAAATGCCACACCACTGAACACAGCTTGTACTGATCGCCATCCTAAACTGACACAAATAAAGACAACGTATTTACACACACCGTACGCAGTAAGCACTGTAAACACACCTAAAGACTTAAACAAAGGACACCCCGGTTACACATACTGATTGTTTCATCCGAACGTGTCGAGTGCTCTGAATCACCCTAGAAACTTAGCAGAATAAACAAAAAACAAACAAAAATAAAAATACCAGAATCAGAATTAACTCTTAGTCAGAACCAGACACTGTGAATCAGAGCCAAGTAAAAACGTAAACCAAGCCTGAAATGTGAATCAGATTAAAAAAACAATCCAACGCTGAATCAGAGTCCAAACGGAACGACATCTAAAGTGAATCAGAAACAATTGGGGACAGAGATGAATCAGTACTGAATCAGAGTCACATGCAGCAGGACTGAATCAGTAGTGTATCACTTTACCCTCCTGATTTGGTGCGTTCATCATAATCAGTCAGTCAGTAATACATTCACTAAAAGCAGGAAACGCCCCCCCCCCCGGTGGAACACTAAAGCGCGAGATGGGATGAGATGAGACTCTGATTCGGACGGTTCTGGTTCAGAAGCGGATCAGGGGTGTCAGGTGCGCGTCACTTTGTCAGGGGGCATGAAGCCGCTGTCCCCCAGAGCCCGCAGTGACACCCTGCCGCTCGGACGGACGGTGAGCCACGTGATGCTGCCGTTATTGAGTCCCAAACGCAGCCAACCCTCAGGAGGAAACTGCAGAGCTCTGCAACACACACACACACACACACAACCACACACACACACACGGTTCACATAGGAAACACAGGATGCTCCAAACAATCATTCATTCATTTACGAATCACAAATGTTCACGTCCAATATAGAAATTTAAAAAAAATAAAAAAGTCAACAAGAAACAAGATCCTTCTGAGGAAACCCAAACCAAGCAACAAATTTGGTGACATTTCCTATAAAAGTTATTGTAATATCAAGCCTAGAGAAGCCCGACACAGAAACCATCACTAAGTTGCCTGCTGTGAGTAGGAAATACGGTTAAGGCTACCGCTATACAATCCCAACTGAGACCTTCCAGAGCCGTCGCATTAAAAGGAACCGGCAAGACGAATATGGAAAAAGTGACCTCGTGACCTTGAAATAAAGTCACGGTGACCTACATACAATCCCTCCTTATTCGTTCTTGAGGGGAACCCATGCACCAAATTTGAAGAGGCAATGTCATTTCCTAGGCGGCACGGTGGCGTAGTGGTTAGCACGTCCGCCTCACAGCAAGAAGGTCCTGGGTTCGATTCCCAGCTCGGG
>JBCNYG010000023.1:3383037-3394432 GCA_039654305.1 Porochilus rendahli | reverse complement strand
TCAAACCTAACGTACGCAAGCGGTGTCAGGGTCAAATTTTGTTAATTAGCTTTCTTTTGTAGCATGTAGTATGAAGGGCGTGGGTAATATCTAACATGTAAAATGAGACGAATTTGAAATTGACTACTTTTATTTTTTGACCCCCATGTTACAAACAAATCCCTGTTTAACCCTTTGTGACTCATTAGAGTTCTGTAGTAACAGCATGTCTATCATCTCTCTATCCAGGTAATAAGTGCTCAAAGTCCTGTGATTTCTTTTCGGCTAAAGACGAATGTACGGTTTAAAAGCATGTCTATGGTTCCGCTCTGTCTCTTGTTGCATCTGTGAGTCTGTAAGTATTTGTTTCTGTTTTAGAGTGGAACATATCTATCTCCACAACTTTGCATCCTTGACCTTTGCTCCTGATGTTCTAAAATCAGATCATGCTTGCGACTCATCCTGTTGGACACGGTAGTGACCCCACCAATTTCGGTGAAAATCCTTGAGTGAATGTGGTCAGGATTTTGTTTAGAGACAGACAATCAAGCAAATGCTGGTGATTACGATACCTCAGCCAGAACTGTTTTGTTGATTCTCTGAGTAAACAACAATCATGAACTCACTCGCTTTCACTCATTTGCTGAACTGTTTAGTGCTACTAGGGTCGTAGAAAGGCTGAGCCCATCTCAGCGGACACTGGGCCAAGGTGAGGTACACACTGAACAGCTCGCCAGACCATTGCAGAGCAACACACACACTCACACCTAGGGGTGAAAGCGCATGATGCTCCTGACAAGGCGTGCGTGTAAAAGCAAAAAAGCAACTGATGCAAATTGATGATGTTTTTTGTTTTTTGGCAATTTTTTTTTTTTGCGAAAATCCGTGAGATGTTTTTTGACTCCATGTGCAAGTGAATATTTTGAGGCCTAAACACGTATATCGCACAAAAGTCCAGAGAAAGTTGTGTGACAATTTGCGAGTGATTTGTGGATTTTCGGTTTGTGCATTTTGTTTGCTTTTTTGTTCTCAAACTGTTGGTTTGTTTGTTTTTTTTACGCTGCCAAAATGACAATAACATTTAAACGACGACAATAAGACACCAGCAAGTCTCAGACTTCTCAAACTTCTCAGACTTTCGGTGTGGAAGCCTCTAACTTGTCTCAAACTTCTCACGAGATGTGCAGACTGTTGGAGACCACTCCGCGTCAGTCTCGTTTTGTGACAATTGAGATTTTTTGCAATGAGATCATGAACCAGGCGAACAAAATGCAATGTCGCGAATGTTACGCCACAAATTTGGGAATGAAAAACGACAGCTGCGAATTGCAGTAAGCATGAGTCGCTTTTGTATCACACCTCTAGTGTGATTTCCCTCTAAAGCAGGACTGTTGCAGAGTGAACGCACTGTTTGTGTGTGTGTGTGTGTGTGTGTGTGTGTGTGTGTGTTAAGCTGTTAACTGGATTGTGCCGAGTAAAAAAAGGCGAAGTAAAAATTTCTTTTTGAAGAAACAAAAATCCCACTTTCAGTTCATTCTAGAATGCAAATAGGTTCTCAGTGTTACAACCTTACAGTGTGAAGCTCAGTTCAGACCTGAGCACGGTGTCCATCTGTACGGAGTTCATCCTCAGGTGAGGCCCTCTGGGTAAACCCTGCAGAGGACAGGTTGTGCTGGGTTTAATCATGCTGTTTATTCCTGATCCCTGTACCAGATTATTTAAAAGCTCTGCAGGCAATTCAAATTTTTGGGAGTAAACTCAATTCGTCCGTATTTGTTTTGGAAAATAGTCTGTTTTTTTTTTCTTTTTTATTGTTTCAACATTTCAGTCAGTTGTTCATCAGTGCTGCCGGGTTGTGTGTAAAAGTGTGACTTTTACAGGCTTTATAGAAGGGTGCGAAAGCATATCTCAAATATTAAATCAATTATGTTCAGTTTAATATAGGGGCGACATGGTGGCGTAGTGGTTAGCACAGCCGCTTGACGGCAAGAAGGTCCTGGGTTCGAGTCCCGGGCTTGGAAATGGTGTTTCTGTGTGGACTTTGCATGCTGTCCCAGTTCTTGCGTAGGTTTCCTTTGGGTACTCCAGTTTCCTCCTACAGTCCAAAGACGCACACATTAGGCAGTGTATGTCAATCGATTTTAGTCAATCAGGCAAACAGTAATCCAAAAGAAGAGGCAGGCAAACATCAAAACACTGAGAGCCGTCACTAAAAACTACAGGCTTAGTATGCACCGGTAATGAGACAAAGAAATACTATGCACTGAACATGTGCAAGCAGAGTCCTGTAATAGTGTAGGTTATTACTGGGATGGGGACATGAGTCATGTGACGAGAGTCAGGTGACTGCGACAGGTGAGGTGTATGAATGAGTTCTGCTTTTCGCCACTCTGTTTTTCCCCGCGACCCTAATTAGGATGAAGCGGCTTAGAAAACGAATAACTGTATGATTACACACAATGGTGATGAGACAACCGACAAGTGGCTCAAACTGGCTGTGAAAAGGGGAAGAGGATAAGCCAACCAATGAAACTCTGGGAAGTAATAAGTGAGATAAAAGATCTTTTATCGTCAACTGGTGCATGAACAATGAAAACCAGTTTAGCAGAAATTATAAAAAAAGAGCACAAAAGAGAACTACGGAACTACACTAAGCTAAATGTGTGCCTTTACCTACATACACATATATTCACACTTACCTATATGTACAGATAAAGACACGTATCTGCCAAACGCATACACATCTATCCACATATTCACACATTTACAGACTTATACATCTATCTACATAGTTACACATATACACTCAAAGGTGCATGCTATACACACAGCTTTTTAATCAAAAGCTGTTCTTGAGTCTTGTTCGTTTTTGTTTTAAGAGTCCTGTACCTTTTTCCGGAGCGGAGAAACGGGGGAGTCCAGGGAGCGTGGGGTCGCTGATAATTCCACTGGCTTCCTTCTAAAGTAATGAGACACTACTTAACAAAAACAAGTGATTAGTAAACTTGGGATCAGAAGTCGGGCTCTGACAACTTGCAAAATCCGCTCGTGCGTAACTTACGTGATTTTTTTTTGTTTGTTTATAAACCAGTGCGATGTCATTACTGTGATCCCGACCCCAGCGTAGCGTCACTGGAGTCTGTGATCTCATGCATACAAACTTATGAATGGGTGGGAGGACATAGTGGACATGGTGGATGGGTTTTGTTATCTTTTAATTCTTTTTTTTTTATGTAAATATTCTCACATTATGTAATACTTGTTCTATATATTTCTTAAAGGGCTTCCACAACTGATTTTTCAGAACAATGCTTTTTCTGTCTGATTATAATCCTTTTAGTATAATAATACTTTTACTACGTAAAAATCACCAGACTCAGTAAATACAGCTCAAATTGTGTGGGCAGAGTAGACCGTAGCCAGGCAGTGTCTCCAGTGCTTGTAAATCTTGGGCTGTTTCCGGCGATGGCGTATACACGCGAATCTCATGAGCGTTGGGGGACGAGATATGTGTTGTGTAGTGACAGTAGCCAGGCTGTCTTCAAGTAACATAGTGGCCTAGCGAACAGAAAAACTGTGAGTTAAACATTGTAGAAAACATTCCGAGAACCCTTTGAGGAATGTTGGTTGTCAGTGCTATGCTATGATTTGTTTAAAGTGGACCGTGGATGGCGTGGGTGTGTTTTTGCTGGTTGGACCCTGACGGATCCCCTGAGCATCACTGGGCATGAACTAGAATTGTGAAAACAAATACGGACGATTCATTTTACAGACGGAACTCATCGATTCTATGTAGTAATCACTTTGATCCAGTATTACTCAGCCAGTGATGATGACTAAAAGAGGGAAATTGGCCGAGGGTGCCACACCGTCACTCCTCTTTTGGAGGGAGGGCTTTTTAAAAACATTTATTTATTGTTCGTTTTAAAGAGGGGAAATGAATCAGTTGATCGTTTGTCTAAAGTTTAGCTGGCATGTTGGAGCTCATCCAAATAATCTAAGAAAATTAAACTCTGTATGACTTATTTGCAAGAAATCGCCTCTCGCCTTCATTTTAATGTAGAACACAAATTTTAGTCCATAACTCCATAATGCTGGGGTTAGCATAGGCTGGTGTTTGTGTTAAATGCTGGGCTAGAGTGTGATAATGCAACACGTGGGTTTTTTGACTGAGACTTAAAGGGTACCTGTGGTGAATTTATATTACTAGCTCTTTAAAACCATCACATACGACATCAATGGTTCCATCAGGCGAGTGCTGACACACTACTATTACTACTAGGGCATGCTGCCTTCTTCACGGGCTGATTCAGCCCTAGTGACATGAATTTGTTGTTTTGTCCTATCGGCTGGGCTGTGTACAGCAGCTACCAGTCTAAGATAGCACATTATTGGCCAGTGTGGAGCTGTGTCACCGGGACAATGGCAGAGCGCTAAGCATACGGCTGCACAGAAATCATGGCAAACATAACAAAGTAGCCTTGCTTTGCACTGGGACAAATATAGTAGCATAGTGGTTGATTTGACCTGTCAATGCCATTGCATTCATTTTGGGATAACACTTACCATCTACCATTTAATCGTTCATCAGACATGTTCATTTGTCAGTTAAGGAAAGTTTGTCAGGTAACACTGAATGCTCGCCATCATCGTTGCTGCTCAACAGAAGCTCATCAGCTTCGACCTGCTCAAACTGGTACGACTCGATTCTTCCGGTTCTCAGATTTTCCCTCAAAGTATTCCTAATCAGATCGCTCCTCCGAAATGTCAGAATCTGATTCATTCAGGTTGGTTGTTCACATAACTGTATGTATCGCTATGTACATTCAACTCACTGTGCGAAGCCTGTATTGGCCAGGCCGGACTAGCCTGGCAGTGTTGTTACTCGTCCTTGTATTCTACCTCAAATGACATTCTGAGTGAAGCCGTACATTCCAGAGAGGTTCAGCATCGGCTCTCGATATCACTCTGACCTTGTACCTGTCCTAAGAGGTTATAACTTCTTTCTTCTTTTTTTCTTCTTCTTTTTTATAACTGCTTTCATCTGGCAAGACTGGAACCAGTATGAAGATAATATAGTTCAAAATGAAACACAACCCCAGACTTAATTTTTTTAGATAGGAGAGCTGAATTTGAATGAATTTGGGTGAGTGCAGACGTTGCTAGCGAGCTTGATAGTAGAGATAGTAGTACAAACTCCAGGCCGGTCGAGGAAGACAAGTCTTAGTGTTTACCAAAAGCTCTCACACTGCGGCCATCAAATACCAGTACCAGTCATGTCTTTCTTCAGAGTCTTGAGCTATTTGTCCAGCCTTTTGATGGTAAAGCTTCACTTCGCATTAAGGTATCAACATGGGTAGGCATCCGAATGTTACATGAAGCCAAAGAAAAGTGTCCGCAATCCCAGTTCGTTCCGCACCCAGCGGTGCGACCCTAGCTCCCGACACCTGTCTGATGAAGAGCACAGAGCCCACAACGGGTAACAGCTTTATCACAGTTAACCTGGAGGCTATTCAGAGACATAGCCAGTGATATTGGTTAATGTGGTGTGTGCAGTCGTCTCTCTCCCCGCCTTTCAGCCAATGGCTTCATCTCCTGAGCCAGTGCCCTGAATACCAATGTATACATCAGGCGCTTCGGATCTGTTTAATGCTTCCTAATGGTGCAACACTTGTACACAACACAGAGCAGTCATCTAACCGAAGAATTTCATTCACTTTAATACCAAGACTAAAAGGTTTCATCTTTACCCTAACGCTAACTGCTCATGAGTCAGAATGACTTTATCCAAGCCAGTAATCCATTAGATTTACACAAAGTTACACATTTTGGTGTACACGGAATATGTACATGTATTTATCCTTACTATTTCCCTTTCACACTCCAAACATTCTGCACCAAATCACAGCATGCCACAAAACACGCCTTATGTGGTGGTAATCTTCGAGGTTTTTAGTATAACACGATCATTAATGTGTTACGACATAAGTATAGTCACCTTTTGTAGCGTTTGGTAATATCTTACTATTTCATCATATGCCTTTGAGCAAAATCGGTCCATTTGTGTGCAGTGGACATCTGTGACATCTTTCTATAAAATTCCACCAAGATGATCTAACTACAGACTGACCGGCATGCTGATAGATACAAAATGCACTGTGAACCCTCAATCTGAGAAGGATGAGAGGGATAAAGATAACTAATGGGGCCAACTGCAGTCATAGCAATGACTAGTGACTATGTTTACTCCCTCGGGCTCGTTCACCCCTTGCTGTAACAATGTAAAATCTGTTCCTATTCTTTTAATGCTTGTTTCCTGAACCCATCCTCAAACAAAATTGCTACATCCTTCAAGACATTTATCTGATTTCATCTGTTCGTTGGTAGTGTAAGGGTTTTATTTATTTTTGTGAAGATAAAGTAATTGACAGTCAAACGGAGTGATTGTTGGGAGGTTATTCACGTCGCCTGACCACTTCTTTGTGGCAACATTCTGATACGGATCAACATCACTGCAATCTTTATTTTCTCTTTATTTTCCCTACTCTCCTTGTGCGGCTTTAACATTTTTTTTACTAGTCCCAGGTGCCAGGGGAGGCTCGTGTTCATATGTCATCGGTCATGTGACTAGTCAGTCGCTATCAATTATACAACTCTGGTGTCCGTCCTGTACAAACAGAGATTTTTTTAATTATTGAAAATATATTAATTCATGTTGATAAGATTTCTGGTTGGTTATTGTGGTGACTCTTTGAATCAGACATGATTGTAAAATTTTAAACCTTCGTAATGTGCGGAAAAGACATTAAAGTGCTGGATACTGATGTTTTTTGTGTCAACAAAATAACTTTTCCAATCAAAGCCTGGTTTATGGACGCTTCTGTGCCCTCTGAGGGGATAAACTGGAAATGACTCGGATTCACAAGGAGTCGACTCATGTCACGTGTCAAGACGTGCCTGGGATGCCATCGGGTGTCACGTGACGACTGTTGGTCGCGGGACATGCAAGGCGGAGAAATTCCGGGCTGGATGCGGTCGGTAAGATGAAAACGCAAAAACAAAACTTGTTTCTTAATCTGCTTGATGAATTCGTACTTACTTTATCTCTCACACACACGTGCGCTGGAATAGTAATTAAGGTATTTCTTTTCGTATCTGTTCGGTTAAGGCTGGACCAACGTGGCTTTTTTATACACCCGTTTCTAAAAATGTGTCCCGCCTCCTGCGACAGGATTGGTCAAGACTTTGCACTGATTGGACAGCAGCGCTAGAATGCAGCCTACTAGCCAATCACAGAGCAGAAACGCCGATTTTGCGGAATATGGTTGGGAATAGATAAAAACAAAACACCAACGCTGGAGGTTATTTCTTTAAATCATTTAAAGTATGTGAAGTATGCAGTATATATTTGTATATATAATTACACAACATTAGCACTGAAACCAAGCCAGCTCGCAGGAATAGTGTTGTTTTGGGAATTAATAGGCTCTGGAACACTGGAGGCTGGATAATTACAGTACAGATGTTGATTCAGGGATGCAGATGTTGATCACTCATTTCCAGACTGTGATTTGCAGTAAATGATGAAACAGCGAACAACAATCAGATTGTTTTCTTTTTAATAAAGCAGATACATATATATGCAGTCTTTATGTTTATTATTTATCACAGTTATATATTTATCTTTTTTAGATTTTATGATACTGTAGGATTTTTATCTCCTGGTGAAATGTTTCTGTATTTAGACCGCTGTGAGTAAAAGCTTCTCATCTGTGAACCCTGATCACAGGGAGAGATTCTCTACAGCCGGGTAAAGTCATTGTTCTATAGAGACGTGAGGAGCGAAGGTGTGTGACGGGACGAGCTTATTACTGTCACACGGCCAAAAACACTCGATCAGTGGCCATAAACACACACATAGCGCTACTGTTTTATTACACACAGTTAACACTGAATCCTTTCATTGAACGCACAACCCCCGAGCGATTTATTCCTCTTACACTACAGGATTATTTTTATTACAGCATGCTTACTGTATTTATTTATTGAAGATAAAAAACACTGCTTCATTCACCAAAGTGCGCTTGCTGTAATTCCAGGGTGTGGGGAAGTGTGTGTGTGTGTGTCTGTGTGTAAAACAGGAAATTAGATATGGGCAAATGTTCCGTTATGATAACTGTTCCACTGTGGCATGTCTGTCATCAGATTTATCTTTAACACACATACACACACACACATACACACACGTGCCTCAGAGTGTCGGAACCCTGCTGTTTACTCACAACATAAATAGTGTGTGTGTGTGTGTGTGTGTGATACAGAGCTGTGAGATGCTGAGCCTCAGCTTTGGTCCAGATGTGATGTAATGTGAAGAGACGACACTTTCCAAGTGTGTGTGGGTGTGTGTAAGTTAAACCTTCTTCACGTTCTCTCTCTTCCTCTCACTCACACACACACACACACACACACGCAACAGTACACATTTCTGCTGTAAGTTCTTAGTTAACAAAGTGTTATTCCTTTTTTCCACAGCTGTGTGTGTGTGTGTGTGTGTGTGTGTGTGTGTGTGTGTGTGGTACAGTGATGAAGCTAAACGAGAGGAGCGTGGTGCAGTATGCCACCTATGGCGTTCCCCCGGATAAATCGGGCTTCCTGATGAAGAAGAGTGAGCGCAGTGGGATGTTTCACCGCCGCTGGTGTGTCCTGAAAGCCAACCTCCTGTTCCTGTTCGAGGATCGTGGGAAGCGCGAGCCACTGGGCCTGGTGGTGCTCGAAGGCTGCACGGTCGAGCCGTGCGAGAGCGAGCGAGTCGACTTCGCCTTCGCAATCCGCTTCGGCCCGAGCCACGCGCACACGCTTGCTGCCGACACGCAGGCCGACATGGAGGACTGGGCCAAGGCGTTAGCGCACGCTAGCTTCCAGTACCTGCGCCTGTTGGTGCGCGAGCTCGAGAAGCAGCTGGAGGAGGCGCAGCAGAGGCACGAGGATGGAGCGGCAGGAGGGGGAGGAGAGATCACGGCGTCCTGTCCTGGTCCAACAAGCAGGGAGAACGGGATTTCCTGGAATGAACAATCACAGCCTGAAGAGCTGGGAATTCTGGGAAGAGAAAACAGTATCTCCTGGAACAAACCTTCAGTCGCTAATGGGGTGGCTTGGGAGGGCGAGAGTGGCACCAAAGGGCGTCCTCCACCCATTCCTCCGCGCAGGAAAAGCCCTCCTGAAATGGGTGTGGCTCAGGGAGAGGTGGGTGTGTCTCCAGGGACCACCTGTTTCTCTAAGCTCCACGACTGGTATGGGAAGGAGGTGGCGCAGATCCGCAGAGAGTGGCTGCAGAGTCAGTAGCACCAAGTGCGTGTTAGAGCCGAGACGATAATCAGAGATATGATACATTAACCATACTGTTACCGTGGTTACTTGGTAAGAGGCGGAGCATATGAGAAGGCGTGGCGCTTTAATAACACCAGCAAGTTTGCTGAAATGAGGAGAGGAATGTGGGCGTACACGTTCAGCGCAGAAACAGAAATAAACCCAAAATCAAACCGTTCCAGATCCACCGCAACGCCGCCGCCCAGAGACTTACGGAAGAACAGGAAGTTAATGGTGTTAATTATTAACGTGGTCTCGCCGCACACTCGTCCCCTCGTCTGAGACGGAATAAGACCTCACTGCTTCACCGTCCGGCCTTCGTTTATTTCTTCTCCTTCTCTGTTGTTTTTAGTTCTTCTTGTTCTCCATCATCATCCTCTTCCTCCTCCTCCTCCTCTTCTGCTGCACTTCCTAGATTTTCTTCTGCTTCATCTAGTTTTTCTTCTCCTCCTCCTCCTCCATCTCCACTGCCTTGTAGTTCTTCTTTTTCTCCTTCCTCATCTTCTTCTACTACTTCTCCTTCTACTGTTCTTTTTTATCCATCATCCTCGTCCTCTTCTTCATTTTCTTCTACTACTACTTCTAGATTTTCTTCTTCTCCTCCACTGTCTTTAACTTTTTCTTCTTCATCTTCTCCATTGTTCTTGTACTCCATCATGACCTTCTTCTTTTTCTTCTCCTTCTCCACTGTCTTCTAGTTCTTTTCCTCCTTCATCATCCTCATCCTCTCCCTCTGCTTCTGTTTTTACGTCTTCTCCTTTTTCGCCTCTATTGTCTTCTAGTTCTTCATCATCATCATCTTTTTCTTCCTTTCCGTCTACTTGTATTTTTTTCCTTCATCCATCATCTTCTTCTTCTTCTCTTTCTTTGTCTGAGGCGGTTATCATCGCTGTTATTATCTTTTATACTCCTTGTCTTTAATCTTGTATCATGTTTGCATCCCTCCTTTTATACACAGAGGAGATTCATGCGTTTTAGACGTTTTTTTAATGTTTTTTATTATTATTATTAATATTTTAGTAAAGTGATTTTAATCACAGATTGAGGAGGAAACCTCTGGATGAGGTTCCATTAATTCAGTGCCTTTTATTTCTATCTTTTTTTTTTTTTTAACAGTACAGTAATAAAAAGCGAACCTGCCCATCGTTACGATACACAGTGAGATATAACATAAATATAACTCGTATCTCCTGCAGCTTCCTGTTATCAGATTTATGAATAAAGTTTCCTGGTGCTGCACCAATCAGTGATGAGGGGTGCTGTTAGCTCCACCCCCCAGAGAACTGTTAGATACTGTGTTGCTATTTTTAACAGCAAGATCGAACTGGAATCTTTCTGGAAAATGTGCCGGTGCTAAAAGTTTTGTTTCTCACTATGAATAACGGGTTTTATCTACGTTTACTAATAATAATAATTATAATTATAACAATAATGGTGTGTTTAACTGTGTAGCGAGCTGAAGCTGGTCTTTAGCTGAATATATTTGTTATAATCGGTACGGAATGTTTTTTACTTTATGAATCTTATAAATCACACTTTACTTTTATGAAATTGTTTCCATGGTTACATTTGACTAGCTAGCACGGCTAGTCGGTTTACTCCTCTCGCCAAGAGTCTAAAATGAAAAGGTTTGAAATGTTTTAACAAACACGCGGTACTCGACACTGCTTCTGAAATAAGTAAAACAGTAAAAACACACTTGCACTTTTTTCTATATCGTATATAATGTAATCTCATGTATCCGTGTCCTCTAGGACAGGGGTGTCAAACTCATGTCCACTGGCGGCCACATGACTAAATGTAAAGGTGGTGGATGGCAGAATAATCACGGAACATCTGCTCTTAAAGGGCAACCCTGAAATCTGCATGGCAAAATGATTGGTTTAGGTATTTTTTTCCTTTATTCACCTGCATTTTCTGATGTCGCATAACAGCGACAAGCTAGCATGCTATCTTTCATGAGTCATGAATGGCTAGCTGTTTACTTGAAATAGGCTGCTGCCACCTAGTGGAAGGATGATGAATTAGGTTTCATGGTAACGGTCGATGC
>JBCNYG010000023.1:3296622-3307864 GCA_039654305.1 Porochilus rendahli | reverse complement strand
AGCTGGGAATCGAACCCAGGACCTTCTTGCTGTTAGGCGGACATGCTAACCACTACGCCACCGTGCCGCCCATCGAAAAGGGTTCATATGTTGAATGAAAATATGAATGAAATGTAATATAAAATATAATAAGAAATCTTTCTAATTTAACTGATATAATAAAAATAACCCTTTTTTCTTTATCGCCTTCTCCATATATGCTACACATTGCTGTGCACAGAGAGCAGTTGGGGTTTGGTGCCTTGCTCAAGGGCACTTCAACCATAAATATGTAGAAGGGGAAGGTGCTGCTCACTCCCCCTGCGGCACACATTTTCCTACTGGTTTGGGAATTGAACCAGCGACCTTTACGTCCCAAACCCGCTTCTCCAATCATTAGTTTACAGCTGACCCGGTTAAAGGCTATTTAAACCCAAACTTGTTAAAAGCTTGCATGCATAGTTTGTCCATTTCTACCAAAATGCATGCAATGCAAATTAAAAAACTTCTTTGTGGTAAAAATAAAAATGAGAAATTTATCCTCACACAGGGGTGTAATAGAAAAAGTGGAAAACGACAAACATGGAAGAATCTGTAAACATGGAAGTGTTTGCATTAGAATGCACTGACTTCATTTATGTAATTAAGCAGACGCTTGCCTAATGTATGTGAATGTAATGACGTATTATGTGCAGATAATTTTATTTTATTCAAAAGTTCATTAGTTTATGCCTGAATTGTTAGTTTAATAACCGTATACTGTTATTTTTGCCGTTATCTTTTCTTATATGACTCGTGTATGTCGTGTTTTAGTGATTTCGCACACTCCCATGAGAAAAGTGGGGTAAAAATGTGCGTAAAAATCACCTGATGATGAAAATGAATGTGAAAATTGCTTTAATCTGCAACTCTGACACCTGTGAATGGAAACTTTCACAGAATCTTCACAACGTACTCTTTTTGTTTTTAACATTAAGATATTTCAGTCCTAGTAGAAATAAGCTGTGCAGGTGACACAAGTCCTCCCAGGAAGACTGTTCTCCCATCATGTATGGATGTAGATCGATATTATGACTCTGTATTGTCGTTCTGGTTGTACTAACAATGATAAAGTTCTGTCAGTGTGAAAGCGTTGTAAGAAGAGCAGGACCCGGTGCTAATCACTAACCTCTCGTTGTTGTTGTTGTTGGTGGTGATGGTGGTGCAGGCGGCGGGGAAGCCGTATGAGCAGTACGCTAAGATGATCTTCATGGAGCTGAATGACGCCTGGTCCGAGTTCGAGAACCAAGGATCTAAAGCGTTATTCTGAGTGACGGTACCGCACACACCTCTTTCTCCCTTTCTCAGAGGGAGTGATAGAGTGATGGAAAACAGATTCTCCAGATGGAAACCTGCTGGAAGGGGAAAGTGCAGAATAAACACACATCTCTGTAAAACACACCATGCCTTTAACCAGACAGAGACAGAGGAATGGTGACGTCTGTCTGTGTCACAGTGAAAGGACAGAGCGCTGGAGGAGGAAATTCTCTCCGTGTGTGTGAGTGTGCGAGTGACACGTATGGTTAAGGGAACAATAGTGAAAGAATATGTTTGTATAAATCACTTTTTCATCTTTTTCTTCTTATTTTTCTGCCATATTTTTCTTTCTGCTTTTATTTATATTACTCGTCACATATCACCAATCAGCATATTGTCTAATCTGCGTGTGTGTGTGTGTGTGAGTGTGTTACTGAACAAGTCGAATCATCTCCATGTTTATGAACAACTCATAAAGTCTTATTTATTGTGTGTGATGGTACATGCAGACCGATGATGTCACACCTGAGTTAAAAAAAAAAAACAACAACACAGTGAAGCGTGTGTGTGTGACACAAGCTAAACCATTCCAAAGCATCTACACTTGTGAATGTGCTTTATTGAAAAGTTCTTACCAGCTCGAGTGTACTGTGATGTTGACTTCTCTTCTGTCCTCATTTACTCATCACAAATGTACTTTTTTCCTTCTCATTTTTCAGAAATGCACTGATTTCAGATCTGAATTAAAGTTGAATTAATCATTTATAATGGGCAGTGGTGGCTTAGCGGTTAAAGCGATGGATTTCTGATCCGAAGGTCAGCGGTTCACTCCCCACTATCACCACTGTTGGGCCCTTGAGCAAGGCCCCTAACGCTCAGTTGCTCAGTTGTATAAAAGTCATAAATGGCTCTGGATATGAGTATCTGCCAAATGCTGTAAAATGTAAAAAAATGTAATAATCATTAATACAGATTACCAGCAATCCGAATGTCCTTAAAAAAAAAAAAAGTGACACATTAATCTACTTCAGATTCCATATCCTGCTGCATCCACCATTTCTTACTTTTTTTTTTTTCTTCTGCCCAAAAGATGACCAAATGTAGAATATTACCCTGTATATCAGGTGTGTGTGTATGTGATTAAGAGTGTATGTGTGTGTGTGTGTGTGAGAGAGAGAGCAAGTAAGAGAAGTTATTTTTTTCATGAATCATCATTTAACCAGTTTCTACTGTAATACATGACAGATTACAGCTTGTGGTGTAAAATATTTTGGGTGAAACTGTGCTTAGAAAAAAAAAAAAAAACCAAGCCAGTGATGCTGAAGGACTTGTGCAGTATTTGGGACATTGAAGACGTTAAACAGGAAGCAGGGCACACTGAGGAATAAACACTCATTAATTGTATGTTGGATCATTTCCTGCGTATGCTAGAATGGAGACGCGCACACACACACACACGCTAACACGATGGATTATGGAGACTGAAGCCTTTTTCGTGTGTGTGTGTGTGTGTGTTTAAACCCAGTGCACTAGCCAGCAGGGATAGAGAGATCATCAGCTCCATTAACAGAAAATGTCACACATCAATCGCTGCATGCGTAAAGGTTTAGAATCATCATCCAAAAGAGAACTCCCTCTCCTCTCTCTCTCACACAATCCCGCACAACTGCTAATGTTTTCTACTTCATTACAGATCCGCCGCTCAGTGTTCAACCTTTGTTCTGTCGAGTTTTAACGTGAAAACTGAACTAATTCATGTTCTTACACTAATATTCCATGAGTTCATGTATGTGTATGTGAACTCTTTTTCAAGTCTGAGAAGTAAACATATGGCTGATGAATGTTTAATATGGCGTGGCCTACCTCTGTAGACTGTAGGCAGGTCACATGACTAAAGTACATGAACCTGATTAATATACATGAACATTTCCAGAAATATCTAACCAATACATCAGTTTCTTGAAATGTTGTGGGAATGTTATAATGTTATTAGTGTGTTTTAATACTCTACTACTTCCCGGAGTCTAAATCAGTTTTCACGAAATATTTGGACTTGTGAGGTTTTTTTCAGACCAGCGCAGATACGGAAACAGCGGACCAGACAGACAGGTGTATCAAACACACTATTTCCTTGATGTTTCATTTCGCCTCCCTCTCATAGCCACATGTACAGAGAGCACAGTGCAGCATGGAAACGCCTACATTAATGATGGAGGATGGTGGGGTGGGGTGTAACTTCCTATGTAGTGTAAAGTTGTGTACGGGTCGCAGTGTGTGAGATCACATTCAGCTAACAAATAATTAAGAAAATCGTATTAAAGCTAAATTTTTTTTTTTTTTTTACCCCAGTGTGATCAGAACAATCATCTTTGTTTTTATTTTGTGAAACACGTTCAGCCTAAACATGAAAGAAGATGTATCTGCTATTATTATTAATATTCTCTCGTTATTTCTTGACACCCCGACAGCGCACTCTACATGATTAATTACTGAAGTTAAAGCACCGGTCTATATTTAATTCTCCAGGTCCGTGTGATGAAACTTTTTTAGGGGATAAATCAAGTTTTAGGGTAGAAAACTCTAGTCGAAAGTAAAAAGCTTGTTGTGAGTGCATACCTGCTGGTTAGTGTGCATTCAGAGGCTGCGATCTTGTGGAAATAATGAATAATTGTGTTGGAGTGTGATGGTAAGAATTACATTTACACTGGTGATGATGAAGGTGACTCTCAGTGCTCATTAATGTACTCCTGTTCATTATCCTCCCATCATGTGGAGGAACATATCTCTGTAAAGTAATGCTCTATTTTGGTAAAGGACACACCTCTTTATTTTTTGTTTTTCAGGGCATTATACCATAGTTATCTTTTATTTTCTTAAATTGGTCTTAATAAAGACTGAGCTACATGATCCTTGTTTTTCTTTTTGGACTGTATGAAAAATAAACCACAATCAACATGTAGATCAGACCGAATTGCCTTTTTTTTATGGTTAACAGCTTTTGAAAATAATCAGTGATGGGATGGAGAAATGAAGCAGAGTTTGTTGCCACCCTGAGGTTGATTATTTTCACATGATAGCATGTCCTCATGGGATTTATTTTTCTTTTACTATAGCAAATTATGAGTGATTACAATTTCCGAATCAGGAAAAAATCCCAGAGAAAATTAAAACTCTCAAGTTGAAGAAAAATAAAGTTCACGTTTATCAAGGTGAGAGCACATAATGTCTCAGAGAGTTTGCCCTTGCCGCTTGTTCGTTATAGATCTAAATCTACATCTGGATTTTTTTTGTAGCAATTATTTGTTACTATTGTTAAAAAAGGTTCTGATGTTTGTCTAGTTCTGCTTGCAATCCTCATAAAAATATACACTGCAATGAAAACCATGCAGTTGGCCCAGTGCATCATGGGTGCATTACAGGATAAATTACACTATTGTTAAAAGTGCCAGATCAACAATACTTAAATTTGGGGCAGCCATAGCCCAATGGTTAGAGAAGTGGCTTTGGGACCGAAAGGTCACTGGTTCGAGTCAGGACCAGCAGGAAAAATATGTGGTGTTGGGGGAGTGAGCTGCACCTTTCCTGGCTCCACATTCATGGCTAAAGTGCCCTTGAGCAAAGCACCTAACCCTCAATTGCACCAGTTACGTGTGTATGCTCACTTTAGATGGGTTAAATGCAGGGGCAGGCAGTAACTACCCTTGCGGGATTAATATAGTATATCAAAATAATAATAACAAAAAAAAGAAAAGTGATACAGAGCATAACTGGTGTGATGGTTAGCATGCCCGTCTTTTGGTAAAAAGGTCCTCGAATCAGAAGTTTCTGTATAAAGTTTGCATGTTCTCTTTGCATTTGTGTCATGTACACTAAGCAAGCTACACAAATGATTGGCGATGGAATCGATTCACACCAGTGTGCACCATCCTTAGACAGAAAGGCTGGTTTAGGGGTTAAACAAAACACTCAAAATAATGGTTTGTACTTCAAAATGCAAATAATTGGGGTAAGTGGCCTGAGCGTGGTTATTGTGCATAAGGTCCCACAAGCCATCAAGGGGTTACCAGCTTTGAAGGCTGAAAGTCTCACGGCATGTTGGCCACCACCAAGGAGAATTGGAAGGAGGGAATTTCAGAAAGCAAAAATGAAATGCAATATGTCAGGCACTGCTGTACAAAAGGGTTCTTGGTTAATGGAATTTGCACCAGGAGATAAAGTACCACCTCAAACCTCTGAAATTGTTTAGACTGTTGAAAATGTGTGAATGTACATGGCATGCACAATGCAGCGTTTAGCAATGTGACCAGGTGCACCATGAAAAAGGTATTTTCATGGATATTACATTAGAATTTACATTTCCTCTTTATATCACTCACTCACTTATTGGCCGAGCCACTCAATCCTATTAGAGCTCCCGGAAGGTTGAAGCCTATCTCAGCCAGCTCCGGGCAAAGGCGGGGTACAGCCTGAAAAGCTCACTGACACTCACACCTAAGGGCAATGTGGAAGAGCCAGTTAGCCTACTGTGCATGTCTTTGAACTTTGGGGGAATATAGAGTACCCTGAGGAAACACAGGGACAAAATACAAACTCCGCACAGAGAGACCTTTACCGAAATTCAAACCCTAGACCTTCTTGCTGTGAGCTGGATGTACTAAGCACTACACCACCGTGCCACCTCCTCTTACCATTAAGTTCAGAATTCACAGTGGACACCAGGGCTGAAAAAAACTGAATGCAAAACAAAATGGAATACTTGTGATAAAATGTGAAATTGTGATGAAGTGTTTAACATTGTGTGATTGTGTGTACTGAAATTAAATACAATAAACGAATCACTGTGCTGCATTTCTAATCTTAACTTAGCTTTGCTTGTTTGATTGATTGACAGACAGACAAAGATCATCACTCTAACTTTCTTTTGCGATTTAGTGTTGATTTGATGATCCAGAGGCTGACTCTGCATGTTTTTATAATGATGAAGAGGATTAGAGCCAGTATGAGGATGAGGAGGCTCAGCACATCCAGCAGGTAGTACTGGTAAAAGGTGAGGTTATAAGCAGCTACACGCAGGTGTTTAGCACCTTTATTTCTCATCACATACTCAATCCAGAACGATGCCTCATCCAGAGGTTTGATGGGGCGCTCGTGGTGGATCTTGGACAGATGCCGGGCGCTTGCCTTGTACCTGCACACAAAAAAGAAGCTTTATTGCTTAATAGCCTCATCCCTCAAACTATTCAGGTGTAGTCATGATACGCTGAGAAATAGTGGGTCACTCTTTACTCTGGCCGATAGATGACGGAGGTAAGAGCGTCCACCAAATCCTGTGTCTGCATACTTCTGAAGTCCATGACGATGGCAACACCTTTAGCCTGCATGTTTATCATGTTATCTGGTTGATCAGCGAACAGTGGGATCCCCACCATGGGCACACCATGGTAAATGGCCTGATACATGCTGTTCGAACCACCATGAGTGATAAATGCTCGAGTTTTAGGATGTTCTGATTGGTGAAGAGCAAGAAATACACATAAACAGGTGCATATTAGTAATAAAGACTATATCTGACTCACTAACGTAAGTGACAGGTGCATTGACCTAGTAAATCGTTTTGAGGAATCCATCTATAAATCCTGGTGTTTGGAGCCAGAGTGTCTGGCTTCTCTCCTCTGTAACTCCACACCACCTGTTAATCAAATCCAACCATCACATTAGTAAAATAACACAAAGCTTTAATATAATTTTAATAACAGGCATTTAATGTTATCTTTATGTGTGAAAATAAACACACTAATAGATGTATGCAACAAAAGCCTCTCAACAATGTAGTGTCTGTCACTCTGGAAGCACATTATGTATTTTTATTCAAAAACGTTAATACAGCCTCCTGAGTGGTGCCTTGACATGGCATGCAACTATCAACCTGGAAATTGCAGGCTCAAATCCAGGTTGATGCTGTAGCCATCCATGGCCGAGAGTTCACGGGACATACTCTCACTGGAGCATATTCTTGCCTTCCTGTCACTTACAGCAATCGCCATCCAACCATGGGTGTTTGTGAGCACATTTGTACAAAGTGGCAGATAGCGCTTTCTCGATGAGTGTGTTAGGCTGTCCCCTAGTGGGTATGCATAGTAGTTCATTAAGATGCAGAATTTCTAGATCTGAAAGCAGGAATACATCCTGTGGAATGCCAGTCCATTGCAGGCCACCATGCAGTACATACACACATTCACTCCTCAAGGTCATGTCACCTACTGGCATGCAAGAGCGTGAGTGAAACCCTCAAAGAACTGGGAAGAACATGCACAAACCTTAAGCCAAACGAAAGATCTAACAAGAACCCTGGCATTCTGACATGATAATGATGTCTGCTATACCACTATGTACAGGTTTGTGTGTGTGCGTGTGTGGGTATGGGTTTGTGTGTGTGTATGCATGTACTGTGAACCTTCTGAGGGATCTGTCCAAGAGCCGAGGCGATCATATTGGACTTTTCCAAGGTAAGGTTTCCGATGAGTGTGCCCAGAGTGAACAGTACAACACCATCATCTCCAGAGCTCTGTACAAACTCCTCCATATCCTAAACACGCACATTAAAAAAGAAATGACACACATCTTGGTTTCTAAGACGTTCTTTTGCTATCACATGGTGGATGCTGTGTGTGCACCTTTGGTAAAGGTTTAGCAGGAGTGCAGTGCAGTCCTCCAACATACATGAAGTTTGTTAGGAGGGGTCGCGGAAAGTCAGTGTCCCAGTAAGCCCTGATCAACCAGATATCGGCCCGGCCCATCATCTCACAATAACTTGTAGGTTTACCTGCAGGATGAAGAACACTACTTCAGTCCATCAGATATTGCACAATAATCTTTCATACACACGTCCACATCTACATGTAATGTATTTTCTCCATGTCATGTTAAACAATTAAGTTCCTCTAATGATAGACCTGTAATTAAAAGTACACTGCAATGCAAATATATTTGTTTATATGTACCTTAAAATATGTTAATTACCTGTAGTTTACTATTCATAGCTTATTTAAGAAATAATAAATTTTTTAATTATCCATTTTCTTGCTTCATGCTTCGCTAAATGATACTCCTTAAATATTTCAGTGTTTTTACTCCAATCAGGAAGTTTGTGGCAAATGTTGTTATGGAAAAAGCCTATGAAATGCATTGCTGCAGCAAAACCTCAAAATGCAATGCAAAAGTGCATGCATTAATTTTAGACCGAACTAATTTTGTACTAGTTTTGAGAAATAATAAGAAAGGTTTTATGAGTATTCTACAATGCAATGCATCATGGTCAACAAATGTTGCATTTCACGACGACATACTGTTTGGGTTTGGAGACTTGGGTATTACCAGAGTGTTCATTTAGAGTCAGTGGAGATACAAAGACGATTTGATCGGGAGACTATGACACTTGCAGTAAACCGAGAGAGGGCCGTTATAGTGGCTACAGAAGGATTAAAAGTTAATCTGAACCAGACGCTAACCACCTGAAAATGCAGCGCAATGTCATGATAGTCTTGATGCTGCACTGTAAAACAAATGTAGCATTATGTTACTCTGAGTAGCATCCACAGATGACAGCTCTGTTCACAGAGGCTGAAAAACTCACACAGTGATGATTCTCCAATTTGAGGAGATTAAATACTAGGTTACGGTCCACTGTAATGCAAAAGAGACTCACACACGCCTTACAGATGAATGTTCACACAGATATTTTAAATGAATTAGACCTGGACCTCATTGCTTAGGCTGCTGCCCCCACGACTCGACCCCTGATTAAGTGGAAGAAGATGACTGATGATGACTAGCCATCCAAGACCTCGTTAGATACTTTGTTGCCGCAATTCCTGAATATCAGGCCAAGTTTGGAGTTATACAGTAATATTAGGCCTATAACTGCAGCTCACAGTAAGAACTTGGTTTATTATTATTTTGTATGTTCTTGTGTGCTGTGTAAATTTAGGATCTATACTAGTGTGAGTTTGGATAGGTCATTGTACCCTCTTAGCAATGGGCTTTTAAACCTGTTAAACTAGGGCAACAGTCGTCATTAATTTGCCCACAGTGTAATCCATCTGGGCCCACACTTAAGTAGTCACCAGTCATCCCAGTACAATTCCAACCAGAGTCAATTTATATATCAATATCAATTTAATTTGATTAAATTCAGTTGCACTAATATAGCGCATTCTACAATTCTAAATTGTCACAAAAGACCTCTATATAGTAAAGCAAATTTGGTAAAGAATTAAAACTTGTGATTTTAAAAATCTAAGAAAGCTACTTGTGGCCTCAGGAGAAAGAGTACATTGCACACTGTATCTCTTGATACTCTAAGCACACTTCAAGGTATTCTGTTCTTTGCCAGCAGAATGGCAGATCCATTCCGTTTAAAGGCTTCATGTGTAGTATCCCTTTACAGCTCAAGAAATTTTGAGAAATAATAAGAAAGGGATAGCAACAAGAAAAGCTAAGTCCATGAGGCATTTGGGATCACTTAGCACAGGAACAGCCACTCCATCCTCCTCCATGAAGGCTTTCACTTCTGCTCTCAACTTAAAAAATCTATTCAATACGTTTCCCCTGCTGAGCCCCTGCTGAAGTAGAGCACATCCCCATATTCTCCATTTCCTCTAAAAAAAAGCACGGAATCTTTGGTGCTTTAAGCCCTTGATTCTGATTTTGTTGACATCACATTGTCAAACTTCAAGCATTTGCTGCAAAGGGCCTGCTGATGGATAATGCAGTGCAGAGCAATGGCCTCCTCCACACCCTCGTCTTCTAGGTTTTTTTGAACAAGTGCCACCAGTCCATTTTTCCTCCCTTTCATTGATGGTGCTCCATCGGCTGTTATTCCAACAAACCTTTTTCATGGCAAACTGGCATTCTCAGTGGCATCACACAGCTGGAGAAATAGCTCCTGAGCAGTGGTCTGGCCATGCATTGGAATTACTGTGAGCAACTCCTCCATCACGTCAAAATTGTCATCAACACCACGGACATAAATTGCGAACTGGGCAGTGTCGGCAATGTCTGTGGTCTCATCAAGAGCAACTGAGTATACACTGAAACATTTGGCTTTCTCAGACAGTTGGTCATAAATGTCACGTGACAGGTCAGAAATGCGCTCTGACACGGTGTTGGCAGAAAGGCTGATGTTGCTAAAGTGACCTTTCTTTTCCGGACAGACTATACTTGCAGCCTGTAATATGCACTATTTGACAAATTCACCTTCTGTCCCCACCCACTTTCCTGCTTTAGCAATAATCTCACTAACCATGTAGCTAGTTTCGACTGCTGCATTATTCTCATTGGATGCTTTCCATCCAA
Organism: Porochilus rendahli; assembly: GCA_039654305.1. Taxonomy (NCBI): domain Eukaryota; kingdom Metazoa; phylum Chordata; class Actinopteri; order Siluriformes; family Plotosidae; genus Porochilus; species Porochilus rendahli. Next base: position 3,297,235 of record JBCNYG010000023.1, on the reverse strand, counting down.
ATGGAAATCTTGTTGTCTCAGTAGACATGCTTTAAGATTGGCAACCCGGTTGGCTCTCTCATCTCCCTGGTATTTTGCAAACTCCTCAGCATGCCTAGTTGTGGCATGACGTTTTAAATTGTATTCCTTGTGCAAACTTTCTCTGTGCAAATAAGACACATCGGGGTGCCCCTGTGCTCAACAAAGAAATATTGCATTTCCCACTTTTCCTGAAGTTGTGTGTGCTCATCACCAACCTTTCGCTTCACTGCAGGCTTTGAAAAAGACATCTGGGGCAGTGTAATATATAATTCCACTTGATGTCACTGTCGCATTGAAGCTTCAATCAAGTGTTTGGCTGACGCATGGAGAACGTCTCAACGCATGGAAAACATTATTTCCACTTATTTTTCTTATAACCGCAGCACGGCGGAGAAGTCTGCCAGACCACATTAGGCTGCATTGAATTCCTTACCTTTCTTTTGTCCCGCTGTGTGCGCATCACTTTGATTTATTTTATTAGAGAGAGACCTCATTAACCCTCTAAGTGCTATTGACGTGTGTGTGTGTGTGTGTGTGTGTGTGTGTGTGTGTGTGTGTGTGTGTGTGCGTGTGTGTGTGTGTGTGTGTGTGT
>JBCNYG010000023.1:3262414-3284589 GCA_039654305.1 Porochilus rendahli | reverse complement strand
CTGAGATGGGCGCCAGCCTCCCCGCGACCCTAATTAGGAATAAGCGGTTCAGAAAATAAATGAATGAATGAATGAATACTTGGTTTCTGATTTATCTATATTTTGTTAAATGTATAATCACTGCACACTACTGTATTTTTTATTTCATCACTTGCTAAATAATTCCATATGGTTTAAACTTCATTCATAATATGCAATAGTCCTAAGAAATTGTGACACCTTTACATTTTTCTGAAAAATTGGTATTTTCAATGTAGAACAAATAGGATGGCAGCAAACTTGAAAAAAGCCTGCAAACTGCTGCTCAATCTGTAAAATTGTAAGTAGAGAATGAAGATGAAATGAAAGGTCATATCTGAACAACATGTGCATTTCTCACGGAAAGAGAAAGAGATAAAGGCATGCCCTTTACTGTACTATTATAGCTGTGTTTATTTCCATGCTGTTCTCATTCCCACGTTACCTCATTTACAGCCTTTTGTTCAGCAGACATAGTGAGCAGGGAAAGTAAACACACAATTCAATGGATGAAATGGATGATAGGTGAGGAGCTAAAAGAAAGAGGGGAGAGAGAGCGAGAGAGAGAGAGAGAAGAGAGAAAGTAAAGTCTTAAAATAAAGAGAAATAACTGAGACACAACTAAAATAGTTTTGAGGGTAGATGATATATTGAAATATTTATCATAAGATAATAAGACAGACAAATTCACAAGCAAGATCAGGCATGAGACAAAGAGTGGAAATAAGACAGAAGTGGAAATAGACAGAAAAACAAAAACGAGAAAAAATAAAGCAAGAGAGTGATGCCCTATGGGAGTACTTTTGTCCTGGTTCATTTCTCTGAGGGCCTCGAGTGAGACTGCTGCTCTCTCTGATAAGCAATAACGCAATAACTCTTCATCCATTTCTCTCTTTTTCTCTCCCCTCCTTCTCTCTCTTTCTCCCTCTCTCTTCCTCACTCTGTCTGCTTGGTACAGATAACAAACCTTCTGTGCAAATTATGTGCCACTTTTCCTACATTCAGACAAACAAACAGACAGATGGACACACAGACACACACACACACACACACACACACACACACACACACACACACACACACACCACCTGCAGCTCTGGTCATTCAGATCTAAAATAAAGTTTTACGAAACAACACATAACACACTCCACGTTCAAACTCCATATATCCTCCTATATATATATTGCTGTCATGGCATGTTCAATATACTCCATATACACAGAGCTGTTGCTCTCAGAGGTAGATCAGTAAAGTTTATTATCAATGTAATCTAAAACAGTAAATAAACATATATAATTTATCATAATGAATAAACCACTCTGTGGAAATTAAGGGTCTAAATTTTTATTTGCTTAGAAATCACAGAAGCCCAAAGGATTACATTCAGAACACCAACCAGCCCACTAGTGCACACAAAAGAAAACATTTCCAAATCCCACTGACTTTTGTCATAAATCCATTACCCTGATATCATGATTAATTTGAGTGAATTAAGTAAATAAACCTCACCAACAAATTTAAAAATTCTGTAGCTAAAAAAAACTGTGATCCCTTCCTTCAAAGTAAGTCCTAATTAATGCAAATGTAATATTTTATATCATTAAACAGGACTCTTAAATGTGAATGCTTTTTAGAATTTTGTGTAGGACAATTTCTGTTCTAGTTTATATGCTTTGACATTTAACATGAATGTTATATATATAGCTCAAAGAAATATAAGCAATTCTGATTGTAATATATGTCAAAAAAGTAATAATAAAAAGTAAAAAGTAGACAAATGTAATATTAATAGATGCTTGTGTGCTGCAGGTTCACATCATACACATTTAGTGCTTTTTATTCCTTTCTTGATCTGCACTGCTAGCGTCCACAGAGCGATGCCATGTTTCATTTCCATCTCGTGAAGATCCTTCAAACACTCCATGGCCTTTTCGTTAATCTCATCGCAGTCCAAGAAGGCTTCAAATGTATCCTTAATTCTGTGTATGGGACAAAAAAATTACAAAGGGGAAATTATAATAAAAGCAGCTTGCTGTCTCGAGTCCATTCTTCATAAAGCTAATGTGCATTGTCTTTTTGGGACTCCCTTGAAAAAGACTACACCTTACCAGTACCTAATAAACTGGCAAATCAATAATTGTTGGATAACGTGCTATACAATGTTAAATTTTAAATAAAGTGGATTATAAGTTCAGTGGGACTGAGTGCAAGAGCAACACCAATAATTATAAAATAAACACAGAATAGTCTAAAGAATAAGAGCAGTGAGGCTTGGGATGATTTCTTTCACTCACACAGTGTAATGAGCCAATCAGTGAGAGTGTGTCATACAGAGTAACACGCAGAGTATGACATACACAGTGAAAATGATGACTGTAAGTCGTTCTGGATAAAATGCTGTAAATGTACTGAAATGTTCAGAGTAACATGCCCCTTAGACATGACATCCATTTGCAATGATCTATTGAAGTTACATGTGAACTGCAGTGACGGGTACAAAGTATTCTAAAAGCTTTTGAAGGTGATGGATAAAAGACACAGTCTAAGCAAAGTATGAAATCTCACCAAAGGAGAGGCAATGGAACTCAACACTTTAAAATAACAGAAACACCACATGGCATTTATTTATTCAGCCCACTTTTTTTCTGGCTAAAAGCAAATACTTAATTTATTGGGGGTTGTGGAGAAGTCGTTGAAGTAAAGAATGCATAAATTAATTCATGAATTGGTGCATAGCTAGTTGTGTAATATATTTAATTAATAAACACCCACGTCCAGTGTGATTGGACAGCTTTGAGCTTGATGTTAAGGATCACGTAGTGAAGCTCGGTGACGAGAACATCCAAATTAGGAATGTTTGCCAGAATATCCTTATGTTCAGTCTTTTGAACATCCGTAAAGTTCTCATGGAAACAATCCTCAATCATGATAAATGGATTCTGAAACAACAACAACAAAAAGTAGTTATGCACCTATGTTCTGCAAAGTTAAAATTTTTTGTAAAAAAATAAAAAAAATGATTATAAGAGAATCCATAAAATAAACCATCAAACAAAATATCTTAAAAAGTTAATGTTGTTAGATTATAAGATATATACACAAAATGATTTTACAGCAGAAGCATTAATAGAAAGTGCTGACTAAAACACAATGAGAGAAAATTAAGGGTTAATTCTACCTGGTTCATCTCGATGAGCAGTGATGACTGTCTCAGTGATAATGCTTCCCACAGAGACTGAATGTGCTTCAAATGGCTGGATCTCAGCACCTGAAAACAAAATGGAACCTGATATTAACATTGACAATTATATACTTATGCGGTTATCACCTACATTTATTACTAATGGTTCCTGTAATAAATCCAATAGACTTAATACAGGCCTAGATAATCTGTAATCCAGAGCTGGGGCAACTGACAAACAGCATTTAAATTTGTATATAAATTCAAAAGGAAGTAAAAATATAATTTTAAGATGTTATTCAGTAAGATGGCTCAACATAGCAAACAATATAATGAACAATGCATGGGTTATATTAATAAAATTAGGAATAAAGTCCAGGTATAGCTCATGAATGCACTGCATGGTAATACAAGCAATTTAACTTCAAACTAAAACTTTATAACAAATATAAAAAATATATATTTTCCCCTTCACACTGGGGTGTGTAATTTTTACAAACTGACACTGTGCTCTGATTTGCATTTCACCATTGTGTTACTTGACTAATAAAATTTGAATTAAAAATGTGATTATCAAGAAACAAAAAAAATGAATTTTCTTTTACAAACTAAGTAAAGAAATACAATGAAAGAAAACGCAGTTGCCCAGAATTTCAACAAAAGGTAGTGTAGAATAAAATGGATGCACCTGTAAGTTCAGTGTCTGCACTCTGTCATCCAGTTTCAGGTCCTTCTTTACGTATGTCATAAGCTTCTGCTCCGGGTCAGGAAACGACAGCTTCAGAAATCCAATAACAATCCGCAGAGTGGAAAGAGCTGCTGCGATCTCATTCAAAAAACGGAAATCATTCATGATGCAGTTTCTGTCATTGGTATTCAAGGGCTCCTGTGGGGGAGAAAAAAAGATAATATTTTCTATAGGATTCGATATTGAAGTTCAGTTTTTGATCATACTGAATTTTATCCACCACATATTTATTATAAATGTCAGCAAACCACAGTCCTTAGTTAAATTATGTTTTAAAAACAAATTTTATGTTCAGAGCTACAATTTTGAATGTTTATATTGAACGTGCTGAACTGCCTCAAGAGATTAAAAAAGAAGAAACTATAGAATAAAATAAAGGAGAGAAAGAAAATCAACTGCATATTGCAGCGCCCTCTGTTGATTACAGTTAAACAAATGCACAGTACAAAAAAGATCATACCAGCTTATTCTGCACTTTGCTGAAAAAGGCACGCAGTGTTGTTCCTGTGTCATATTCAAACAATGGAAGCGTCTGTAGGAAGAGAAAAATACAATTTGATGAAATAAAAACCATCCACTTTAATATTGTCCTGTATAGACACTGAATCTTTATGAAATAAAGCATCCCATAAATTGAAACTCGACCATATTCATCATCATGCATAAGTTACAAGAATTACACATTTAAAGCAGCACATATTCAAATGTTATATTCCACTAATACGCCAATGTTAACTTATTAAAGAACACCACATTCATTTGCAATTGGCAATTACAATATTTACTTCACTGAATCTGGAAGTATCCTTAAAATAGCTTACAGTAACTTTGATTGCAGGTTTCTCTGAGAAGAATCGATCTATTATCTGCCTCTCCACAGTTTTAAAGTTGTAGTTGGTGCTCTGTTTCCCATCCTCATACACTACATGGTCGATGTTGGAGATGGCGATAGTGAGGAAGTCTTGATCAGGAACACACGTGATGACATGGGAAGGCTTGAGCTCATTAGCAGTGATTACCCTTAAACATAGATTTAAAAACAATTACAAGAAGAAAAAAATATAAGGATAATCTATAGGTGTCTACTATGCACACTAAGTCTCAGTTAACCTGCAGGTTTTACACTGTGTACCTGTCTGCTGTAGGGTCGGTCATTTGTATGAAGTGGTTTTGCATCTGTACAAGATACTTTGCAATAATCCGAGTGGCAGAGCTTTCCGTTGGCAAGAGGTCCAGAATCATTAAGTCATTCTCATGTTTTTCCTTCAGCTCAGCTGTTATCTGCAAATCTAAACACATGATGTTTTCAACACATTTTTATGTCATTTCCAGCAATAGAACAATGTATATAAATAAAATCTAAATAAAAAAAAAAAACCTTACAGTTAATTGATCTTAGATGCTTCCATAACAGCTTGACAATTTCAGCATTTTCACTGAAGTACTGTTGTTCGTGTTCTAAAAGACAAAAAAACAAACAAACAAACAAATAAATAAATGAATAAATAATAAGCTTATACAATACTAAAAGCACGAACAGATAAGCAGTAACATAACAGTAAAAATTTATTTCACCGACTGTTAATAGAAAAACTAATATTTCATATTTGTCTAAACTACACAACACAGAGTAAACAGAGCATTGTTTTTTTCATCGTGAGGTAGATATAAACAACACAAATCAAATTTAAAGACATTACTTTTTCCCCCATGTTTCCATACTTTTATATGTATCTGCCCTATTGACGAGTCAATACCAGAAGCCTTTCTGCACTCCAGTTCCCAGAATGCACCACAGCACAACGCAATGGACTACAGCTTCCAGCAATAAATAAAGTGTGCTCTTTAAAAACTGCTCAAAGTCCATTTGCATTGGTGTATAGGACATCACATCTCACCTGCCACATTCTCCTTTCTGAAGGTGTTAATGGGTACGTCACTGTAACACTGCAGATCCAAATTCTCAAAATAACACATCATTTTCTGCTGAAGGCTCAGCACTTGGGGGAGATATCTGATGTGTTGAATGTGAGCATGCTGCAAATTAAAATAAAGAAATAATTACCCAAACAAACAACAATGTGGCGTTCAATAGTTTCTACAAACAATCAGTGTAGCTAAGTTTAAAAAAAAAAAACAATCAGGAGCCACAGCTGCATCTGCTGATCAATCATGTGAAGTACATTATAAACCAACAGATTTTTATGCGGACAGCAGAGTGGCGTAGTGATTAGCATGACTGCTTTATAGCAATAAGATGCTGGACAAGAGTACCACTTAAGAAGGTGCTGATCTCATGTCTTGCAGCATAGCACATAGTCTTAGGCCAGAGAGCAGACTAAAAGGCTAATCTGTTAGTCATCACTCAAGATCAAGTTTAACGCTATTACTTCCACAATCGTATCGTATGTGACTCTGGACAAGGGCTGAGTACACCCTGGACAGCTCGCCAGGCCATTGCCGTGCAGAAACACTCTGACGGCAACCCTTGGATGGGTGATGAGAAGCTCTCACTGCTGCTAGATTAACATATTACTCAGATCTAATAGATTAAAAAAAAAAATCCAAGATACTTAATATAGGATATACAAGAATACAAGATATACGTAATGATATTTCATATTTTTGCCAAATTAACTAGGAATAAGACCAGTAAACAAAATGTTGCAGACCATTAACCTTTAGCAGTGACAAACTTATTAACTTTTTTATTGTTAAAATTGTAATATTTGGCAAAAAATTAATTCCCGAAATTTAACGTCAGATATTTCAGTAACTAACCAAGTAATTAACAATATACTGCTATCAGATCAGCAACTAGAGTGTTTTAGCTCCCTTCAAGAGACAGAACTATTTATTTATTTATTTATTTATTGCCTCATCAGAATCATCACCCTGTGTGCTAGATCCAGTGCCTACAAGTTTCTATAAACAGATACTACAAGAAGTGGTCAACCTTTTATTAAATGTAATGAATTGTCCCTAAGCACTGGTTATGTACCTATATCCTTTAAACCAGCAGTTTATAAAATCTCTGATTAAAAATCATGACCTTGCCCTCATGTCAGTTGTCTAACTATCGACCAATATCAAACCGTCTTTTGTCTCCAAGATCATAGAAGAAGCAGTAGTGCAGCAGATATGTTCATATATATGTAGGTATAGCATTCATGAAATGAATAAATCAGGATTAAGGCCTCATCATAGCACAGAAACAGCACTCATTAAGGTTGTAACTGAACTACTGCAGGCCTCTGACCAAGGCTGTGTCACCCTGCTTGTGTTAATTGACCTTAGTGTAGACGTTAACAATTTTGACAATACTATTCTCCTTGATAGATTGGAAAATGTTGTAGGAGTTAAATGAATGACCCTCTCCTGGTTTTCTCATGTTTCAGTTTTCTCATGTACAGCAATAAAGGACCCTGGCATAATCATAATTGACTTTAGCCTTTCATTTGAAGCTCATGTAAATAGTATTACTCAGAGGTAATAGTAATAGTGTAATCCATCCTGATATACTATTACTAATTGGAGTTCTCTTAGAAGCCCCTTGCTCCTGCTGATGATGTTCCATATGGACATAAATATACAATCAGAAACTGGGAAAATGACTTTTTATTGCTTGGCGATATAAATATATAAATTTTTATATAACATATAAAAATGACTAAGGACTACAATTACCATTACAGTTATAAGATAACCAACTACACTTTATGTTAAACTATTGTGAGGTTTCTGCTACATGGTTTGTATTTATCTGGTTTCACCTAAATGAGGATGGGTTTTCCTTATGAGTCTGGTTCCTCTCAAGGTTTCTTTCTCATGCTGACTAAGGAAGTTTTTTTCTTGCCACCATTGCCACAGACTTGCTTACTAAGAATGTAAAGTGTTTGTAGATAAATGTTTAAACTATATACTAAATTTGTTTTTACCATGTAAATCTTCTTTGTGACAATGTCAATTATAAAAAGAGTAAATAAAAAAAATGAATTAAACTGAAATTGAATTGAGTGGGTGATATACCAAAACACCCCCAAGGATCACAGTTTACTCTTGTGTCAGTGTAGAATGCATTATATATTCTGACTATAGTAGAATTAAGAAGTTTGGCAAATGAGTGAGTAAGAATGATTTTCAGGCTCTTGACTAAATGAAAATCAGCAGTGCTTTCTGTTTGAATGTAAATCTATTAGATGTATTTATTTACTGTCTAATTTATTTGTGTCTCCTTACAATTACTGGTAAATTATTGGTAATTAATTCATTACTTAATACACTGAAACCATTATAAAATGTATTTTTTCTTTAATTATAATATTTAAAATAATTCTTAGTGAAATAACATATTACCACTATTAATAATTTGTAGTTATGTAGGCAGTAAAATACTACAGGGATCTGGTTTAAGCAATTACACTGTTTAAACATATTAATTAATTTATTTATATTAACTGTATAACTACATTGTCTACGTATGCAAAGTGGTATCAGTGATGTTGGAATAAATTATACTGACTATAATTATAAAATACCTACACTTTTCAGGAGTTCTGAGAGAACAGGAACATTTTTCCTTTCATCATTCTGCTCAATTAAATGACTAAATCGTTGTATGGTCATCCTCTGCTCGAAGCTCCACATCAGTGGAAGGTCAAACATGCCAGAAGTGGGCAGGTTCTTCAGTGCTGGCTCCTTACTGTAGATCAGTTTTGCCAAAGTGCCCATGCCACCCGATCTCAGAATTGTGCTCTGCACGTTCAATAACTCAGCCTCAAAATTCTTTAGAAATAAAAGAAATCAAAAGACCAAAAATTACCAAATATTTCATAACATGTTAATATTATTGTTTTTCAAAATAGTTTTCACAAAAAAAAACTTTTTAATGTAACTTTTTAATGTAATGCTCTTTTAGAAAGAATTGCCGAAAATAAAAGTAATTTCATAACTCTAACTTTACAAGTAAAATTATACCTGAAAGAAGACCTGAAGTCTTTGGTGAATTACTTTTTCCCATTCTTCCCTTGTTTTCTCACTGTCTGTGATATGGATCTGGATGTTTGGCTCTGAAAGAGAACAGCACAGAGGTTCCATTTTTTATGATTTCAATTACTCAGATTATGAGATCGTATTTCTGTGATATCTAAGATTTCACTCCCAACATTGTCCCATTGGAAAGGGAGCCCACTACATTTCCAACAGCCCACCTTAGGCTACACATATGGCCGACACTGACCACAGATTACATCAGTTCTCAAGTTCATCATTATTCATCACTATCATTATTAATATCATGCCATAAATAAACCATGAAAATCTAATTTTAGTTTGTTTTTCTTGTCTTTCTGCATAATATACAGCAACCGATGTATAAATAATACATGGCTGCTTGGTGGTGTAATGGTAAGCTCATTCACCTTACAGCAAGAAGGTCCTGTGTTCTAATCCTGGGCTCAGCAAAGGCATTTCTGTGTGGAGTTTGCATGTTGTTCCCATACTTGTGTGGGTTTCCTTTAGGGACTCTAGTTTCCTCCAACAGTGTAAAGACATGCACATTACACTAACAGGCTGTTCAAGTTTGCCCCTAGGTATGAGTGTTAGTGTGACTGGTTATGTGTGGGTTGGCCCTGCAATGGACTGGCAAGCTTTTTAGGGTGTATCCCAGCTTTGCCCACTGTCAGCAGAGATAGACAGCCTTAATGCAACTTTTATAGGATTAAGCCATCAGGCAAATGTGTGAGCAGGTGATTTAACAAAATGTCTTTATGGAGTGCAGTTTACTTTTATTTCAGTGTGGAATGCAGTAAATGAGTAGGCTAAATAGACAACCCTAGCTACACTGACCAGCCTTTTTCATGGTTAAAATATCAATCCATTTTGCTCTGCTTATACAAAGTCAGGTCATAGAGGCAACAGGTCCAGGAGAGAAACCCAGACATTCATCTCCCCGGCAAAACTCTACAGCTCCTCCTGGGGAATCCTGTGGCATTTTCAGGCCAGACGGGATATATAATTCCTCCAGCAAGTTCTGGGTCTGCTCCAGGTCCTCCTTCTAGTTGAATTTGCCAGGAAGCCTTTAACGGGAGATGGCCAGGAGGCATTCTAGTAAGACACCATAACCACCTCAGCTGACAGCTTTTGATGTGGAGGAGCAGCAGCTGTACCCTGACTTCCCCACGGATGTTGGAGCCCCTCACCCTCCTCAGTCTAAGGCTAAGCCAAGACATTCTCTGAAGGAAAATAATTTCAGTCACTTGTATCTGCAATCTCATTCTTTTAGTCACTACCAAAATCTCATTACCATAAGTGAGGTTTGGAATGCAGATGGACAGGTTAATTGAAAGCTTTGCCTTTTTGCTCAGATCCCTCTTCATTATAATGGACAGGTGCAGTTCTCACTTTGGTTACACAGGAACCAGACAGCTCCCCGATCACCCCCCCTCATTAGAATCCCCTGGGGGATATTGTTGTAGGCCTTCTCCAAGTCAAAAAAACATATGCAGACTGGTTGATCAAACTTCCATGACCCCATCAGTAACTCTGTAAGGGTAAGGATCTGGTTCACTGTACCATGACCAGGATGAAAGCGTTCACTGCTTCCCCTAAATTAAAGGTTTGACAATTGGTTGAAGCCTCCTCTCCAACACCCTGGAGTAAATGGTCCTTGGGAGGCTGGGCAGTTCTAACCAGAACATGCTTTGGTCCCCATTTTTAGAAATCAGTCTGCCCCTCCACAGGCATTGTGCCAGACCTTCATGCAACATTTAAAATCGTGTCAATCAAGACACGCCCTACAACATTCAGGGCATTCAGCATTTCATGGAAAATTTCATCTGCCTCAGATGCTCTGCTTTCAATGGACTTTTTAACTACTTTGCCCCTTGTCTTCAACCAAGTCTTCAGAATCTGCCTTCTTAGAGGAAGACATGGTGGCTGGATTGAGGATATCCTTAAAGTGCTACTTTCACTGATTGACCATATCCCCAGTTTGGGTCAGCAGTTCCAGATCAAGCACATACTTTCCCTTGCTGAGCCAGAGAACAGTTTGCCAGAAAGTCCTTATCCATGGCCTCCCCAAACTCTAACAATGCCTTAGTTGTCGTTTCCATGATTGTCAAAGCTGCAGTCCTTTTGGCTGCATGATACCAATGCCTTAGAAAGCTCAGAGACAACCAGGCTCAACAGGCCTCCTTCTTCAGCTTGATGGCTTTCTTTACCACCAACAGGTTATTAGGCTGAAATCGTGACAGTCACCGATGACCTTCTGGCCACAGTTCCTGGAGGCCTCATCCACCTTCGTGAGCAAAGACCATTTAGATTCTGTCCTCACCCTTCCACGGGACATGAGAGAAGCTTTCCTGGAGGTATGACCAGAGATCTCATGAAAAGATGGCCTTTGCCAGATGTTCCCAGTTCACCGTCACCGTTCCAGTTCAGTTCACCCAAGTTTAACTTGGGAGAACCTACCAGTGACTGATGGCCCTAACAATGTATCTCCCAGGGTCATGGGCATACTCAAACTCTTCCACGATATTTGTGATGTATCAGAAGCGAGGTTCAAATTGTGTAAACAACAGAAATCTAATTTTTACATGTTTTTTGTTTCTGTGTAGTACTGTATATACTTACAATTTATACTTAAAGAGACATTGTTACACAGCTCTTCTGCACTTACATTTACATTTACAGCATTTAGCAGATGCTCTTATCCAGAGCGACTTACAGAAGTGCTTTAAAGTCATTATCAGTGAATTTATTCTTATACTGGTTCGTCAGGACACAGACTAAGTATACCATCAGTCAAGAACTCCGTGGATAGGTGTTGTCTGCAGATTTTATTTTTTATATACTATAGTGCTAGTCTAAGTACTGCTGAAAAAGGTAGGTTTTCAGTCGTCGTTTGAAGATACCCAGTGACTCAGCTGTCCGAACATCCAGAGGAAGTTCATTCCACCACCCTGGAGCCAAAACAGAGAATATTTTAGATGTGTTTCTCCCTTGACCCTTGGTAGAAGGAGGGACCAGTCGAGCAGTGCTAGAGGATCTGAGAGAACACGGTGCTGTGTGGGGTGTGATAAGTGCTTTGAGGTAGGTGCACTTGCTTTATCATACTAAGTTTGCAGGGAGGCTGGTGCATACCTCAGCCATCACAACCAACCATTCAGACATTCACACCTAGGGGCAATCCAGAGTATCCAACTAGCCTAATGTGAAAATGGGAAAGCCATACATGCACAGGGAGAACATGCCAATCATACAGAAATGCTATTTCCAAGCCTAGGACTTAAACCCAGGACCCGCTTTTTGTGAGGTGGACATGCTAACCATTATGCCACCACGCTGACTGATTAATAATTGAACTATTTTATAATATTAAGCTCCTGATATATAGGGGTGGACAATTCCCAAAACTGGCATTTATACAACACTTATTTTCATTACCAAATTAACAGAAGGCTGTAAAATAATTAAGTGAGTAAACATTACCTCCGGGGCTCTCCAAGATGAACTTCAGAAACAAATGGACTAGGATTTCAGCATCTTCCTCACTCTTTCCTAAAACTTTGGCAAGCAGCTCAATGTCCTTCTGAAGGTGCCTAAACAGGTGTATTCTGACACGTTGTACTCCTTGTGTCATGTCAGTGAGATTTTGAACCTCCTGCGCAGTGTGCACACGCACACACACACACACACACACACACACACACACACACACACACACACACACTAATATTACATAACACTTTCTATTAAAACCACCAGCATCTCTCGTTGACTTTAAGGACCAGGATAATTTATAATTCCCTTTTTATTTATATGTGTATATAATCATACCTCGGTGTGTTTAGTTGAACCCCAAATCATGGAGGAGTGTATTAAAGCTCGCACTATGTGAAGATTTGCACCATAAAGACTCCTCTCTCCATCCTGTTCCCTCCGACTGCTTGGATCGCCGAGGTTGTGACCTCTTCCACATCCCTCCACATTACTTATTTTAACAAAACAAAAACAAACAAACAAAAAAACCCCACTTATAATTAAACCATGAGAATAGGATGCTTATTAGAATCACCAGAAGCATTTTCTCATAAAATGTAGCTCATTGTATGTCATATGCTTTATGTAAAAAATTGTAGAATTATAAAGAGCTTCAGTGAAAGTAACAAATATATTTTCTGTCTCTTGATTTTTTTATGTTTAAATTTTTACAGTATTGTTACCAGTAGACTTTTAGAATTCTGATAATCAATAGTTTAAAATCCACAGATGACCTAAAAGTATGTAATGGTTTATGTTTACTGCTATCAGACCAGATCAAAACGCAAATTGAGAAAACTTGACAAAAATTATGATAAATACAGACATAGAGCTACAATATAATGTTTCAAGTACAAAACTGACATCACTATTTAATGTGGGAAAATTCCTTATAATAAATAACTTGAAAGGATTTGAAAGGAGAAAAATGTACATGCAGCAGCCTTTTACGTTCATGCATTCAGGCAAACACTTACTCTGTGAAACCTTCTACTGCGTTGTGTCTCTCCCCACCAACTTCATTGCCACAGTGAGAACACTTTGATTTTACCCATGGCCTCCCACACTAGGATAAACAAAAACACAGTATTTTATGGTGTTATTGCCCCATAGTATAACCTGAATATGATACAAAAGATGAAGCTGACACTCACCTCACCAATTAATACAGGTTCCCCACACCTACACACTGCAGAGAAAGAGTTTAACAAACAAAAGTCATAATAGGAATTTATTGCAACCTGCAAACAGGATGATGAGCCAAAAAAACACTAAGGATTAAATGAACACGTAGTGAACACTTTTCCATTCAGGAAATGGAGGCAAGAATTGCCCTTAAATCCAGCACCCACCTTAAAGGCATTTGACATATTCATTCATTCATTTTCTGAACCGATTATTCCTAATTAGGGTAGCGGGGAGGCTGGTGCCCATCTCAGCCGACTCTGGGCGAGGGCAGAATACACCCTGGACAGCTCGCCAGGCAGACAGGTATGCAGCCTACTCTTGATGAAAATCAGCAATGGTTCTTTTACATGCCTCTCACCACAGACAGTGAGAGACATTGCCGGCATTTGATAACCCAGTTAGCTGCACTGGGGGGACAGCAGTGACAACCCGCTGATAGTGTGGCTTCAACCGCCGACCTTGGGATCAGTAATCCAGCACCTTAACCACCAGGCCACCACTGCCAGATTTGACATATTAAGAATGTAAATACAATTTTCACCTATATGGAGACTGGGTGAGACAAATTATCAACCCAGATACTTTGTGATCTCCAGTAACCATAGCATCAACTGTTGAGGTACAAGATTTTAGGCCTTTATCAAATTCAAGAAATTCAAAGACCATGTGGACAAAGCGATCTCTTAGGTGCAAATTGTGCAAATTCTTTCAGTTATGATGGTGTGCTAGAGTCACAAGTTGACACCTACAAGCTAAGCCACTGAGTAACTGTCACATGCACTGGCGTGTTTAATTAATTTTCAACCATAGTAACTAAAAAAGGTCAAAATGTTAAAAATTAAATCAACAAACAGACAAACAAATAAATAAAACAATGTGAATTAAACCAATTCCAATACCAATGCACATTGTACTATTAGTGATCGGACCTAAAAGACAATGATGCACCTTTAGTTCTTGGGATAATGTTTATATGAGAAAAATAAACAGAAGTTTTACCCCATATTTTCAGATTGCCCACTGGAACTCCTGATACTTTGTCATCCTCAGCCCAGTTTTTAATCCAGTTTTTTATTTCATTTACTGGGTTAGGCATAGTTGGGAGAAAGAAATCCTGTAAATCAGAAATGTGTGTTTTGAGGGGAGATTAAGTAAGCATCATTTTCAGAAAGCTTTTACTTTATTGTCATTTTCATTTCCATTTATTCTTATGTCCTTTATGAGCCATAAAGTATCATTATAATATGTATCATTATAATATATGATTATAATATATGTATATCATTATAATACATCATTGCTGTTTTTCAGTACCAAAAATGTAAGAATACTAAAATATTTTAATGTTAGGATATTGTATTTTTAAAGCCTCTTTAAGTAAGCTAAAAAAAAGATAAAAATATTTCATTCATTCATTCGTTCATTTTTTAACCGCTTAATCCTAATTAGGGTCGCCGACTCTGGGTGAGGGCAGATTACACCGTAGACAGCTTGCCCGACTATCGCAGACTTCAAATTACAGTTGGCATAAAGAAGAATTACAACCCTTCAAAATATTATTGTTATTAATATTCTCCTTTACAGTGACTGAGTGAAAGATATAACAGCAACAATTCAGGGGAAAAAAGTAACAGATGGTTAAAGGATCACTTCTCTCCTAAGAATACTTGTAAGCTCTTCACTCTCTCCACTGCAAACCACCTAAGTGGTTTCCACCTGTGATCCACTGTGATCATTTTAAATATTTCACCATAAAAAACAGCTATTTCTGTAACAAATAATCAACTTTTGGTGGCAAAGCACTGTCAAATGGTCTCAGGGATAAAATTGTGGACAGACATGAATGCAAAAACAAACAAACAAACAAAAAAAAAAACTAACAAAAAAGGCTTTATCAATCACTGTGATTGATTTCTATATCTGCTGTATAAGTTTCATCATAAATTCACTATGATGGAGGTAAGAAAATAACCCAACACAACAACAACAACAACAACATACCACAAACAAACTAATCACCAAGGATTATCTATTAGTCAACACAAATCACTGCAAAGTAGCTAATGCTGTTGTTAATGAGGTGTCGTCAACAAGGATACTGCTCATGATAATTTCCAGACAGGTAAAATTAATTATTAAAATAAATAAATTTTAATTATTTTGATTGTATTTTAATTGTATTTAAATTTAGTGATCTTAAATATTTTCCCATTATTCTTTTGAGATTTGTCGGTTTAGGTTCAAATAGCATATCTAAAGACAATATGCAAAAAGATCATTTAGCAGAATTTTCATACATATTAGATACATCTGTGCAAAGACCCTAACCCACTCAGAAAAACCCCAAACTTACAAAACAAAAAAACAAACAAACAAAAAAAAAACAGATAGTTGTTGGATTTAAATTTCTCTTCACCCATAATCTTTCCTGCTTATGCATCAGGGTTGTGGGAGAAACTGGAACCAATCTCAGCTGCCTTCTAGTGAGAGGTGGGGTAGCCCCTGAATAGGTCACCAGTCTAATGCAGCACTAGCACAAACAACCATTCACACTTACAATCACACCTATAATCAATTGAGAGTAGCCAGTTGACCCACCTTGCATTCTCCAGGACTAAAGCACAACTTATTCAGCAGTTTCATTTCTGGTGTTGAAGAAACTTGTGCTACTAGTGCTGTGTGTAGAACAATCTGAGACAGTCTGCAATCCTCAAGCTCTGATTCACAGATCGCAACAAGCTGTTCCCAGCTGGTGTCCGTTGTTGACTTAATCTTCATCTTAGACATCTAAAATAAGTTGTGTATGTAACATAAATTGTACATTTACATTTATGGCATTTGGCAGACTCCTGTATTCAGAGTGACATATTTATCTGTTTCATACAACTGAGCAGTTAAGGGTAAAGGGCCTTGCTCAAGGGCCCAAAAGTGGCATGGTAGTACTGGGGATTGACCATGCAACCTTTAGATCTGTTAACCACTGAGCCACCACTGCCCACTATTATAAATCTAACTATCCCTATTTATACTATTCCTTAGTAGCCCTTTAAATAATTACTAATATCAGTTTTGCTGTGCCCCATCTGTTGCTCTAAAAAAACACTTTGTAAAAGCTTCAAGTATGCAGCAAGGACATACAGAAAGTCTTCTCCAGCACATCCCGAAAACTTTCAATAGGGTTAAAGTCAGAACTCTGGGGTGTCAATACATACATGAAAATGATTCCTCATGCTCCCTGAACCACTCTTTCATTATCAGAGTCCCCATTTTATATCCGTGCCATCAGGGAAGAAAAGGTTAATTGATGTGATAACCTGCTCATTCACTACATTCAGGTTATCAGCTGACTTCATTTTATTGCCATATTGAGCCTCAATCAGGCAAACCGGAGCAACAATGCCATGGAGATTACATGTGATCAAGGCTAAATGCACTCCATGAAAATATGCCTGTTAATCCTAATTAGGGTCGCATGGAGGCTGGCGCCCATCTCAGCCGACTCTGGGTGAGGGTGGGGTACACCCTGGACAGCTTGCCAGGCCATCGCAGGGCACTGTAAAAATATATTTAAATTTTAATTTGTCTGAGGTACGTTTCACAAAGTTCAGGTGTTTTACCAAAAAGTTTTTTTTGTGTATCCGTAAATTGTTTATTGTTACAGATTTGTTCTAAGTGCGGAATTCCATAATTTTTTTGTAGCTAAAAATAACTGAATTAATTAAACTCACCAGAGAGCCTGAATTGCTGGTTGAGGTTGTGCTCTGTGCTGCCTGCCTGACTGCTGCTAATGCCATGCACACCCGGAAACATGGAGCAGTTTCATCAAACTCCTGTTAAACACAATAATTGTCTGTTGGCTGATATTTATTAAAATGCCCTGTGGGCCTGTCTTACACTTAACTATAGTTAAAACATTTATATAGATAGAGTTAAATAACTATCATATATAATAATAATAACAACAACAACAACAACAACAACAAAAACAATAATAATAATAATAATAATAAATTGTTATTCATCATCATCATCATCATCATTATTATAATGATTATGATTATCTAATAATTATTGCAGCACCTGTGCAATCTCAAGGGAAGGCTCTTCCAAAGCTTTGAATGAGTCAACAGTAATCTGCTTGTACATTTCCCCATACATCTGGAACCAATCCACTGATTGTGTGCACATTTCCTTCTGAGGTCACAAATCATGTTACATTGAGAATAGAATTGCAGCTTTGTAGTAAAAAAAAAATTGTTCTACTTAGAAAAAAAAACCAGAATTACATAATATTAAATTGTATTTAAAAAAATTTAGTATTAAAATAAGTAAGGCAAAAATGCATGCAGTTTATTAATTCATTATACCACACAAAATAATTTCCATGTCTGATGAGATTCTGTAAAAAGGTTTGCATATTTTTTTACCTGTTCTTTTAGCACCTGACTTGGTAAAATCCACTGAAACTTTTCGATTTGTCCGAGCTGATGGACGAAGCTGAATCCATGTGTCTCACAGATATTGCGTAACAGAAATATCTGCATCCATGGATTGCCTGTATTGGACAAAAGATCTTGCAAGCTTCGCAGGAGATACCTGCACTCTTCAGCATTATCTGCCACACCTAAAATATAAAACATTACACATAATTTATATTAGAACAATTTTGCAGGGATTTTTCCTCTCCCTCAAAAATGTTTTTAAATTGAAAATGTTAATTTGTTTGAATGTTTTGGAAAAAACTCTGGTCTATCAAAATATTTTTATAATGTTTTTGCCTTTAAGGTCTTTTGAAGACACTTCATAATTTTGGTGTAATTCAGAAAGAAATTAAGATAAGCAGGTGAAATAGATGGGTAGGACTAAATTGTATATGTGGAAAAAAAAATTAAAGGACCTTCAGACAGTACAGTCCTGATGGCATCAGAAGCAACTGTGGTGGCAAACCGCAGTTTTGCAATAGTGTGCAGATCTTCAGAAATCATGTTCTGGTCAGGCTTGTTGAACACACAGCTACCAAGACATTTGACTGCCTTGTTGATGAAACAGCCTTGACTAGAAAAGTGGATGTGATCCTGCAGGGCATTTAAAAAGGTACAGTTTATTAAAAGAATAATAATTAATAAATCTTATAACCATATTCAGACTATACTCATAATAGCCCTGATATAATAAAAACCTGAAATTGTATATATAATAATATAATAACCGGAAATGAAATTGGCTGGCTACATCGTGGAGTGGCTAATTAGCCGGTCATAGTAGAAGTGATAACTGGTATGACAAAACATGGCTGGCTACTAGTGGTTAAATTTAAAAACATGTAATGGATATGTAATTTGGCTGTATACACAAAACTGTAAATACTATAAATAATGTAAAAACAAATCTAATTAATTCATGAAATCATGGCATTTATTAAGACATTAATTGTAATTTGTCTGTAATAATCTTATACTAAATAGGCACACACAAACAAGATATATACTTCCCTTCTGCAGGAATATATACTTCCCTTCTGCAGGAATATATACTTCCCTTCTGCAGGAATATATACTTCCCTTCTGCTCTTATGTTAGCGAGATTATCTGCTTGCTTTTATGCACAAAGCTATTTAAAGGATAGGCGGCATAGACATAAACACAAGACTGGCGCTACTTGTGCCGAAGTTGCTGCTATCTTGCCAGAGACTATTTTGCTTGTTAAAGAAAGTTGAGATGCAACATTCAACACCCATCAGAATGTTGGATTTTAGTCCTTGGTAATATGGCTGCCGTGCCCTGCGAGGGTCTTGTCCGTTCTTGTGTTAGATGTCTATGATCGACGGCTACGTCAGTCAGTATGCACAGAATTATTATAAACAAATTATAAAAAGTCAGATATCACCATCAAAAAGCAGACAACTATAGGCTGAGTAAGAGACTACACATACAGTCCAACCTCTTTACAGGCTTACCACACACTTACAGTATGCTCTTACTCACACTGATAAATGCTCAGTTTTGTGTAAAACTGATCATGCACCCAGTTTGTTGCCATATTCTTTTTTTCATAAATGAGGACAACAGGGTATAGATCATTTGCTTTTTAATTTTTTGCACTCAGTAATAGTTAGTGTGGAAACCACTATGTACAATTAAAACCATGATGATTACAGCTAGGGCTAAAATTGTAAAATAGAATTTTCGATTTATTTTAATGTTGGCCATCGACTCATTCATATATCAGTGTATTTGTAAAAATCCTTTTTTTTTTTATGTAAAGTGCTTTTGTGTCTGTTCCTGAGCCCTACTCTCACTTAGATTAGGTCAAATAGATATATAAAAAATATTTTATTATCATTCTGCAAGTATAGAATGGATAATCAGCAGAAAAAGATGGTAGCAAAAACATGTGCTCAGGTTAGCTAGCTAATCCACATAATTGGACTTGGACGTTCTGACCCTTATCCCAGCCACTTCACACTCTGCTGTAAACTTTCCATTTAAAAGTTAAAGGTCAATGCTTGATGATGCCAGTGGAACCATGTCATCCTCAATAAGCAGAGATGGTATCCGAGGCCACTAATGCAGACCACCTCCATCACTTGGATGCACATTGATGTTTTGTCCATATAAATTGTCAACATAATCTGTGATAAAGGGCAGAGTCTGACAGAGTCCATCCCTCACTGGAAGACTGTCCAATGTACTGCCAGGATTATGAATCAAACTTTGACTCTGGCAATAGAGATATTAAATGGCCTGTAACAGAAGACCATTCACTACATTTACCTGAAGCACCTCCCAAAGTACACCTCAGAAGACATGGACATAAGCCTTTTCCAGATTCACAAACACATCTGTACTGGTTGGGAAAACTTCCAAGCCCCCTTCAGCACTCTCACAAGGGTATACAGCTGGTCTGTGTTCCACAGGCAGACTGAAAACAGCACTGCTACTTCCAGATCTAATGCTATGTATAAAAGTTGATTCTCCTCTCCAGTACTCTGGCAAAGACCTTCCCAGGAGTGTGATTCCCTTGTAGTTGGAACACACCCTTTAGTTCCCCTCCTAACCCCAACCCTAACCACCACCCTCACTGGGGTCAAGGTTACTGAGGCTTTTAAACAACTTCAGTGGCAGTGCCCCGAGGAGGATTAGTGCCACTCAGGTTTCAAGGTTCTGGATGATGTTGGGCTGTCATGGGTGACATGCCTCATTGCACTGTTTCTCTGCCTCACCAAACTCCTCTCATGACCAAGTTTTTGCATCTGTGAGTGCCTGAGCCATGTATTATTTGGCCTACTAGTACTTATTAGCTGGCTCAGAATTTAAGCAAGCTAGCCATGATATGTAAGACTAAATAAACATATTTAAACTTGGTGGACCTTTCAGGTTGTTATCCATATATTACTTGGGTGTGCAGTCATTGAGTACTGGAAATGACAATGATGAGCTGCTTTCCATGTAGATGCTGGAGAAATCGTTAATCTCATGTTCACTGTTTCCTCATGCAAAATATTTTGGGGAATTCAGCGTTTGGTGACATCTGTAACAGTACTGTTTTCACTCTGGTTTGTAGTCACTTAAATCACATCGCCTGAAAGTTCAACTTCTTGTATGTATGCCGCTTCCACCAAAAATGTAGCATGGTGGTGAGAGAAAGTGGAGCAAGAGTGCAGATACTTGTATGGGAATTGGAACATGCTCCAGCTTTTTCCCCACTCAGAAAGAGTTGTTCAAGTAAGCATTTAATGACTGTGGATCAATAAAGCCCGAGAGAAGTCCTCCTGTCAATATAGAAAAATTCCCCAAGTTGACTGCTTTAATTTTAAAACAAGATCAAGGTGACCCATATACAATTCCAACTGGCACCTTCCAGAGGAGAACTCATCAATCAAATCTGGTGGTCCTATGTAATTTTCTTTCAAAGTTATCTCTTAAACAAGCCTTGAGAAGCAGAGTATAGTGGACCTAATAACAAGGTCAAGATGAACCATATACTATCCTAACCTATTTGCTCTTATGGGAGAGACATACATCAAATTTGATGATCCTATGTTCATTTCTTCCAAAGTTATCTCACTAACAAGCCTTGAGAAGCTGAATATAGAACAAGAGACCTTGTGACTTAAAAACAAGGTCAAGGTGACCCATATACAATCCCACTCTACTTGCCCCTGAGTTGGAGCCATTCACCAAATTGGGTGATCCTCTGTCATTTCCTTTCAAACTTATTGCACTAAAAGTTATTCCAATGGACAGATGGACGCATAGATGGATGGAACCCATTTCTAAAGCTCCTGCTCTACTCAACAATACGATGATCCAGAAGGAGGTAGTTGCAGGGATGTAGGAACTTTTTACCAGCAGAATACTAGGGATGTGGAAGCAAGCAATGGACCACAGGTCTTAAGAATCCCTGGAAGTCAGATTCCAAATTAAATTTTGGATCCAGGTGGTTTATGATGTCCTTTTCCGTCCTTCTACCTCTTCAGCTGGGGTATGGCAGAAACCA
>JBCNYG010000023.1:3235149-3248450 GCA_039654305.1 Porochilus rendahli | reverse complement strand
TGTAACTACGGTTCTATGAATCCTGGATGACTGCCAGAGCGTTCTGTCACTCAGAATCCTTGTGCTCTCACGAGAAGATTCTGCAGAAACAGACCCTCTGATGCCACCGGAAGATATAGGCTGACCTGGGATTGTCAGAGGTCACGTGGGACTTTGTTGATATAAACACTCAACCTGTGCATGTGCGAGATGGACACATCCAGTGCTGAAGCACCGCCTCTGGCGGTCATCCAGGATTCATAGAACCGTGATTACATACATAACTTTCATTATATTTAAAACATTATGTCACAGTGGTTCAGAAAAGATTTTGGTCAATCTAGTCTGGCAAGGCATGTTTTGATAAGGTTTGCGTGTTTGTTAGCAAAATATGTTTCTGTGTTATGGTTATGTGTGGAATTTTATGAAATTTCCTCCACAAGTTGTCGTTTAGACAAGGAATACATATTCAAATATTGAAGATGATTCAAAAACAAAGTTTTATGTGTCTATGTGTTTGTACATTACAGAGTTTTACTCTGTGCTGATGATCTTGTCTGGTACCATTTGTACAATGGATAAAGCATCTGATTACAGATTTGACCCCGGACTTGCTCATAATAGCACTTTCAGTTTTATTTGACAAGGTCAGTATTTTGTAGCACCAAATGACAGCAAAATATTACTAAGGGAACAAATAAAGGTGAAAGTGCTATCATGTGCTACAAAATACTGATAGGGTCATGATAGCAAGTACCCAGACATTGTGCTTGGCAAAAAATAATGACAATATGATAGTTAATGGGTAAGTAAATTTAAAAAAAAATCTTTTTTAAAATAAATAGCCATTGCTTTATCTTGTAATTTTCACCACAAATAGAGTAGTGTAGTCTAAGTAGTGTATCAAACATGTCATTGGATAGATTAAGTTTTAAACTTCCTGCATGTGCATGCATTACCTTTCAAATTGATGACTTTTGACCAAATCTCATCAAATCTTTCTTTTAAAGCCCAGATAAATGGAAAATGACAGGTCCTTGACTTGGTCTGGTCACCACTTGTTGACAAGACAGATATCTGTCCTCGATTGCTGAAAAATGGAACAGAAAAATAACACTAAAATATTCAAAATAATAAAATTATCTAAATTGTAGTATGCAAAGTTTTCATTCAGTTTACATTCAGGGTTTCATACATATACAAATTGTTTAACTTTTTATGATTATATTTTAGGGTCACAGGGAGGTTGAAGCCTATCTCAGGCTCCAGAAAAGGTGGGTTATACCCTGGACATCTTGCCAGTATGCTGCAGGGCCATCACTCATACAATGATCCACACTCACTCACACTCAGGGGAAATTTGAAGTATCCAATTTGGCTAACATACATATCTTTGGACTTTTTCTGCCCCTAAATGGTAATTAAATATTATTGTATTTATATCAATTGAAAATGCAAATTAAAAGTTTTAATATTAAGTATAAATTAAACACATTTTTAGTGTACAGACATACAGAAATACAGAAGACAGCAAGTGTAAATAGGAGAAACCTGTAGCACTGGTTAGTAAGGTACCCAGTTTAGCCAGAATAATGTATGGAGTACTTACATCCCCAGTTCTGAACTAATGACATCAAAATCCCAAACATATTTAACATCTTTTCTATGTGGTGTATCTGCCAGGCTATCGATTAGAAAGGGGCACTAATGCTCTGTGATAGGATATTAGAGGAGTCTACCAGCCCCTGGTTGAACTCTGTAGCCAAGACTCTGTAATGGCATCCAGAAGCTGAATCCCATCTCAGATTTCAGCAGCTAACACTTGACATAGATGAGTTACCTCATCAAGAGTCTGGAAAAAGCCTGCCTTATATTCACCCTGGACCTGACAAAGAACTACTGACAGGTTTCCCTTTTACATGAGGCATGGCAGGAGACAGTCTTCAGAATCAGTACTAGCAGTACTTAATTTCTCCCTTTGGGCTCCATGGAGAACCAGCCATCTTTCAAGGGCTAATGGACACCATCCTTTGCCCAGTTGACAGTTCACCACCATGTACCTTGAATGAAGTATTCAATTACTACTTCACCTTGCAGGACCATCTGTGCCATCTGAGTGCCGACCACCAACCCCAAAAGGGGCTCACAGAGGCACAGTACCTGGGGTACCCTATTGGCATTGGACTGCTTAAGTTCCAAAAGCAAGCAATCCTGAGCTATCTTAGACTAAGCACAAATAAACAGGTATGCATCCTCTTGGGGTTGCCAGGGTACTACTGGTGATTTGTGCCAAACTTATTTTTCTTAGCCTCCTTCTTCTAAGATATCAGCAGTAAAGGAAAACTAAAAATAATTGGGTAGATACAAGAAGCTGCATAGGTCTTCCTGGACTTCAAAGCAGCCCTGACTTCCACCCATTGCTGGAGCACACAGCTGCCTCAGACAGAATGAGTTTTTTGTTGCAGTTCAATGGAAAGGAGCAGCCCATCATCTACATTAGCTTAAAGCTGACCCCAACAGAACAGTGATAAGTGCCATGAAATGAAAAGTCCTGGCTATCAGGTGTGTGGTAAATAAACTACATTTCTATCTTTAGGCCAGACTTCATGCTTGTCAATGACCGTGCACCATGCAATGGATGCCAACGGCAAATATCTTAAGATCAGTGTCTCTGTCTGCCTCCCTCTCTTCTGCTCCTTAGCACACATGATACCACACCCAGACATGACAGGTGGATGCAGTAAGAACTTGTACAATATGGCACATAGGATGTAGTCTAAATTTAGACATGTTCAAATTGTAGTACAGATGTGGTTAAACCAGGATGTAGTAAGAACTTAATAAGGATGAAGTTAAAAGGGCGTTGACATGCAGTAATGCAACAAAAACTGAATAGGGTCTGAGCTCGTGTAGTACAAACATCATTTGTTAAACACAGAAAAAAATTACACAATAAAAGAAAAACCACAACGCGTGGTGCAGAATTTATAAGGACTTACAGATGCAGTAAGAACCCTATGCAGAGAATGGTAACGCATAAGAACAACATACTAAGAGCAACAGATAATACTGACGTAGTGACTGGAATGTTCAGCAGATCCCACTTGTCCTCTTGAAATACATTTAGCCAGAACTCAGTGATGTCAGATGTTTCATCATTCATCAGATTATCCAGGTTATTGTCTCCATCAATGACTGACAGAATGTGGGCTAGGGCTGAGGCTACGCTGTCCTCCAGATGAACCCACAGCACATGTCTAAAAAACAAATTATATTATTTTTATTCTCTACTTTATTTTCATTAACATAACTTAAAATAAAATAACTTATGTACAAATGTTTCTTTACCTAAACGAGCTGCCTTCAGCAACAACGCGATCAGAACGTGCCTGAGCAACAACCCAGTTCTCTATTTCTCCCTTGAGTTTCTCCTGGTCTGACAGAAAACTGATTATTCTCCTTTCCAGTGATTTATTGAAAGCCTCAGAAACTGGTGAAAAAAAATTAATAGTTTATTTAATTCACCAAAATTCACTTTCAATTATCCCACTGCATGGTATCATAAAATATTATAGAGATTACTGTAAACAACATAAGAAAGATGAAGCAATGCATCATGGAAGCTGCTTACTACTTCCTCCTTATAAAGAGACATCATTATAACCACTACCATACCAATGCTAAATTTGAATTATTCAGTTAAAAAATTCAGATTAGGGTAGACTTCTTACCAGTGTATTTGTTTTGCAGCAGCCCATGGAGAATTTCCACACGTTTCGTTGCTCTTTCACTATTATCTACTTTGTCACGCAACTGCAATATACCCTTCTGTAAAGCCTTCTTCATTATTAAGCGTGTGTCAACACAGACAACCTGCTACGAGAAATTAAGATTAAATGTATTTGTTTTCATTTCATATTCATTTCTTTTTATATCACATTCCAAATCAGTTTATCATTTATCAGGGACACAGAGGCTGGCATCCAAGTAGTCTCTGGGCAAAAATGAGGTACACCCTGAACAGCTTGCTAGACCTCCCCAGTTAACACAGACACACAACCTTTCACACTCACATGTAGGGGCAATTGAGTATATCCAATTAGCCAAACGTTCATTTCTTAGGACTGAGGAAACTGAAACACTCAGAGAAAACCCATATAAGCACTTTGAGAACATGAAAACTTTAAAAGGAAACACCCACGAGTGAGGCGGAAGTGGCTGACCAGTTTTTTTTACTTAAAAATTTTAGCAGAACCACAATATACAACAGCACAGTACACACACACACACACACACACACACACACACACACACACACACACACACACACACACACACACACACACACACACACTTACCTGCTTTTCAGAAAATGTGGTTACAGGACTCTCTGTGTCAAGATCCTCTGCAAATATGCAAAATATTTACTTTAACAACATTATAAACATTGCATGATTAGTAATGTGTGACAAAAATAATTAAAACCGAAATGCAGGTTGCAAAGTGATCAACACTACCTATAGCAGAGGGGGAACTATTTGCAAGAGTTTCCGAGACAGTCATGCATTGCAGCTCATAAATGTCACCACGAAAACCTGGATCTGCAATTAGTTCATCCAGGTGTAGTGAAACCCAGTCATCTAAAAAGACACACAGACACATACATTTAAATGTATGGCATTTACCAAATGGACTTATTTGTCGTTGGAGTCTTTATCAACAAATCTAAATCTTCATGCTGGTTTACCCATCGACTTCATAAAATGGGAGAGAGTGCATTATTCTGCTTCCATTACATAGAAATTAAGTTTTCTGATCTAACATTTCAATAAATTTGAAACCAGCATCTGTGCACTAGGGATTTTTCCTGATTCAAGTATATGGAGTAGATGTGAAGAGCTTCATGGCTCATTTTCTAGACATATCCTCTTTTTCAGGCGTAAATGTTGACAATAAATTTAATTATTTTTATTATTTTTTATTAAATTCTTTTTATTGGCTTATATTCAGAGAGTATAAATAGTTTCAGCTTGAGATATTTCACTCATTCACTTACTCACTAACTTGTTGAAGCGCTTAATCCTATTAGTGTCCTGTTTTTTTTTACAGCTGTATTCACTAATAGCAACATATAACCGCCAAGCAAATTATATAATAGCTATAGCTAAAAAAATAAATAAATAAATAAAACCAAAATCAGGAAGATGTTTAAAGAATAACCTGCTGTCAGTATTTTGTGAAGTCACTTTTTTCTTAGATTATAGCCATGGGTTGGATGCTACCACTCCCATACTGCAGGTATGTTGTTCTTTGGTATGTTGTTCTACCCTTTTGGCCTCTAAATACTCAAGGTGTATTTTAGCAAAAAACAATCATGAAATGATGTGGCCTTTCTTAAATGCCTTTTTTTCTTGAAACCCTGCCATAAAGGCCACATTTGAGGAGAATTGTGAGAATGTGATAAAAATCTAATTCTGTAACTGTAGTCAGTCTAAAGGCCTCTTATAGCCTCTCTGACCAGTTTCCTCTTCACTCCTCCATCCAGTTTGAAGGGATGGCCTGATCTGGAAAAAGGTTCTTTACTGTGCTTCTAAGGATTATTAAAGCCTTTTTGTGGATCAATCTCCTGACTAATGTGTACAACTTTATCCCAGAGATTAGCGCTTCCAAGTTATCTTCACTACAGCCAGTTATCTGCACACCTCAACCTAGAGAACTGCTCGATACAGTATACCCTGAATCTTATTGGGTAGTGGTGACCATGAAGCCAAGAGGATGTCCAGGAGAGGCATCCAATCCCAAACTGCAACTTTCTCAGGGCAACCTACTTCTGGGGCTGACAGGGTGGTCTTCAACCTCTTTAAATACTGAAGTTGCTTGAATGTTTCCTGAGACTGGCTTGAAAATAAACTGTTATATAGCATCTCTGTGTTAACTCTTTGTTTCGAGCGGCTTCCGGATCCAGAGATTGAAGGTGTCGAGGACAGAAAGGCAGAGAGGGAGTAATGGATCTATTATTTAATTTTTTCAGTCATATTAAAGAAGTCCACCTGGTGATCAATACCATCGTGTACGTGGGATATTCTAGGGAGCAATCCCCAAACCCACTTTGAGGTTAGAGTCCTTAGAGTGGTAAATGTAATCTTGTTCACAACGTAGGTAGATTTACAGAAGATTTCGATTTCTCCGTGAATAATTGGACACCGTTAGTCTTTTAAGGTGATCAGAAGACGTTGAGAGCTAAATAAATAGATATTTGTGATTTCCTGTTTCTCCTCAATAACACTCCTTGCCACCTTTGATCTCATTTATAATATTGTGTGGTATTCTGTGAAAGATGTATTATATTTACTGGCCTGCGGTAGCCACGTTTTTACCTTACGATGGGTAATTCATGTAACAAATATACAAAACGAGATCCTGAACATTCGCCCAGTTGTGCCTGATGTGGCTTCTGTTATGACATCTATTAATTGCCATCATTCTCATTTCTCTGTAGTTGATATCTGCTCTGCTTTCTTCAGTGTTCCTATAAATGAGCAGACGCAGCCTCTCTTTGCTTTATACCTGGACACGCCTACCCCAAGGCTTCATTGACTCTCCTACTCTATTTTCAGCCGTGGAAAGAGATTCACTTGAGGATCTAGCCCTTCCATTTGGTTCTGTGGACCTGAGTTATGCAGATGATATTTTGGTCACTGGCTACTCTTAAAAAATCTGTTATCAGGCATCTCTACATGTGCTGTGTCACCTGTGTGCTAAAGGTTTCAAGGTTTCTTGGTCTGACCTCCAGCTTTGTCAAGAGACTGTGAAATATCTGGGGTTCGAGATTTCTAAAGGCAGTAGACGGCTCTACCAAGACTGGTCTGGCCTACCAGACTACCATAAACCTTTTCACCTGTATGCCTTCGATTAGCAATTTGGAAATTAGCGCCACTTCCTCATTAGACACTATAGGCCACGCTTTAGCACATCTGAAAAATGCCCAGGATGATACTCTCCCCGATAAAGCTCATGACTGTTTGGCTAAGACCATACACTCCACAAGCATCCGCCCCGATCTTTCCTCCAGCCCACTTGAGAGTAGAGATGTTCTTTTTGTAGACGGTTCTTGTTCTAAACCCTGTGATGGCACTTTCATTTGTGGTTATTCTGTATGTGCCCTGTCTGATACTGTTGCTGGATCTTTTGCTTTGCCTTTCTCTTTAGCTCAGGCTGCTGAATTATTCGCCTTGACTCTGGCTAATTAAAAAAACCCTAATTAGCATTTAGTGGTTCAGAAAATTAATGAATGAATAAAGCTCTACACCCAGGACTTTGCCATGGCCCACATCTGAGAAGATATATGAAAGCACAATTGAGAGCACATCCGAGAGCACACCTGAAAGCAAGCCAGAGCCCAAGCTACACTATGGACCTTAGCAGAGTCCACGTTATGGCCGAGGGCTGTTCCTGAATTGATTCAAAGTCTGTGCTCAGGTCTGAACCAGTGTCCATTCCATTGTCCTGCCACAGATTCCTCTCATCATCTTCAGTGCAGCTAAGGTTTTAAGGTTTCTTGTACATAACAACTCGCTAAACATGAAATGCATATGTGTCTGTAGTTTGGTTGCACATCATTCATCTAAAAGACTATAAACACAAGTACAAACCATTACATGATACAGTGTTTTATGACCTGTTGTGTAATGTGTATGACCTGTTTTGTTTTTTTATTTTTTCCCTCGTGCCAAATCTATTATACTGCCTGCCTAGTGTATGACCTCTACCTGCCTGTGAGTTTGCCTAGTGTCTGATATTCTTCTTGCTCATGTTCACTTTGACCTGTGCCTACATGACATTGAGCTTGTAGTGTGTAAATGGATATCTTTGCATGGCATAACAAAAACATGATGTGTTCTCATGGTAACAAAATTCTTACTGGACTGGCCTTTGATAACCCAGTTAGCTGCACTGGGGGGTCAGCAGTGACAACCCGGTGATAGTGGGGCTTGAACACCTGACTTTGGAATCAGTTGTCCAGTACCTACCAGTGCCCCAAGACTAAAGTTATTAGAGAATTTTAAGTGCTTTATATACACTATATGAAAGGGATTTTTTCTTAACCACATTTGCTGAACTCAGCCTTCACATGATTCTTGTGATGTGATCTGTTCATTATATATATTTTTATAAGTATTTTAACCATGCGGTTCTATAAATTCATTAGAAATAACCTCCAAATGTTGCAATATATCCACAGCCTCCTGAAATCCGGGGCAATCTTGTAAGAAGCACCACATCAAAGGCAGCTTTTCCTGAGAATGAACTTCTGATCCGTGTAATGCTGTGTCTGTAAGTCACACATAATAAAACCATGATACCTTACTTGCCACCAATTATCTTTGCACTGTTACCTGAATATTTTATTAACTTCTGAATCTTAACTCTGTGCCAACGTATGTTGAGTGTGTTGCAGGCAGCAAATTCTACCTTTGTTTAAATATACAATATGCAATTACATGGTTAGCTAAAATATTGAAACATTTTTTTGTGCTTTTGTTACTTAAATAAATGTTTTTGTGGAAAAAATCAAATCAAATTATTATTAAAGAAATAAATTAATGTTAAAGAATTAATATCACTACTTGTCTGAAAATAACTGCAAATATAATTAAATTTAACAAAATATCTTTCACACATATTATTCACATGCACATAAAAAAGCACTTGATACAACAGGGGTTGACAGTTAATTGTGACCAAACCTTATGTGTGGCATGTAGATCATGGTATCACACTTTTTAAATTTTTTTTATATTTTATATTGGAATGTTGCATTAATAAAATAATGGCCTGTCTTAGTAAGCAATGCTAATTCTTGTGGACTTTTGCCTTTGCTGGCTTTTTTTTCTTTAGTGGGAATTTTGTTAAATATTTGTTCTTCATATCTCACTGAACTAAAATATTGGTTAAACCCACCCAATGGCTTTAAAGTTTCAGATAAAATTCTATATACTGTATATTTGTATACATTAATAAGCATTTTCTCAATTTACCTCACACAGAAGAGAAGTCGCTGACTTTGTTTTCGATCATCAAAGTAAGATTGCAGGAGCAGGAGTTTACGAGCCTTTGGATCAACGCCAACAAATT
Organism: Porochilus rendahli; assembly: GCA_039654305.1. Classification (NCBI taxonomy): domain Eukaryota; kingdom Metazoa; phylum Chordata; class Actinopteri; order Siluriformes; family Plotosidae; genus Porochilus; species Porochilus rendahli. Next base: position 3,239,336 of record JBCNYG010000023.1, on the reverse strand, counting down.
CACTAGAAGAAACAATGACCTTGTCACTAAGGTAACAACCTTGCCAAGCATTCAAGTCTAGTTTACTTTTTAAATGTATTTATTTTTAAAAGTTTAGTAAAAAAAGAAAGAAAAGAAAAGTTTATAATAATAAGTATAATAATTACCTCAGTGTTTGAGAAAATGTCTGCTCTGTATAAAATTCATTTAGTAGGAAGAGACAGGAATTACTCTCTATAATGCCAAGCTCTTTATTGATTTTTTCCACATCTTTTTTGTTTAGCAGTCGAGAATATGTGGATACCTTTTTAAAATAATAAATATTAGCAGAAACACAAAATTGAGTGTTATATAAAAATATACCAAATAAAGTAAAAGACATGGTAACAAACACACAAGAAAAGTGTACCTCAAGACATATTCCATCATTTTCAGCCTCTCTGTATTTTTTTAAAGCTTCAATTAGGTTACCATGTGGCTGTTTTGAGAAATACATCTCTAAAAACTTTTCAGAGTTTTCCTCTGTGGATTTTGTTCTCAAAACTGAATCTGGGGTTGCACACTGAAGAAGCATTGCCTGGGCCATTTCAAGAACTTCCTCTCTCTTATCATGATCAAGTTCCTGGGTCACTATTTGTGGATAGCACTGTAAAAGTATGCAAGCACAAGTATCTTCTGTGTAGCCAACGATATCGTCAGATTTTTTCTTGGTGGTGATGAGCTTGTCATTCAGCCAGTCCTCCAATTCAGCCTGTATTCGTTGAGCATGGTCCGGGAGAATGTTACTAATCTCCAAGCAGTGTTTTTCCAGTCGATTTAGCAGTGGTGTGGGAAATTGCTCATACACTGTGCTTTTCTCTTCGATGACAATCAGTCGAAATTCATCTTTGACTCTGCATTTAACTCTATGAGATCCCAGGCCAAGGTCAACGTAGTAACTTCCCCCTAATTTTACATAGCACTGATTGAGAGCATCATAGAGACTCTCATACAGGCTTTGAATATTAAGCAGCACAACTGACCTTCCTGTCTCCATGCACGTTTTTACTCTATTTACAGTGCGGCAAACCTGAGAATATTCTTCATCATGTGGAAATCCTGATCCAAAGATGATTTCAATGTTGCTTTCATCAATGATCTTCTGGGATTTCAAAATCTGAAGGGCAGCGTGATTAATTGTTGGCAGTAGAAGGTACCTGGATGTAAACCCTGAAGTCGTGGAGTCCAGGTTTTCTTTGAGTAGTGAGACTGTGTCACATTTTTCTGTTTTCGGTTTATAAATAGCAAAAAATATTTCCAGAACATTTAAAGAATCCAAACCATCAAAATTCCTTTGCACAGCTTTGGTTATATCTTCATCTGATGGCCTGTCATTTGCCGTAATGGCATAGCACATAATCAGCTTCACAAGGCTATAAAAATCCCTGAGTCCAAAGAATTCACTTTTTTGTTCTTCAAGGACTTTTAAGTAGAACTCTGTAAGCTTTGGAAGTAAATACTCAATCTCTGTCTTGATTGGCTCCTTAACACTTGAGCAAATGTCACGAGCTGTGTGTTCCAGCTCATCAGTCAAAGGAGATGTTCTTAGAACCAATATGCCACGGTTCATCTTTGCTGGATCCAATGACCAGTTGGAAATTCCAATAAATCCAACTTTTTTGAACTCATCAAGACTTTCATTATCAATACATCCATATTCCAGTAGGGGATGTAACGTTTTCAGTGGCATTTTTGGAGAGTCTTCTGCTAGTCCAATTTCATCAAGGACAACAACAGCAACATATTCCTTCAAGTTTTTGCCTTTCTGGAATTGTGCACATTGCCGAAATATTGAAATGATCCCATCAGGGGAAGAATGTGGGCTGCACTGAAATGAAGCCAGCTGGGCCTGCTTGTATTCTTTAAACAGATTATTTGGGGAAGCTTTTCCCTGCATTGCATGGGCAGCAATTGTCTTCGACAAAGATTTAGAGCTTCCAGGTTTCCCAACGAGAAACAATGGAATTCTTAAGTTCATACACACAACCATCATAAATACATTTTCCTTCAGAGCATTATTCTTTGCCACTGAAGTTGGACAGTCAACATTTGAGATGAATGCCTCTTTGCAAAGCTCAATCTCTTTCTCAAATTCATCACAGGACAGAGAGAAAGCTTTTGAAACTTGTTTCACGTATTCATTTCGATTCTCAAGTGAAGCCAAGTAGCAAACTCCGACTCCAAGAATAAGAGACCGAACCAGATCATCGACACTTGTTTGGTTTTCTCTAATTCTGTCAATTTCCTTAAATAATGTTTTCCTTTGTTGGTAAAACCACATGACTGTTTTCATACACCTTTCTATGTCTCTGAGACTGACCATCCGGCATTCATCAGTTAGTTCTGCCATATGCTTCTGAGAGACAGAAATGACCTTTGTGAATAAAGCCTGATGACCTGTATTGGGAAGATTTTCTTTGTGAAAGAAAGTCTTGACCATCTGTGTGATGTAGAGTTCTTGTGTGTGCTCATTTAACTTTCCAAAGTCCCACACCAGTGGAGTTAAGCTTGGAGGTAATGGCTGAACTCTGTAAACCAGCTGCCGCATTGGTATCTGCCCAAGTTTCTCTTCTGTATTCTCACTTCTAACTCTGTATCCCAGTCCAGCCCTTTCCAGTTGCTCTATGGCCTCCTTTGAGTGTTTTCTGTATGGATTACATGCTGCAATGATCTTCAGACTAGGTGCATCGATCTGCTCTCCATTAATGGACTTGTCACAGATCACCTCCTTGATTGCATTAACAGCCTCTGTTGTATTAGCTTCATCAAAAAACAACACTGTATTCAACTTATGGACTTCATTCTTTTTTGAAATCTCAATTGCCTCCCTCACTTTCTCGTAAATAACCTCTGATGATGTGCCACCATGAACTCGTACCACAATCAGGTTTTGTCTCTTCTTCCCTGATCTCAACAGATCACACATGAACTGGACCAGCCGAGTCTTTCCACATCCTGTTTCTCCCATGATGATCACAGGAATGTCCGACTCAAATCGAAGGTGAATTGCAAGGATTTTCATCACATTATCCAGTGTCAACTGATACGTATCATCGGGGTCATTCACACTACTGACCCCTAACACTCGGCCTATAATTTTAAGCTGCTCATCACGGGCCATTTTCTCAAAGACAATGTTAAATGGTACTTTTTGAGCTTCTAATTGGTTAAAAAGCATCCTATCAATAATTTTCTTTTCCACTATCTCCTTAGTACGAGCATCAATTGCATCTAAATTCTCAATGTGGAATCCTAAAAATGTCATGGAGTCATTATCAGCATTGAATAGGATGTAAGGATGAGCCTGTTGTTCCCATCGTCTTCGGAGCTGAAATTCTTGAAGAGCTGCATCTTCCACAGCTTCTGCATCTTCTACTTTTTCATCGCTGTCATCCGATGTCTTAAGGGATCTCATGGAAAAATCCTTGGACATTGTCATCATGAATTTCACAACAAACTTTTTAAAGCCTGTCAGGTCCTCTTTTAAGGCAGCACTGCAAAAAATAGACTGCTCACATTTTTTCAACTGACTGTTCAGAAAATGTGTAAAATTCCTCAATTCTCCCCAAGATGGGTTTTTAATGTCACAAAACTGAAGAAGACACTCCAACCATTCCTTTGGTGAATCTTCAATATGTTTGTCATTGAAAGAGAAACTCTCAAGTTGGTCTTGGTTTTGTCTGTAGATTTTAAAGTACTGGTAAGTGCGCTGAAAGGCTTCACTTCGAAACTCAGCATCATCCATTAGCTGGAAGTCTTTATGATATAATCTGTTCTCTTTCAGATGTCTCAGGGTTTCCTCAGGTGAAAGACACTTAACAGTTGGAAACATTTCCAAAAATGTATCTTCTACTTGAGATGATATCTGAGAGTAAAAAATAGTTTCAGAAATGATTAAATCTTTCACTAAATATTTAAATGCATTAAAAAGCTGACCACATTACACAAACTGTACAATACTATACATCAGATTTTTTATTTACACAATTCAGACATTTCCTTTTTTAATGCATGTTAAATTGCATCCAAATAATTATAGAAAGAAAGGAATATAGCTAGGCGGCATGGTGGCGTAGTGGTTAGCACGTCCGCCTCACAGCAAGAAGGTCCTGGGTTCGACTCCCAGCTCGGGCGTTTCTGTGTGGAGTTTGCATGTTCTCCCCGTGCTT
>JBCNYG010000023.1:3198953-3211825 GCA_039654305.1 Porochilus rendahli | reverse complement strand
ATAAACTCCAGATTTACAGAGTTATTACTGATTTATTACTGCAGCACTTCATCAACACTCTCTACTCATTTCACAGGTGGAGCTCTGATTGGTATCATCGTTGGTGTAATTCTGGTTCTGGTTCTGGTTGCTGTTGTTGCTGGAATTGTGGTGTGGAAGAAGAAGAACTCTGGTGAGAGGAAGGAGGAGATTATAGGAATATTTTATGAACAGGATTAATTAAAAATCATAAACAGTATTTATAGCTTTTTAGGTGAAATTTGTTTTTATTTCGTGCTGTAAACCAAACCCAGTCCAGAGATTTTATAATAAAGTTTCTGTCCATCATCTGTGTTTCAGGTTTCAAAGCCGTTCCAGACAAAGCCTGTAAGTGAACCTTTATGATCCAGAAATGAGGTTTAACAGCACTACATGATTTATTAAAGGACATGTCTAAAGCTTTTTATTTAACACGATTACGAGCAAAAAGTGATAACATTACTAGTACTTGAGAGCACCCGAGTCGTACTACGCTCACATTGCCCCCCTTAATGAACCAGGACACTTTAAACTTCCTGCTCTCCGAATGCTCCCGAAAACGCTTTTTTCAGCATTTTTTGCCGAAACTGACTGCTGACGTCACTAACAGAAAACACTTAAGCATGAAAGCGATTCATTTGATATGGTGAGATCGTGCGTTTTTGGCGGGTGTAGCAATAACTACTCGGAGAACATTTACAACCCCCACAGAGTTGTCTCTCTCCATCAGTGGCCGATTAACCCTTTCGTATCCGCGGAGTGGAAATGATTTGTGGAATCCATGAGGAAATGCAGTACCCAGCATTCATCCCGTGAAGACCGACCCACGCACAGCCCGATGTGCCTGTAGTGAGAGACGGAGAACGACCGTAACTAAGCTGAATTTTAGAAGGGTACGAACCGATCGAACCGATGAGGCTCTTTAACCGGAGCCTGTAATAACCGGAGCCTTGTTTAATCCCCCATCGACACTTTTATCACTGTCCGATGTAAGTAAGTCAGGGGTTGAATAATTGTTTAAGTCCTCACTCTGATCGCTAAAAGACCCTTCTGAAGGGAATGGAGAAGCTTCTCTATCGCTGGCTGCCATTTTACTATAGCGAAGCTAGACTGTTTTCTGGAATCTACATCACTCCGTCACGTGACCAACTTAAGACCGATGAAAGCATACTCGGGAATGTTCACCGACCAAACAATTTACATGATTTTGCATCCTTAATTTAGACATGTCCTTTAAGAGTTTCATTCACTTTGTGATGATTTTAATGTTTTCCAGCCTCTGAAGGAGATTCTTCCTCCAACAACTCTTAAAGTGTGACGTCCTGCTGAAGTGAGATATGATGATGTTTACAGTGTAATACGGAATAAAGATGAGTTTGGAGTAAAAATGCTTACGCTCAGTCTCAGCAACGACATCCTGATTCTTTTTGTCTGTTTTCAGGAAAGACGAGGAGATGGTGTTTTCTAAGAGATGAGGAATGAAAACACACACACACACACACACACACACACACACACAAATACTCACAATATATTCTGTGTATAATGTTGAAGTAAATTTTTTTGGTGACGGGGTGGGGGAGCTTTTTATTGGGAATCTGTTATTGGTGTAGAATGGGATTTTTAATGATCGTTATTATGATGATGATTTATTTTAAGCTGTGTGTAAATTGACGTTTCTGGAGTGTGTAAGATGATAATTATTCTGTTCATGTATAAGATTTTTTTCTGTAGAATTACATCCAGATAATTAGATCAGCGCATGATTAGATGCAATTTCCATTTTTAAGATTTTAATCTCAGAGATTTTTCTCAGTCGCTGTTAGTGGAAATGATTTGTAGGTCTGAAACAAAGTGGGCGGAGCTTCAGATGTAAAAGGTGTTAGATTGGAGTAAAGTGTAAAAGAACAGGAATGAATTCAACAAAAGTAAAATTCACACAAATCTACTCCATCATAGTCCATTCATTACATTATTTATTAATTAACTCCATTTAAAGTAAAAAATCCATTCAACACCTTTTCACATTTGTACCTCCCCAGAATCCCTCTGTTCTGTCAGTGTAACTATCTGAAGGAATAATAAAGTGGATTTTCTTCACTCTGTTCTGACTTTTATTTTATAACTGAGTTCTTTTAAAGGATGTGATCTCAGTATTACTCCTACATTCAGTCTAATCTTCTCTACATCATACAGTAAATACAGTCTCAGGAAATAAAGCTGCTGAACTTAGTTCAGAATTTATTATTAATCATGAAAGAGAAGAGAAAAAGGAGAATATACTGAATATATATTAATACAGAGTGTGAATGAAAGGTTTACCCTGCAGCAGTTATGAATCTGATCATTCTCGACCAAAACATTGTACCATACATGCAGTTTATCAGGTTTGTGATTTCTTTATTCAGTTTCAAATATTTAAATTTTTCTTATTTTGCTGCTCCGGCAATGTACTTGTCCTGGCATTTTTTACAGCTCTCGACTTTTCCTGATTTACTGAGAGCACACAATGACCTGCATCACGCTGGTGTATATATCAAGTGAATAAAAATAAATTCACTTTGCACAGTTAATAGACCCAGATAACATCATGCTTCCATAAGTATTCGTCTCAGTAAGTGGATTCCTATGTAATGTTTCTGAGTGACTGTATAAATGAAGACCTGGGGCCTCATGTACAAAGATTTGCGTGGAATTCTTACTGAAAAATGGCGTACATGTGTGGGACTCCGGTAACCCCCAAGCTCACAGGAGTCCCTAAAACGAATGACGAAGGAAAGCGAATGACGAATGAGGCTGAGGACTAATGCACAATGGACAATTCTACTCCAGAATTAATTGATTTATTTATTTTAATTTGATATACTGTATTAATCCCGCAAGGGAAATTATTACCTCTGCATTTAAACCCATCCAAAGTGAACACACACACATGTAAACAGTGGGCACACACACTCAGAGCAGTGGGCTGCCACACATTTCAGAAAGAAAATATGTTACATAAATGTTAAATAAACTTATATATGAAATAAAAAGTCAGGGAATGTTTTATAAACATGGACCCAGGCATCATGTGTCAGGTATCCTTATAAAATTTATCTACGAGTCATAAAATACAGGATTTTTACACTCAGCTATGATAAGCTCCTCTTCCATGTTAATGTGAGCGGGACATTTGAACTCGTGTTAATGGTTCCCTCATGGAAACATTATGACAAACTCTGGAAACACCTGTCAATCAACAGTATCATTAAACTCTGATTGGTTATCGCCCGACTTCTGTCGTTTGTGTTGAACTCCTCGGTCGGTGTTTGGTAGCCAAACGGAACGGAGGCCCAAAGTTTGATGATGTCATCCAGGTGTTTCCACTGAGTTTCATTTTACTTTCATTTCACTGCCAGAGCGGCTCAGTGACAGAAAGTCACGTGATTAGCAATTGGCCTGCGAGCGCGCCGTGATTAATCATTGGACAACCTTCTGTTCATGTAACTTCTCTACTGCATCCATGTTAACCCTTTCTGAACCTCCTGACTATAAACCTGGAGTTTATTAGATATTAAAGCTGTTCCAGGATTCACAAAGTTTCAGTAAACATTAATGTGCATGAAGCTGTGAATTTAAATAAAGTTGTGATTTTATATAGAATTCACTGTTATGTTCAGTTTCAGTGTTTAACAGGAGAGGAGTGAGTTACAGGAACACTTTTACATAAAACAGAAATAAAGAATAAAATTATATTTAAACCAAACACAAGATAGTGAGTCTGCTCTTCTTTATTATGATACAAGTATTCTTTTAAAATAAACTGTGCATTTTAACTGAACCCTCAGTGAAGACAGAATCACTGCAATCTGAGCTTTGTTATCATTTTCACCCACAGTAGATTCTCTCTGCTGAGAACAGGAACATTTCTAAAGCACGTCCACCTCACAGCAAGAAGGTCCTGGGTTCGACTTCCAGGCACAGCAAGGGCGCTTCTGTGTGGGTTTGTGTGTTCTCTCTGTGCTTGTGTGGCTTTCCTCCAGATACTCCGGTTTCCTCCCACAAGGTACAAAGACATGAACATTAGGCTGATTGGCGGTCCCAAATTATCCCTAGGAGTGAGTGTGAGTGTGAATGACTGTATGTTTTCCTGTGAGGGTCTGTTGAGCTGTGCAGGGTGTACCTGCCTTCACCAAGTGTCGGTTGGCTGAGACAGGCTCCAGCCTTCCTGCGACCCTGATAGGATAAAGTAGTTGGGCAAATGAATGAGTGGCTCATTCTGGAGATCAGTGCAGATCCTCAGTGAAATATTTTGTGGTTTGGGGGAGTTTTCACCTCGACTGTTCTCCGGGTAGCTAACGATACAAGCGTGGTGCATATTGAGCCTAATACCGAGAGCTACTGTGTGTCGTTTAGGAAAATACATCTTTACTTTAGCGACATGGTCTACCCGTGTTGCGGCAGAATTGCTCTACCCGTTTTGTGGTAGAAATACTCTACTTGTTTTGCGGCTGAAACTGTGTTCCGTTCAAAGACATGTAGAGTACGATTTTCCAAATTGCCCCCACGTGTGAGTGTGAGTGTAAATGGTTGTATGCATTTTGTATGGTGGCCTGAAAGTTCAAAACAAAAATACATTTTTAAAAAACACAAATACATTTTCAGAGAACAAAAATACATTTTCAAAAAACACAAATACTGTAAAAAAATGTATTTGTGTTTTCTGTAAATGTATTTTTGTTCTCTGAAAATGTATTTGTGTTTTCTGTAAATGTATTTTTGTTCTCTGAAAATGTATTTTTGTTCTCTGAAAATGTATTTTTGTTCTCTGAAAATGTATTTGTGTTTTCTGAAAATGTATTTTTGTTCTCTGAAAATTTATTTGTGTTTTCTGAAAATGTATTTTTGTTCTCTGAAAATGTATTCGTGTTTTCTGAAAATGTATTCATGTTTTCTAAAAATGTATTTTTGTTTTCTGAAAATGTATTTTTGTTTTCTGAAAATGTATTTTTGTTCTCTGAAAATGTATTTTTGTTTTCTGAAAATGTATTTGTGTTTTCTGAAAATGTATTTTTGTTTTCTGAAAATGTATTTGTGTTTTCTGAAAATGTATTTGTGTTTTCTGAAAATGTATTTGTGTTCTTTGAAAATGTATTTTTGTTTTCTGAAAATGTATTTTTGTTTTCTGAAAATGTATTTGTGTTTTCTGAAAACGTATTTGAGTTCTCTGAAAATGTATTTTTGTTTTCTGAAAATGTATTTGTGTTTTCTGAAAATGTATTTGTGTTCTCTGAAAATGTATTTTTGTTTTCTGAAAATGTATTTTTGTTTTCTGAAAATGTATTTGTGTTCTCTGAAAATGTATTTTTGTTTTGCACTTCCAGGCGACCGTACAAAACACGTTAGACTCGTTAGGGCGTTAGACTCTCCCCCCACCAAAATGGTCATGCCCTCATGACATGTTTAACAACCTAAACCACTAGAGACAAACCATCTCTCTTGGTGTCAACCTTAACTAGAGAAGTAGTATGGGTACTAACTGCTAGCAGACTTTGGGCTCCCTAACAAGTCATAAGTTAGTCTGGCGGGGACACGTTTTACTCTCAGATCGTCTTGTCTTGTCTGAGCTCTCTGCTATACAGTCTTGTCTCTCTGTTGTTTCATCTATCGTCTGTGTCTCATTGTCTCTCTCAGCTTCAGCATTATTCTTTTTAGCCGTTTGCTAGCTTTCCTTTTAGATTTAAGGGTATCTTTATTCTTTTCAAGCCTCGGTTGTACCTTCTGTCCAAAGGCAAGAATATGATTTCGGTGCAGTACTTTGTCACTGCCCTGTCCATTCTCTGGCTTCAACCTGAAGACAGGTAAACCAGGTAGTTGACTCTTCACAACATATGGAATATATTTCCAGCGGTCAGCCAGCTTGTTTTTTCCTTGTAGCCCACGGCTTCGGATCAAAACCCTGTCACCAGCGACTAATAGGCTGAAACAGACTCTCTGATCATATCGTCGCTTGTTTCCTTCATTCTTCCTGTTCACGCTACTCTCAGCCAGCTGGTAGGCAGCCTGTAGTTCTTGTTTCATGTTTTTTAACATACCTTAAGTAGGATTTGGTGGAGGTACTATCACTTGAGACTCCAAATGCCACATCTACCGCCAGCCTGGCTTCTCGACCAAACATGAGAAAGTATTGTAAGTGACCTGTTGACTCATTTAGTGTGCAATTGTATGTGTGCACAAGATGGCTGATGTATCTACTCTATCTACATTTGTCCTGTGTTTCAAGAGTACCCAGCATATCCAGAAGAGTTCTGTTGAACCGCTCAGGCTGTGGATGTTTTTGGAATCGGGCTCGATCGTCATAAAATCCATACAGACGAGATCCATCGGCCCCTCACTGGTAAGATGTGAAAACTTAGCAGCTCTTTTAGGCAGTGTCTTCCTCCGAATACACCTTGGACAATTTTTACAGTACTTCTCAACCTGTGTTTTCATGCAAGGCCAGTAAAATCTCTCTCATATCAGGCCATAGGTCTTGTCAAACTTGAGGTGGCCCGATTGGTCATGCAAAGACCGAAGGAAAGTCTCTCTGAACTCTTGCAGGAGTAACAGTTGCTGCCGAAATGGTTTGTTGGGGGGCGTAGTCTTTCTGTACAATACAGAGTCTTTAACCTCTAGCTTTTCAAAGTCTTTTAGCAACAACACCAAATCAGGATGTTTCCCTTTCTTAGCCCGATCAGCACAGTTCTGAACAACAGCATGCCACACTTTTCCAATGCATGGGTCTTTCTGCTGCGAACATGAGATTTTGGCTGAAGTCATTTTGGGCAGTGGCTGGGTGCTCAAAGAAGACAATAAGCTCTGGGTACAGCATGCTTGGATGATCCCAGGAGATCAATAACTGTGCAACGGCGGTAATAAGGGGGTCTGCTCAATGACATATGACAGACAGTCTGAACGGTGGAAGCAGTCATGGATGTCCCCTCCTTACCAGAAACACTATTGCTAGCATATGGACGCCTTGACAATGAATCCGGATCAATGTTCTGTTTCCCAGGCCGATACTTCAGGCTGAAATCATATGTTGAGAGTTTCGCCAACCATCTATGTCCTGCTGCATCCAACTTAGCTGTGGTTAGGACATATGTTAATGGGTTGTTGTCTATGTGAACCTCAAACTTGACTCCATAGAGGTAATCATGCAGCTTGCTGGTGACGGCCCATTTCAAAGCCAAAAATTCCAGCTTATGCATGGGATAATTCTTTTTTGATGGAGAAAGGCTTCTACTGACAAAGGCAACGGGGCACAGCCCTTCTCCTTGATTCTGATAGAGGACACCTCCCAAACCTTCTCTACTTGCATCAACATGCAGGACATAAGGCAGCTTCGGGTTAGCAATTGCCAGGACAGGTGCCTCTGTAAGACTTTGTTTTAATGTCTCAAAAGCTCTCTCACAGTCTTCATCCCACCTCGCCCCAAACGACTCTGAGGGGTGATACCACTCTTTCATTTCTATGTCTGATGTTGAGTTACCTATCTCTTTGATGCCCGTTTTCACCTTAGTCTTTCTCCCTGGCCTTCCAGTCACAATGCAGCCCTGTAGTAACTGATTGAGTGGACAGACTCTGGAGAACTCTTTCACAAACCGTCTGTAATAGCCACAAAAACCTAGGAAAGAGCGGAGAGCAGTGATGTTTTTACAGCTTTTTCACGATTTCACATCTTCAATCTTGGAAGGATCTGTAGCAATGCCGTTGCTAGAAACAACATGACCGAGGTAGGCTACAGAGGGGCAGCAGAACTGACATTTATCCAAGAATAATTTGATTCTCTTCCTCCTTCAATCGGTCAAGCACTTTAAGAAGGCGCTGCTCATGTTCCTCCAATGTTTTCCCAAAAATGATTACATCATCGAGATACACCAATACTTCCAGTAGGTTCATGTCACCGACAGTTCTCTCCATATCGCGTTGAAATGTGGCTGGCGCTCCACAGATGCCTTCTGGCATTCGCTTAAATTGATAAAGTCCCGCTGGACATATGAATGCAGTCTTTTCTTTGTCAGCAGCACTTAAAGGGATTTGATAGCAGCCGCTTTGTAGATTAAGCACGCTGAAACATTTGCTACCACTCAGACAAGTCAGAGCATCTTCCACACAAGGGACTGTGTATTGGTCAGGAATAGTCCTCCTGTTTAACGTCCTGTAGTCCACACACATGCATATAGTTCCATTCTTCTTGAGAACCACAACGATGGGGGACGCATAGGGGCTTTTGGATTCTGAAATGATTCCAGCCTCCTTGAGATCATTTAAATGTTTCCTCACATCTTCCAAATCACTGGGAGGTAAGCGTCTGGAACTTTCTCTGAATAGTTTATCATCTGTCACTCAGATGCTTTGCACAGCCAACATCAAACTCACTGCAGGAGAAAACCTCTTTCCTTTCCATCATTTTTTGACATAGTCTCTTCTTCCACTCAGAAGGCACGGGGGAATCTGCAAAGTTGAAAGAAGAGGGAGACAGTCGAGATGTGGGCGGCTCAGACTCCTCCTTTTCACGGACTGTATTTATTACATCCACCAGATACAGGTGGGCAACTGGCATGCCCAGTTTCAAGGCCACATGATGATTTGACACATTTCTCAAAGTGACTGTGATGTGACGACAATGGACAGCATTTGCTTTTTCAACAACGGGCATTACCAGAAGTCCTTCAGGGAAACAACTCTCCTTTGGGCGGTTTATAAGAATAGATTGACCCTGAGGACGGCCAGGAAACTTTGGCACGCCAACAACTTTTGCCAGTCCACCTGGTGGCACAATGAACGGCTTGTCTCGCGTGAACCAGACTGTTCCTCTTTTTCGGTCAGCTCTGTTATTTGGAGCTTTCTAAAACTTATCATACGCTTCTTTTATTACTGCGTGAACAGCGAGGTTATGTAAGAAATTGTCTCCTCTTTGTGTTTTGCAGGAATGGAATAGTCTCCTAACTATAGAGGTGTTTGTGCCTACCACAATGGAAATCTCCCCTTTCATGGCTGGATCTGGACACACAAGCACAAGTGTTTCTATGATCTCAGTTACTCCAACTACGTCCCCAGCAAAAGCTTCAAGCACATATAACCATCATATGGATATTGGTCCACACTAAGGCCCCAAATCTCCAGGCACTCAATGGGGTCAAAGGCAGGTACTTCAGATACTTATCATTAAAGGAGTGATACCGCAGGGTAACTTGAGACCCGCTATTAAGCAGAGCCTTGGCGTAAATGCCCTCAATTTGTACAAAGACAATAGAGCTAGGTCCAACTAAACCCTCAGGCAGATTAGCCTTGCTTTCTTTTGTGGAACGTGTTTTCTCCTGAGCGTCAGGACGTTTCCTCTACTAAGCCCCTGGGAAGCTTCCCATCGGCAGTTTTGTTTTCAGGAGACGTTTATTTATTTTCCGTAAATTTTCTGGGTTTTCACATTCCTGCGGGAAGTGACCATCTTCACCGCACCTGTAGCAAAAGCCATCAGCACGGTACTGAGGTTTGGGACCTCTCTCCTTCCCATGTGCATATTTTCCAGCAACTTTCTGGGTGTCTTTCTGGGCTACATGCTGTGGTGAACTTCCTAGTGTAGCTACAGAGGCAGACAGCAAGCGTGCAACATCACTTTTAAGTCCCTGGATTTCCTTTTTTAGGCTCTCCATTGCAGGGTCATTCTCCACTTTGACAGGTACTGGTGTAGACTCTGGCTGTCTTGGCACCACTGATGCTGTAGCACACCCCACAGACCTAACCAAAGATGAGGAAGCAACCTTCTTTACCCATTCTCTCTCAAGAACCAGCCCCTTTTCTTCTCTCACATCACGAAGTAACTCAGTGAAGCTTGGAGGAGGCTTTAGTTTGTAAGTCATTCTTATACGAAGAGCAGCAAGATCATGAGTGAGAGCACCTCTTGCACAATGCGTGCCTGGTTCATGTCAGCCATGTCATTTCCACCTTTCCGCTGGACAGCATGCAACAGATTATCTAGTCTGAGTAAGTACTCGGACAGCTTTTCAGCTTCTTGCTGGAATGTGTTATGAAACCTTACCATAAGATCACCATTCACAAGCTCTGTGTTCAGCCTGTGACATCATCTTAAGTCATCCCCTCACTGGCTAGGAATGATACTAGCTTAGACTGAAACTGTCCCCTGTCCACAGGTACGAAGGTCTTGGGGACACTCACTACCCAAAGTCCTAACTGGTCTTCAGCTACCAACTGTTCAGGTATGTCAATCATAGTCATATCATTTGTGGTTTCAACTAGGACCAACTGGCTTTCATCAGTGTGTAGTAAACACCAGCCCCTTACTTTAAAGTGACCAAATATTTTAGCGCCACAGAGTACCTTAAATGGTCTCGTCAGTAACTTCAAGAGAAACCTCACTAAGCACAATGGTTTTCCTCACATCAATACCTTTGTCTTCACACCACTTAAATATTTGTTCTGACTCCATGTTTTGTTAGCTTCAAAAGAAAACAGTCACAAAGGAAAAATTTAGTGGCTATGGGCTATAGCTATCTCTGTTAGGATTGAATTCACTATCTATTCACATTTATTTTGCTCACAAATACAATATCAATTAGACCAATCCCGGACGAGCCCCCACGTGTAGCCCTCCTCTGTCAACTCTAATTTGTTACAGACTTGTCATGGCATACCCCGTTATACCAGAAAACACCTTGTGAATGGGAGGCGAATTGGAGGAAGTCTACTAAATATTAACTTTGGGATTGGGTCTATTTCCATGCGAGCGTATGACTCCGCCTAGATTGCCGAGAGGCCTGGTTAGCTTAGTTTATAGCTAAATAGTTAATGTGAATCTACATACTTCCATGCATACCTCTAACACACCACAGCCCATTCCTTAAGCACATTTATCAACATAAATTAACATTTCACTGCAAACATACACATAGCAACAACACACCACTCCCTTAACACATAAGATTTACTAAAAAATAAACAGGGTATCACCCTTTAAAATATCCCTGATGACCCACCCAACAATGAAATAAAATAAAATAATACCCAGGGTTGTTTTTCTTATAAAAGCCAGTTATGGTACCATGTCGTTGGCGCGCATGTTGGAGCTCATTTGGATCCTCATTAAACGTATTTCCTCAGTACTCACTGATCCTCGAAGATTCAGAAAAGCCTAGCAGTAGTTTCCTCAAACCCTGTTTCGTAGAGCCATGTGGCACAAGATGGACAAGCCCATCCTGGAGACACGTCCGTGTGAAACAGCGGGAAGTTCCGAGCACCCTCTACAGCGGCAACAGCAGCACACGTGGCAGCACCGGCAGACGTCTAGGCTCGAGGCACACTATGCAGAGATTCACAGCACTAATAATCTTACTATTCATTCCCATAAGTGTTCATGTTGTCACCAGTTCCCATGTAGTGTCCGTACTCACTCAGAAACTCGCCGCAGAATGTGTCTGCCACACTCACACACAGTCTCCTTTTCCCAGCAAGCGAGGACAAGGCTAACTAGCATTAGCACGCAACTGAAAATGGCGCTGCAAAAAAGCTAATATAATTTTTGACTAAACAGCTCCAACATTGCTAACTTCTATATTTTGTGCTATATAATATCCAGATAAAAATTCTGGTTTTAAGTTTTAGTAACAACAATATAACTTTAAACAGTTCCAGTTGGCTTACAACTCACTATTTACATTCTTTCCTTATTCTTTTTCCTCTGTTTTCTTTCTTCTCTCTTAATCCCCCCCAAAATCTGGTAGGTCATTGTCATACATTTCAGACTACCACCGATTGATTGATAACAGATTGACTCCTGGTTACCCAAATTAACTGAGGAAATGGCATGAGACATTCAAGAAACTACTAAACATAGGACATTTTACTACCTTGAATAAAACACCAAGTGTGCATCTCTTCACATTAATACAAACCTAATACACACTGGGAGTAATTTAACTGTTACCCAATATGTTACCCAAACACATGTTTAAAGAAAACAATATTTCCATTTGTAGAAGAAAACTACACTTGTTTTACACAACATGCAAACAACTTTAAAGATGCAAAGTATCGTAAATAAAATGTTATTGAAAAGCAAAAAAGAGAAAAAAATATGAAATTTGAACATGTATAATTATTCACCCCCAAAGTCAATAATTTGTAGTAATACATTTTGCAGTGATTACAGCTGCAAGCCTGTTGGGGTATATCTCTATGAGCTTTGTACATCCAGACACTTGGATTTTTGCCCATTCTTCAATTATTTCTAAAGACTGTGCCCGTATTTAGCACCATCCATCATTCACAATTCTGACAACTTTCACAGTTCCCAGTGCCGATGAAAAACATCCCCAAGGCATGATATTGCCACCTTCATGCTGCACTGTGGGATGGTGTTCTTGAGGTGATGATATATATCGCCCATCACCTGTGTTCGGGCTGGCCACAATTTCTTCCACATCTGCGTCCCTCCCTTCACGTGACTTATCGCTCCTTGTACTCTGCACAGAGACTGGCAGTTAAGTGTGACCAGCCCCCGCCACTCCGGACAGTGAGCATCCATGTTATTCAACTTGCTCAAAAGTTTCCCTTTTTTCAAAGCGTTCTTGCAAGTGCCCATGAAACGCGAACTTAGGTCGCCCCACAGGTCGTGAACCATTGGCTAGCTCGCAGTAAAGGAGCATTTTCTGTGGTCTCTGTCCCTCCATGCGGCAGACATGACTGATCCAGCGTTCCTGAGCACCTCTTCATTGCTCACAACGTGATCCCATTTGATGTTCAGAATCAGATGAAGATGCTACTGTATTGTGCAGAGCTGCCGGACTTCATGCTGATAAAGAGTCCATGGTTTA
>JBCNYG010000023.1:3161713-3175198 GCA_039654305.1 Porochilus rendahli | reverse complement strand
AGACATGATGTGTAGCAGGAAAGACCTCAGCAAGTTATCAGAGAAATGTGCTGCTATGACTGGCCTGTAACACACACACACACACACACACACACACACACACACACACACACACACACACACACACACTCTATCAAGTTTTTTCTTTTTCTAGAAGAATGGCATTTTTGTGTTTAGTATTACAGTATTTAGTATTAAAACATGGCAGAATATCGCTGTAGTAAACTTGGTGGTCATGGTAACCGACCTGAGTGACAGAGTGAAGATGGCGGTCAGTGTGCCTTTGGAGAGAGAGGGACGGGATCTCGCCAATCCATTGGTTAATAAAATCTACAGGTTATTCAGAAACAGAAGGAAACAACACACAAAGATATATATATATATATAAAATATATTAATCTATAGTATTATTAAAACGTGTGTGTGTGTGTGTGTGTTTTAGACCTGTAGGACGGAGTAGAAGCCCTTCTGGTTGAGGTGACCCATGATGTTCTCACAGATCCTGTTTAGTGCAGGCTTCAGTGCCTCACCTTCTCACACACACACACACACACACACACACACACACACACCTTACTTTCTTTATCACTCACTCACACATACCTTCTACTCGGATCATTTAACCAGCATGCTACAAAAAACCTTTTAATTCAGTTTTATATCCTCAGGCCATCTATCAACGACTATGGGTTAAACCACACACACACACACAGAGCACTAACCTTTCCCTCGCACTATTTTCCATGTGGTCGTGTCCGTGAAGGTGACGAGCATCGTCAGATACAGAGTCACTAATTTATTATCCTGCAGGATGTCCGGCTAGAGAGAGGGACAGACAGAGAGTGTGTGTGGGAGAGAAAGAGTGTGCATGAGTGTGAGAGTGTGTGTATGTGTGTGTGAGTGAGAGAGTGTGGGTATATGATAGAGAGAGAGAGAGAGAGAGAGAGAGAGAGAGAGAGATAGTCTGATTCACTGTTTTAAATTCTAAAGACGTGTTCAAAGCTGATTTAATAGTGTTAAAGACATTTCAAATGGAGCCAAATGTTCTGATTCTGAAGGCGTTAGACATGCGAGGACATGCAAACTCCACACAGAAACACCTGAGCACGAGACTTGAGCCCAGAACTGTTACTGTTTGGCGGATGTGCGAACTACTACGCCACTGTCGTGGTGAATTTCTACAAGATCAGATTGTTTCTGCATTCAGTAAAGTCAACCTTACACTACAAAATGGGGTCTCCTTAATAAATACCTAATTTATTAAAATCACTCTTTAGCATATCGAATTCATTAGACATTATTAACTAATGAACAGAACGATAATAAATCTAATATCATCAGAACAGTTATTAGAAATACTTTGAGTTTCTTGAGGAACTCGCAGGAGATCCAGAGCACATCTTTGATCTGTTTGAGCCAGGGGATGGTCAGGTCTTTAGAAAGCGCCAGAGAAACGTACCACACCTAGAAAACACCACAACGCTGTATTCACAAACTCACACCACCTCCCCAACACTGAGATCTAAACCTCGAACAACACAGAGCCGGGTTTATTTTTACTGCACTTACTTTCGGCTCGTTCTCCGCCTCCATGCTGCTCAGAATCAATCTACAGAGTTTCTCAAACCTCTGTGGAGTCAAAAATATGTGATCACCAATCATCACCAACAGAAATGTACACCATGTAGAAGTCCCAGCTCTTCAACACCCCTACCCTCAGTAAACTCCTGCGCTGACACCTACCACTTTATCATCTCTGTGGAATATAAATAAGAGTTTCCTGGTGATTTTGAAGATGGACAGAGCGTTTCTCTTACAGGCTCCGGTTTCTCCTGTTGTGAAGAACTCGTCCACCTCTTTCCTGAAAAAGAAAAGAGCTTTAAAGACTTTGATTAAAAACAGGAAACACTACAAACACTTTACTCCCAAAATGCAATGCAATGCAGTGTTAAACCTGGTGCAGGTGTGAAGGAGGAGCAGCAGCTCACCTGATTTCTCTCTGCAGTCTACAGCGACAGATAAACCTGCGCACCAGAGCCTGGACCAGTGTGGCCGCTCGCTCTCTCTCCTTCTGCCCTTTCCTCTCCTCCCGCGCCAGACGCGCTTTATCCAGGAACTGAGACTTGGACGTCTGCGTTGTGCTGAACATCTTTTACACCCAGCACCTGCACAAGGTCAAGGTCACGTTAAAACGTGTAAACACCAAGCAGTGTGTGTGAGTGAGAAAGTTAACGAGTGTGTGTGTATAAGTTTGGGAGAGCAAAATTGTTCGTGTGTGAGAGTGTGTGTGAGAAAAATAGAGAGAGTGTGTGAGAGAGCAAATTGTGTGTGTGTGAGAGAGAGAGTGTGAGTGGGAGAGAGAGAGAGAGAGTGTGTGTGTGTGTGTGTGTGAAAAAGAAGGAAAAAGAAAGTGTGTGTAAGAGAGAAAGAGACAGAGAGTGTGTGTGTGTGAGAGTAATTGTGTGTGTGAGAGAGTTTGAGAGAGCAAAATTGTGCGTGAGTGTGTGTGTCTGAGAGACAGAGTGTGAGAGACCAAAATTGTGTGTGTGTGTGAGAAAGAGAAGGAAAAAGAAACAGTGTGTGTGTATGTGTGTGTGAGAAAGAGAAAGTGTGTGTGTGTGTGAGAGAGAGAGAGAGAGAGAGAGAGAGAGAGAGAGAGAGAGAAAGATGAACCCAAGCAGGATATTTCAATGAATGCTGATAGTGGACATGTAGGAAATGAAAAGGTTTATGTATAAATGAACAAGTCTGAACTTTTAAGCACGTTTTATGAAGCTGTCATTTTCTATGAGTCATAAGTTTTAAAATTCATGCTTTAGTATAAAATCCATCTTAAAGCTTATCCAGAGTTTGTTTGTTTTCCCCCCCAAAGAGAATACGACGGATGATCAGCTGATTCTCACAGGCTCGGTATGATGTCATGTCTGTCTGGATTATGAACATGAGTAATTACTGTAAGTGCTGTCTGTTACCTTTTCCTCCCTGTAGAAGTCTTCAGTATTGTCTCTTCTAGTGAAGCTCATATGAAGGCTATCGCATGTCCATATCTCTAAAACTGGACATATCGAACACACAAACTGTTTTTCACACCTGATGGTGAAGCTGTAACACCTGTGAGGATTTGAAAAGTAATCATCATTATTAAAATGATACTGCTGATTTCACTGCAGCACAAACTGCCTGGTTCCACTATTTCAATTACATAACTGTGGTTATCTTTCTGTAAATGTAAGGGAATGTTTATTTACCAGGAGTAAAGTACAGTATAATAATGATAACAATAACAACAATAATAATAATGTTCCTGCAGTGCAACACTAATCTCTGCTTCACATCTGACAGATATAATTCTGATAATAATAACATTATTTAAAATTATTTGTAGAATTACAGTTAAACTATTTCTCTGAAACTACCTGTTGACACCATCACAGCTTCTACACGGATTAGATTTAACTGAAAAACTATTTCCTCCCTTCTTCTCTTTCCAAACTGTAAACAAAAACGACCATGCTAACCGCTGCTGCTAGCTTGACTAGCATCACTGCTACCCTGCATTTCATCACACAGCGGATAAAGTTACTGTTGTCACGCATCAAACACACAACAACTGAACATTTTAAACGGAGATGGACCGTAATAAAGCGGATAAAAAGCCGGCTCGAGCGTCTGTGCCTTGTTTTAATCAAAATAAACAGTACAGACAGTCTCACCAAAACTGCTGCTAGCAAGCATTATTTCCCCTCCACCTGTATTCCGACAAATTCCGCCTACACTACAGAACTCGACCGGCGATTGGATATTCAAACCGTCGATTTAACTCCTAGCCAATCCTCTTGAGGGAGCGGGCGGCTAGTAGTCAATCAAATATGAAAAGTTGGTAAGTGTCACAAAACGATTAGGAAAATGCAATTAACAATTGTAGAAGTGGGAATCGTTCACTGGTGCACCTGATATAATCTTCCGGGTAGAAACCCCATCCTTTTTTTTGGATATACTGTTTTAATCCCGCAGTAGAAATTATGGTCACTGTATTTAACCCATCCAAAGCACACACACAAACAGTGAGCACACACGGGGAGCAGTGTTCTGCCTCACATTGGGCACCCAGAGAGCAGTTGGGGGTTAGGTGTCTTGCTCAATGGCACTTCAAACATGAAGGTGAAGGAAGGGAAGGTGCAGTTCACATTCTCCCGTCACCACCCATTTTTTGAACGAACCAGTGACCTTTAGGTCCAAACCTGGCTGTCTAACCATTAAGGCCATGGCTGCCCCCAAAAGGATGGGTTTCCAAACACTTTTATAAGAGTCGCACTTAATCCACACCAAAATACCACAGGGCCAGCCATTTTTATATCGAAATATTTCAGAGAGAGATAGAGACTCTTAATTACACTTACATTTATGGCACTTGGAAGATTCCCCCATCTAGAGCGAATCACATTTATCTCTTTAATACAACTAAGCATCAAGAGCCCAGCAGTCACATCTTGGTGAAATAAGGCTTGAACCCCTGACCTTTAAATCAGTAAACCAGAGCCTTAACCACTGAGCCTTACTGTATTAAATATGTATGTGAAAGATGAATATCTCATCTCATTTTCTGCACCGATTCCAGGCGATGGCGGGGTACCCTAAACAACTAATGAGAACATCATACTTAAAAGAGACATACAACCATTTATACCAAGGAGAAAAATAGAGAATATCCAGGTAGCTTAATGTCCATGTCTTTCGACTGCAGGAGGAAGCCAGAAACCTAGGCAATACATGCAAGCATGAGAAAGCCACACACGTTCGCCCTCGCTGAGCCCTGGACTCGAACCAAGGACCTTCTTTCTGTGAACCAGACATGGTAACCACTACACCACAATACTATATTGTATAATTGCAAAATTAAAAAGTACTATTGAACACAAAATCTATAAAATACTGTGTGTCTTTTTGTCTGCTATAGATTTGGTGGTGTCATCATATACACACGCACTTTACCATTTTGCCCAGTTTAATCTCGGGAAGTTAATGACCACACATATTTTTCACTATGATGCACGATATGTGTGTACATTGTACATTTCTGATGCATATCGCCTACCATACAGCAAAATTTGCTTATGCAGAAGCCTTGTGATGAAGACAACGGCGACATCTAGCGGCAGTGGGTGAAATTGTGCTGTCTATCTGACGTCACACACAGCAGATTTCTCATTCATTTTCTGAACTGCCTAATTCTGATTAGGGTCGCGGGGAGCCTGGCTCTAAGCCTGGTGAAGTGGCTGTGTGTTTTTGGACCGATGAACTGAAGAAGGACTGTGGCCTGCCAGTCATAATGTCGGATATTTGGTTCTCCATAAATATTATGTAAATTGCTGGTCTTCACCCATCACATACTGGAATTAATTAGTGATCATTAACAGCATCAACATGAATTTGAATACAGAAATTGTAATATTTTTGGAATGAGGGATCATATTTCCTTTATTAAAAGACCTTTGTAATCCTGAAATGGCGAACTGTCAATGATGTAATCTCTAAAGAAATATATATTTAAATTGTTAATAATAGAGCAGAGCAACTGCATGATTTACTGCACTATTTGATTACTGGGTGATTAAAGTGACTGTTGTATGAGGAGTTTATTCTCTGAAGTGAGTGTTGTGAGATGAGGTCGCGAGGGACCAATCAGAGTCGAGAGCTTGAGGACGATAGACCAATCAGAGTGGAATGGGCACTGTTTATAAGGGACAAACCCCCACCCCCTTATGAAAGTTATAACGGGGAATATCATGTGCTTTTCTTGTGATTGACTAAACTATAAGAAAATTATGATGCAAGATGATAAAGACTAATGACTGAGGCAATCCACACTTATATAGATAACAAGAAAAGCCTATAAAACCTCATATATTAAGCCATGTTTATACCATTTACTTAAAAACAAATTAGCTCTATTTATTCTGTGAAAACTATTAAACGACATGTTTAATATCGGGCTTGAAATTATTTAAACAGCATTAACCTTATCTAAATCTAACTCACTCCTCCTCTAGTATTTTGTTCTTCTTGCGGTTGACGTTTAGCTTAAAGGTGTTTTTACCGCCACCTAGTGGACAGAAACAACCGCCGCGTAAATTAATAGCGAGTCTGACGTTTAAATCTAATCAGCCAATCAGATCACGGAAACCTGCCTGTGTCGGAAAACTGGTAAGAAAAAAAAGACTTCGCGAAGACACCGATGTTTGTGTATCTTACAAAATATTCCGGGCAGAAACACGTTAGTCTATATCTGTGGTCTGCGTCATAGATACAAACACGTTTGTACACGCCGGAATCCTCCCCGACGATTTTAGAATCCGCATATAATCATATTCCACGTTTTACTTGTTTAACATATCAGTGCAACCCTGTGTGGTAATTAAAGACACACTTCTTACAAAGTGACCTTAACCGTACTGCCTTCGTTCAAAACAGAAATTTACTTAGGGTTAGGGTTAAGGACATGGTGTTGCAGTGGTTAGCACATTTGCCTCACAACAAGAAGGTTTCGGGGTCGAGTCCTGAGCTCAGGGCGTTTGTGTGGAGTTTGCATGTTCTCCCCATGCTCGCGTGGGTTTCCTCCGAGTACTCCAGTTTCCTCCCACAGTCCAAGAACATGCCCAGTAGGTGGCAGTTCCAAGTTGCCTCAGGTGTGAATGGTTGTGTGTGTTGGCCCTGTGATGGCCTGGCGAGGTTTTTAGCGTTTTTGCCTTCCAGTAATTTTTTTCACTATTTGATCCCTGTGGACATTCTGCCTGGTACCCTGGATTTTTCTCTGTTGTGCCTAGTTTTGGGCTTTTCTTTTTTGTGTTTTTTTATGGAAATATTCTCTAAAGAAGACTAGATTTTTGTATGAGGATATTTTCTGAGGAAGCCAAGCTTGTTGCCGATTTTCTACAACTCTATTAAATGCCTGAACTGACTCTACACCTTGCCTTTGTGTCTGTGCCTATGCAACTGTGTCCTTCTCTCTAGCTCAGTAGGTTGCTACCCAGTTTAGTACACAGGAGACCTGGATTTAAGTCTCACCTCAGGCATACAGCCCTGACAACCTCATCTGGCTCCTCTTAACACAGAGGAGCAGTGTTTCTACTCTGAGCTCCTCCCAGATGACGGAACTTTTCACCCTATCTTTAGGGGAGAGTCCCGCCACTTTCGAAGGAAGCTCATTTCAGTTGCTTGTGTTCGTGATTTTTTGGTTTCAGTCAACACCCAAAGCTCGTGACCATAGGTGAGGGTAGGAATGTACATCGACTGGTAAATTGAGAGCTTTGCCTTCTGGGATCAGCTCCCTCTTCACCATGACAGACCGGTACAAGCTCCGCTTTACAGCAGAGGCTGCACCATTTGGCCTGTCAATCTCCCGCTCCATCCTTCCATCATTCGTGAACAAGACCCCCAAGATACATGAACTCCTCCACTTGGGGCAGGACCTCATTCCAGACTCAGAGGGTGCATTCCACCCTTTTCTTGCTGAGAACCATGGCCTCGGGCTTGGAGGTGCTGATTCTCATTCCAGTTGCTTCACACTCAGCTGCGAATCACTCCAGGGAGAGTTGAAGGTCCTGGCTCAATGAAGCCAAAAGGATGACGTCATCTGCAAAAAGCAGAAATGAGATCCTATGGCCACCAAACCTCAACCCTTCAACACCTTGACTGCACCTAGAAATTATATCCAAAAAATTTAACAAAACTGGTGAAAAAGGATAGCCTTGGCAGAGTCCAACCCCCACTGGAAACGAATTCGAAATGTTGTTACCAATGCAGACCAAGCTCTGGCTCTGGCAATACCGAAACAGAATGGTCTGTAGCAACAAGTCCGGTATCAGGTACCATATTCCCGGCGCACACCCCACAAGATAGCCCAAGCGACACGATCAAAGGCCTTTTCCAAGTCCACAAAGCTCATTTGGACAGGCTGGGCAAACTGCCATGATCTCTCTGGGATTCTGTAGAGTGTATAGAGCTAATCGGGATTGCTGCGGCTGGGACAAAAACTACATTGTTTCTCCTGAATCCGAGGATCAACCATCAGCCAGATCCTCCTCTCTAGTACTCCTGACTAGACTCTGCCTCCATTGGGATGTGGTTGTAGCTCTGCCAAAGGTGGGGGTTTTCTGAGTATTATAAGGTTGTTTAACAAAATTTACTAAAAAAAAAGTTTTAAAAAATCATACCAATTATTTTATTATTAAAGACAAAATATGTACCATGAATTGTCAATAAAATTTTTAGTTTCAGTATAATTTTTACAAACATTTATCGTCTGAGAAAAGACAATCTTGAATAAATGAAGTGCACACTCAAGCAATTGTTGACACACAAGTATCATGTGATATAAGCTACAGGATCTTAATTAATGACATCATTATATTCTTTTCTGTAAAATTATTGCCTCTGGCATCCATTAAATGTTCAGTTGAATGTAACTGTTAACTTTTCATACAAATCCGGTTCGTTCCTGTTAGAGTCAGTAATAAAAGACTTGCTCTTTTTTATTATTTAATGAAGGACCCTGTCTTCTGGGTGATGTCACTCCTTAAATAGGAACGTCAGCTCTGAAGAATGCTGCTTTTGTGCGCATGCACAGTCTCTAACCGGAAGTAATTAATCGTAGGCAGGTTTCAGGGCCTGAAAGTGTCGGGAAGGATTTCTATGGTAAAATAAACGTTTTTTCTTATTTCTTTAACAATATTGGCAGAGAGTATGTTATTTATTGGTTCCGATAAGATTTAATATGTTTATAGTAGTTTATAAGTGGTGTAATTTTATCTCCAGGCTGGTTAGCAGCAGCTGCGTTGCATTTCAGTAGCGGTTTCATAAACAACTTAAACAACTACGGCAGAGCTTTTCTATTTTTTTATTTTTTTAACAGTAATGAGTCTAAAAACTATTCCGTAGTTAATGATGAACGATGTCCTGAATAATTATCTGATTTTTGTTGCCTTTTATTATTTTTACCTCCCACCTGTTTTTCAACAAATCCCGCCTTCTACACTCTGATTGGCGAATTGTTTATACATGATATTGAATTGTCTAATCAGCGTACAGCTCATGCGTTTGACGCACGTAGTGTCAGCGTGCAGAAGGCGGGGCTTGTCGGAATACGAGTGGTTAAAAATAAATTGTGTGAATTGCTAGTAAAGGTTTAATGACGACGCAGTTCAGGAAATTGTTTGGATTAAAGGTCAACAGAGCTGACTAATTTATAAACGTGTATGCTTTACGTTTAATATGCTGTACTGTGAAATGAGCCATTGCCAGTAATATTTTTATTGAACGTAAACTGTATGGATTGAGTCCATAATATGGTACTGTTTACAGTACTGTTAACACTTCCGGTCTCTCCCCTTAATATAATCAGACAGCTTATAGCTCAGGTTTCCTTGGTAGTCATCCCTGTGTGTGTGTTACAGGAAGAGATGTCAGGAGAGAGTGCTGTGAGCTCGGCTGTGCCGGCTGCGACGACCCGGACCACCTCGTTCAAAGGGTCTAGTCCGAGCTCCAAGTACGTGAAGCTGAACGTAGGCGGTGCTCTTTATTACACCACCATGCAGACCCTCACCAAGCAGGACACCATGCTGAAGGCCATGTTCAGCGGCCGCATGGAGGTGCTCACCGACAGCGAAGGTACTCTTAACACCCATATATCCACATGCAGATCCATGACATGATGAAAGGTGATACTGTCATGTGCTCTGTGTCCCCTACTGTAGGCTGGATCCTGATTGACCGATGTGGGAAACACTTTGGCACCGTCCTCAATTACCTGCGGGACGGCGTGGTGCCTTTGCCCGAGAGCAGGAGAGAGACAGAGGAGCTGCTGGCTGAAGCCAAGTATTACCTGGTGCAGGGCTTGGTGGATGAGTGTCAGGCTGCACTTCAGGTACTACACAAACACTCACACATATATTTCATGTAAACCCCCATGGGTTGTCAGTAAAACACACTGTACAGCTTCCACTTTTTCATAAAAAAAATTATAAAACTTCCTGTAGAATAAGGATGCGTACGAACCCTTCTGTAAAGTGCCCTTAGTGACGTCGCCTAAGGAGGAGCAGAAACTCATCGCCACGTCAAATAAGGTACATAGACCCACCGGTTATTTCTCTCAAGTGCTGTGAAATGAATAAAATATTAATAATGCAATTAAGAGTGTACGTATGCATTAACTGATCTAATACTTGAGTCACACTCTCGTTTAACTCTTTCCTGTACATCTCTGTGTGTTTCCAGCCGACAGTTAAACTCCTGTACAACAGAAGCAACAATAAATACTCCTACACCAGGTGAGTGCCAGTGATGCTTGAGAATATTTATCTGAGTAATGACTGAGAGGGAAATTAGTAACGTTAAACCTGATCTCACCGTCTCCAGTAACTCAGACGACAACATGCTGAAGAACATCGAGCTGTTCGATAAGCTCTCTCTGCGCTTTAATGGCCGCGTGCTGTTCATCAAAGACGTGATCGGAGACGAGATCTGCTGCTGGTCGTTTTACGGTCAGGGCAGGAAGATCGCCGAGGTGTGCTGCACCTCCATCGTTTACGCCACTGAGAAGAAACAGACCAAGGTAACGAAGGTCCCTGTGTTTATACAAACGCAGCAGTCTGACACTCCGGAGCCAGGACCCACTTTTAGGGTTCGCTCTGTAGTTGATGTGAGGTAGTGATGTACGGCTTTATTTATTTTTATCGATTTGAGTTTTGTGATCTGTCCGTGCTTTAACTCAGGTGGAGTTCCCTGAGGCGCGGATCTACGAGGAGACGCTGAACATCCTTCTATACGAGTGTCAGGATGGCCGCGGGCCTGACAACGCCCTACTGGAGGCGACAGGGGGTGCCGCAGGACGCTCTCACCACCTGGACGAGGATGAGGAGCGCGACCGTGTCGAACGTGTGCGCAGAATTCATGTCAAGAGACCTGACGACCGCACGCATCACCACCAGTGACCTCTGATCCTCGTTTGTCTTGTGACTTACAACCCGTGCCTTAATCACCCAGCTTGATCTCTCTCTCTATCTTTCTTTCACTCTCCCCTTCCCTCCACCCTCTGCCGACCGAGCATTCCCACAGTGAAGAGCAAGAGGGAGGGATGGGTGGATGAATGGAGGGAGGGGGGATACACACACCACCTTCTCTGAATTCTGAGATTCATTCCCATCCTGTATACAGTTTTAATTACATCCTGAAGCTCTGATATGGCAGCGTGTTTGTTTATTTTTTTGCTCTTAATGAATGTAGCTCATGATGAACATGTAGTTGAATGATGTTGAAGTTAAATCTTATTGATGAGATGGGCAGCAGTCCGGAGAGTCTTAATCATGGACTATGATGCACTCAGCGCTGGAGTTACGGACCAAACGTTACTGCAGATGAAGTAATAGACAGTGTTAGCTTTTATCAGGTTGTGTATTTTGTGTGTGTGAGAGAGAAAGAGTGTGAGTGTGAGATGTATTACTTGCCTCTGAGCACTGAATGTGTGCAGCTCTGTGATGAATATGTTTAGTTTTCCACAGTGAGAATCAAAACTGTGGAAAAGAAGTCTAACTCTGTCCACCAGAGGGCAGCAGTGTACTCTTTAAAAATTTTTAGAAAGCAGGGGGTTGTCTGATGATCAATAACTTCATGTCTGTGATGCTTAGTGCTACTTATTAGTTTTGTGGAGGATTACAGGAAGAAATCATTTCACCCCGTTGTGTTTAATTAATTAATCTCTGGGGGTGGGTTTGTGGAGTGCTGGTGTTGAGTGAGTGCAGACTGTGGCCAGTTCAGTCATGGAATGTAACTGTCAACTCTGCTGGAATGAGTGCTTCTGGTTTGTGTGTGTGTGTGTGTGTGTGTGTGTGTGTGTTCGACTGGATAAGAATAGTTTATACTGGAAGTGTAGAACTGATCCCTGGGCGACAGTATTGTTACTGATCCAGGCTCAGCACACTCTGTATTATTATTTTCGCAACAGTACGAAACCTTATCCCAGTTCAGCGACGTCAATATAATTTCAGTAAAAATCTGTTTTTGTTTACTGTGTGTTGTCACATTTTGTCTGTCACTAGCTTTATTAAAGGCACATGATGTAGTCTGTGTACTGCAGAGATGTTTGTACAGATGCACACATGATTTAAGAAATGTTTTACATATACAGTTATATTTATACACTCTTCACAAATAAAGATTTCTACAGACTTTTTTTTCCAAAACCACAATCTGCTGTGTTCGATTTTTATTTCTGTATTTTGGATATTCAGTATAAAACCTTATCGTACATATGGCTTTGGGATCTGGGTTCAGGACATCAGAGACTATGATTTCAGAGATCTTAAGAACTATGGATAATTTATGAATTGATGTTGGGCTGTGTGTGTGGGGGGAGGGGTGGTGGTGGTGATTGTGATAATTTATAAGATAGCTACATTTCCATTTAAAGATAAATGAGGTGTTGATGCAGGACAGCAGAAGCTGGTGTTCATCGAGGCCTCAGTCTTGGTGTGACCTAAAATAAATGAAACATAAATATTAAAATCCCATTACATTAATGGTTCCTATTTACTTCCTGTGTGTATTAAATACACAGGAAATACAGTGTTAGCACCTGGAAATAAAATAAAATCTCACCACCATCAGATGACCAGTTTTGTCCTTGAATACCGTGGAGTTCTGTCCAGTACTGAAGTCCACAAAATTCTCCTTACCTCCACTGATCTCAAACTTAATACTTCAATAAGATCAAATAAGAAGCCATAATTAGCAGCATACAGAACTGAGTGCACCTCACAGGGAGTAAAGTTTATATTACAGCGTTATATGTAACTCCTAGAACTCTTTCCCCCCATGAATAATAAGTGTATGTAATAGTGCACAGAAAAGATGAATGAATCAGTCAGTAGTGAATCATCTCACCTGGACTGAACCACAGTAATAAAGCTCTCCTTTTTTGCCAGTATGCTCAGTCTGGTCAGAACTTCATAGAGGTGATCACACTGCAGTATGAGATCTCCCTAACGCAGGACAGCATATAATCAATCCATCATTCAGAGTGTATTACGTTATGGTTAAGTCTGGCTGAAGGTAATTGTTTCACCTGTTGGTTTGTTTGTTTATGTGCAAAATGACTCAAAAAGTTATGCACAGAAATGGATTTTAAAAAAGTGTAGTACAAGTAACAAACCATTATATTTTGGAGTTGATCTACACATGGGATCTTGTTTAAAACAAATCCGTAGATCTCAAATAATTCCAATTCTCTTTCTCTTTAACATGAGGATGTGTTCCTCAGACGCCCACCAGGGGGAGACATTTCATCATAACTATAACAAGTTAAAATAATATACAGCATCTGTGCCTGGTGGAGGTTAAGTTTTTTTAACTCCTATAAGTTTGTGTGTGTGTGTGTGTGTGTGTGTGTGTGTGTGTGTGTGTGTGTGTGTGTGTGTGTGTGTGTGTGTGTGT
>JBCNYG010000023.1:3132368-3147915 GCA_039654305.1 Porochilus rendahli | reverse complement strand
TATTATATTATATTATATTATATTATATTATATTATATTATATTATATTATATTATAATATATTATATTATATTATATTATATTATATTACTTATTTATTCATTTTGTAAGCCACTTAATCCTAATTAGGGTCCATCTCAGCCGACTTTGGGCAAGAGCAGGGTACATCGTGAACAACTTGCCAGGCCATCACAGGGCCAACACACACAAATGTGTGTTTGCATTGTTCACAATCACACTCACACCTAGGCGTGATTTGAATCAGAATTCTTTATTGATCCTGGAGAAAATTCTGTGCACACAGTCTAAACTTACAAGTAAACATCTATATAAACAGAAACAGAATGAATCGTGTCAGTGAGTAATATGTACAGTATTATCAATATGATAAACAGTAGAATATAAATGTAGTGCAAGATACAAATGTGGATGTTGTAGTTATATGGAGGAGTTTTAGAGTTTAATGGCCACAGGTAGGAATGATTTCCTGTGTCGTTCAATGGTACATTTCGGTGGTATCAGTCTCTCACTGAACGTGCCCCTGTGACTGATCAGCAGGTTGTGAAGCAAGTGGGAAGTATTGTTCAATATCAACACTATTTTGGACAAAATTCGCCTCTCTGGCACTACTGTCAGAGATTCCAGCTCAGCTCCATCCACACAACGTTACTGACCTTGCGGATCAGACTGTTCAGTATGCAACAGCATAGAAGATGGCGCTGGCAACAACAGACTCATAAAACATCCTGAGCAGTGTTCCTCAGATGTTAAACAACCGTAGCCTATTTTAAAAATATAGACAGCTCTGGTCCTTCTTGGAACAGCCAATCAGCCAACTGTGCATGTTTTTGAACTGTGGGAGGAAACCGAAGTACCTGGAGGAAACCCACGCAAGCACGGGGAGAACATTCAGACTCTATAGAGAAACACCCAAGCAAACAACCAGGCATTCTTGCTCTGAGACAAACATGCCAACCACCGCACCACTGTGCTGCCTATATTACATTATATTATATATATGGCACAGAAGGAAACATCATGGCTTGTGTAATTAGGCAACATATGATTAGTTAAATGTTACTCTACTCTCAACCTCCATGAGCTGTTAACATTGCAGTTAGGAATTTTTTTTTTCTCAAATGGTTGAAGAGAAAACCTTTAAATTATGCTAAAACTTGAATGCTAAGACACAAAATCCAATTTCTACATCATTTTTGACAATGCACTTAAAATCTAACCCATGACATTTTCTGTTTATAAAGAGAAATCAAAAGTGTCTGGGGATGAATAAGTAAATCTTCATCTATCAATTAAAAGCGTGGGTTTCTTTTTTTTTTCTCACGTGATGAAGTGAGGGTGGTTTCCCATTTTCTCCTCCATCTTTTCCAGAAAGGTGAGGTCTGTCGCATCACCGGGCATCAAGCACTCCTCATCCTAAATACGAACACAGCAGGGATGATGAGATTACACCGTGGCTCTATTCACACTACCCATGAGTCCAGTGGGTGGTTAAATTACAGCATGTAAGTGATGAAATGGTTGCTGTACCAGCACTGAGATGATCCCTCTGTGCTTCTCCTCCACCATGTCACAGATGATTTTATTATTAAAGAACTGCACCGGTTCCCACTATAACACACACAAAACCATCAAACAGTTCGTGAATTACTCACATAAATAGGCTGCTTGGAGCATTTGTCCAGTTCTGAATGACACGCGAGTATTATAATTCTGATTCAGCTTGTTTTAGATATTCTACCTCAATGCCCTCGGCTTCATACTCGTCCTGCTCAGCCTTCAGTGTGAGCTGGATGAACAGCTGCTGGAGCTTCTCATTGCAATAGTTAATGCAAAACTGCTCGAAACTAAAACACAGTCATTCACACATTCATATACACAACATATGCACAGAGAGCTTCAAACATGTACACATACTGTATAAAGTCTACTTGATCCGTGTGATTAATCCATGCACTTTCATTACAAGTGCTTCTTTGTATTAGCTGTAAGTGTGTGGCGCTAACTGGAGTGTGTGGTGCTTGACTTAGCATTTTCATCATTTTCCGAACCGCCCTTAAGGGAGGCTGGAGTCCATCCTAGCTGTCTTTGGGCGAAGGCGGGGTACACTCTGAACAGCTTGCCAGACCATCATTATACACACAAGCACACACATTTACGCCTAGGGGCAATTTAGAACAGCCAATTAGCATAATGTACATCTTTGGACTTAGGAAACCCCCAGAAGGAAACCCACGCAAGTGTGCATGGAGAACATGTAAACTCCACACAGAAATCCCCTTTCTGGGTTCGGGACCCAAACCTAGACGTGCTAGCCACTAGAGCACCGTGCCGCTTGACTTAGCATGCTAACCATTAATAATGAACAAGTTGTGAAACATATTCTGCAGTGTATTAACTCTGAATGGTGGCCAGTGAAAGTGTACCTGTTCACGTAGAAGACCTCAAATCCATAAATGTCGAGCAGTCCGATAACTGTTTTTCTGGTCGAGTCCTGAGAAATCATGCATTAGACCCAATTTTTCAGCTACAATAATGTTTCAATACTTTTTTAAGACAAATCATCATCCGTAATCCTAGATTAACAGTACTACTTTATTTGGATGAATAATTACTTAAATAAAATTGCATATCAGGTACAAATCGTTTCACTCTTCACTAGCTTTAATTTGCTGTCCATTGTTTTTCCCCGACCTGATTCTCGAGTGACTCGTTGATGCGTTTGACCAGCCAAGTGAAGGCGCGTCCGTAAATAGCTTTGGCCAGTGCGTCTCTGGCGTAGATTGCATGATCGACAGTGAACGGACACAGAACCTAGACAGCATACAAGTCGTACTGAGCATTCATGATGAATTCACCTCTCACACCAGCACCAGGTCTCAATTAAAGCCAGTGAGATGTATGTAGGAGTGGGTTGTTACCTCATCCGTTTTAGCTTCGATCTTTCTGTGGGTCAAAACCTCGGTCAGAACCTGTACATGGACCCCAGTCAGCTGCACAGAAAGAAGAAACCTTTAATGACCAGGCTTTTCTTAATATTCAGTCATACTGTGTGTGTATTTGTGTGTGTTATTTTGAGGGTGTTATTGTATTGTACCTTTGATACCCAGCGCAGTTCAGCATTGGAGTAGAGGACCGCGTTGCCTTTGGTATCTGTGTCAAACTGGACATTTCCCAGGTGCAGGACACTTGCAATGATTCCAAAAAGTTGCTACAGATACACACATGTTAAGTACACACACACACGCACACACCCTGAATCACTGACATGCTGTCCTTCAGTGATATTCTCACCTCAATGTCACCGAAATCAAAGTGCATGACTGACAGAGCATTTTTCACTGACTTCCAGTCATTCCTGTCATTGATGGAGCCCACTTTGGCACACTCCCCCTGCAAGAATCCAGGAATATTGCAAACATCAGAAATAATGACATTGTGTCAAACTTTTTTATTGTATTGCAACTATAGTTAACAGGAAAAATGACTACATTTTAGAAATCAACTAGTCAATCAATCAATCAGTTCTTATCAAGTGAGATTAATACAAAAGATTGATGGACATAAAGCCTTTTCACAGCCTGTAGTTGTGTTAGTGCAAAGTAATCGTTGTACGTGAAGCAGGTAGTTGTAGCGCTGTGTGTCCCTCTCGAGGCCGAGTTGTCTGAGCAGGTCATCATCTCCTCCCTCCAGCAGCTGATAAAAGACGTGGAAATTTCTTTCTCCATGGTTCTGATGGACCACACGTGATTTCTCCAGCAGGTAGCTGAGGATGTGACCTCCAACTGCATCACCCTATGACAAGAGATAACAGAGCTCCAACTTTCCAAATGAAGGAAGGAAAGTGACCACAGGCTCAAAGTAAATCCCTCGGTAGTGCAAACTTACAGTGTGTATGAAACTGTACTGTCCACACTGATTTCATGGTGTTGGGAAAATAAGAAACTGTAACAGGACTTGATGAATATTATCAATTATCTTTATTTATTATTAGTCATGTGATATTTGATTTTACTGCAAAAGTAAGTTCTAACACATCACCAAAACTAAAAAATATATAATACATTAATGGTGATAGTAAGATTTAAAACTAGTTCCAACCTGGCAGTCGAACTGAATGTCCATGTACTTTCCGAAACGACTAGAGTTGTCATTCTTCAGTGTTTTGGCATTTCCAAAAGCCTGACAGGAAAATGTGAATTATTTTACAAAATAATGATGTTAAACATGCACTTTTAACTTCTTGAATCAAAATTATTCATCTACAATGGCTTGCAAAAGTATTCATATCCCCCAAACTTTTCCAAAACGTATTTTATTGAGATTTTCTGTGATAGACCAACACAAAGTGGTGCATAATTGTGAAGAACTCGGAAGTTTGTTAGAGAGTGAACATTAGTGAACAAACAGCATCACGAAGCCCAGGGAACACAAAAGACAGATCAGGGACTAAGTTGTGGAGAAGTTTAAAGCGGTGTTAGGTTCTAAAAAAATATCCCAAGCTGTGAGGATCTCACAGAACACTGTTCAGTCCATCATCTGAAAATGGATAGAGTATGGAACAACTGCAAACGTACCAAGATACCTAATCTGACAGGTTGTTGAAGGAGATCACTGATCAGAGAGGCAGCCAAGAGGCCCATGGTAACTCTGGAGGAGCTGCAGAGATCCACAGCTCAGGGGGAGAATCTGTACAAAGATGAACTATTAGACATGCACTCCACACATCTGGCCTTTACGGAAGAGTGGCAAGATGAAAGCCATTGTTGAAAGAAAGCCGTTGAAAGTCCCATTTGCATTTTGCTAAAAGCCATGTGAAGCACACAGCAAACATGGAGGAATGTGTTCTGGTTAGAGGAGACCAAAACTGAGGGGATTTTTTTCTCACCTTAATCCAAAATGCTATGTGTGGCAGAAAGATAACACTGCACATCACCCTGACTACACCACTCCTACCGTGAAACATGGTGGTGGCAGCATCATGCTGTGAGGATGCTTTTCTTTAGCATGTGCAGGGAAGCTGGTCAGAGTTGATAGAAAGATGGATGGAGGAAAATACAGGGCAATCTTGAAAGAAAACCTGTTACCTTCCAACAAAACAACTACCCTAAACCTAAAGCCAGAGCCCCAATGAAATCAAAACATATTCAGGTGTTAGAATGGCCCAGTCAAAGTCCAGACCTAAATTCAATCGCGAATCTGAAGCAAGACTTTAAAATTGTTGCTCATAGTCTGAGTGATTTTGCAAAGAAGAGTTGACAAAAAGTTTCTCTCATGTTACATCTCTAGATGTACCATGCTGGTAGAAACACTTTAAGAGGCAAAGTAATTTGAAAATGGCATACTTTGATAACTAAAATGCGGTATTGCCAGAAATACATCCTGCACCCTACTTACAGAATCCCAGAAGTATACCCTAAATCACAAAATGGTAAACAAATGTGAAGCCTCAAAACAGACATGACTCTGTGTAATTAGAACTCATCTGTTGCTAGGAAGACGCTACTATGATGGCATTGATTGGTTGAGAGCAGGAATCATTTAGTTTATGGATTTTGGGGAGTTTCAGATGCGGAAATTCAGAAACTGGTTCTGTAATTGTCATTGATATTTTCTCTAAAGTAGCATTTCCTGATTAGTGACATACAAAGTGATACAACTCGGTATAAATATCTCAGTAAGTCAAATTTCCTACTTAATCCGTATTATGATGAAGTAGGTCACAATTATGCACCACTTTGTGTTGTTTGTCTATCACATAAAATCCTAATAAAATACATTTATATTTGTGGTTGTAACATGACAAAATGTGAAAAGGTTCAAGGGGTATGAATGCTTTTGCAAGCCACTGTAATCCGGAAGTGGTTCATAATGTATAAAATTCTAATAAACCCTATAACCCTATATGTACACTAGCATTATTAAGGTATATTTTTATTGGCTTTGTAAGTACAGGATAAGGGAGGTTAAATTTAATTCTATCTGCAGAAAAATAAATAAATAAATAAATAAATAAATAAATAAATAAATAAATAAATAAATAATATATATATATATAATTATTGCTATTATTATTATTATTAAATAAATCAATCAATCAAGATAAATATTAGCCATCTTCATAAAAATCTAGTTTTTCACATGATGATAATATTTATATGTGTATATTTTATCACCACAATATACAATAACACTATATATTTAATGTAACAGTTGCATATCAGACCTCCAGAATAGGATTGGACATGAGCATTTGGTCCCGCACGGAGTTCAGCAGGGAGCTACTGGGGCAGCTAACGGCGTAATACTGCAGGATCTTCTTAGTGGCCTCAGTTTTTCCTGCCCCACTCTCTCCAGAGATTAGAATGAAATGGTTATTAGCCTCTGCTAGCATGGTCTGGTAGGCATTATCCGCCAGGGCATAGCTGCAATGAGGGAGAAATAAATGCAGGTGGAGGTGGAGATTGTGGCTACAGAGTCGCTTCTATTAGGGTTTTAAAAACACCTGAGACACATTTGTTGGAAAGTCTTAATGTAATATAGAGTCAACATATGGTCGGGTTTTTATTAAGAATTTGACACAAGACGTATAAATATGGCTGCAGGCAGAGATTTCAGAGACCAGTGAAGAGTATGAGTGGTGATGATGGTTAGTGATAAACAGGACCAGCAGTGATGATGAATAGGAAGATGAGTGATGAAGAAAAGTGATGAAGAGGAAATGATGTCACATAGAGTGGTTAGAACATGTAAATGAGGTGGAATACAAATAAAATAATAATAATAATAATCCAAGAAGAAACATCGGCAGTTCCGAGCTCTCACTTGGACCTCTAGTAAACAGACGCGCGGTGCAGACTTACATGTGAGGTGGAAGTTCATAAAAGTTGACCACCATATAAAGGTCCATGTGCCTCTTGCTGTAAATGTCCAAATCTTTGTAGGGGTTGACTGAGATCAGAAGGGTTCCAATATAAGTCTTGAAAAAGACAAATAAAATGAGGTGATAACGATAAATCATGGATAACTGTACATGTTTAAGACAAGAATACAGCAGTGATCTGATCCAACCTCATGGTCAGTAGTGACAGTGTAGTAGCGAGGTGAAGGTGAAAGGAAAAGTCTGCTCTCTGAGTGTACTCGGTTTTCATGTCAACCCAAACTCACGTATATCAGGTCCGCTGAGAAGCGCTGCTTCAGGTTATCCAGAAAGGCTGTCTCGCTGTTGTGGGCGTCAAGCAGCACCATGTCCTGGACACCGACTCTGTCTCTGGCAGTAAGAGCCCGCTCCAGGTCCAACTGACGCTCTTTACCTTTTCCTTTCTGCAAACAGGACGGATTCAAGTGCATATTAGTCCTTATTAGCTGAGGCAGCAGAATTTGTCCTGAATTTGCATTTATGCTTAGAAGCATGGGAGGTAATCATACAGGTGCAACAAAGGTACAAAAGTGAGGTGTAGTAACACAACGTCATAACCGCGCACTGTTTACCTAATCGATGTTAGAAAGGTGTTCTACCGTATACAGTATGCGGAGTGTAGAGATATCGGATTACGATAACATTACCATTCAGGTGTGTATGAATGACAGCATAATTTACTCAGGATCTCATATGAACAAGCCCTCGGTTGCTGGATTGTATCACATCTCATCCAGTTCAGTGGACTTTAAATACACTAAAACACTTTAAAATGGTATTTAAATACTGCTCTGTCTGAATCTCCTGCACCTCTCATCTCATGGTGCTTCACTTTATACAGTGGATCTGTGCTTATTAATTGTGCTTTAAACTGCTAAACTCTTTAATTTGCCCAACCACTTAACTGTAGTAGGATCACAGGAGGGCTGGAGCCTATGTCAGTCGACTGTAGTGGAGAAGGTGAGTGAACAGCTCACTAGTCCACTGCAGGGCCGCACACATTCACAACTCGTGCAATTTGAAACAGATAACTAGCCTAATGTTTATGTCTTTGGACTGTGGGAGGAAACTAGAGTACCCAGAGAAACCCCATGAAAGCATGGGGAGGACATGTATCCAAGCCTGGGACTTGTACTCAGGACCTTCCTTGTGTGAGTTGGACGTGTTGTCCATGACGCCGCCGTGCCACCATAAAGACATTTTAATGAATGTATTTTTTAGAAAACTGCATGGATATGTTTGACTTTGTTTGAACACTTTGATTTGAAAGTGATACTTTCTCACATAAACTTCAGGGCCACTTTAAATGGAGTAGCCTGTAGGACGAGAACTCCTTACACCATATTATAGAAACATTTTCTTTGCACTCTTTTATATCTCAGTCCTTTCTTCTGTTCATTTTCATGTCTTCTTTTCCCCTCTGTACTGAGATCTACAAGTCATTTGACTTTCAAATTATAATAGAAAAAAAAAGAGAAACATTAAATCTAATCTGATGAATCAAAGCCGTCCAGAAATCCTGCTCCTTCTCCGAAATTCACACACCGAATCCTCATTAGCTCTCTTCTGAAAGAGGCCAGTTTTTTTTTTTTTTTGTGCTGTAAATTCCCCAGGAAAAAAAGTGGGGAAAAATGGAGGGACAATGAAAAAGCTTTTAAAATGCAGTCTACATTCCATTACATATATTCCCTCTGCATATCCTTTCAAAATTTATTCATTAGAAAACATTTAACGTCAGAGTGAATTTCACACTGGCCAGTCTGTGGACAAAGGAGGAGATTTGGCCTATTTGGGCTGCGAGAGGAGGATGGAGGGATGGAGAAAGAGGAGAGGGCAAGGGTGTGAGGGAGGGAGAGATTGAAGGAGGGAGGGTTCCCTGTGTTTGTCTGATCAGAGCCTCTGAAATGAGGCCGTCTTGAGACTAAATAGTGCTGTAACGGTCCGTGTCCAATTAGAGCGCCCTGCAGCCGAACAATGGGGACTTGTTATGAGCAGCACAGTAATATGGACAAGAGAACCGCAAAGTTCAGGAACAGTGTGTATGTGTGCTTGAGTTTGCCTTGGTTGTGACCTGTAACAACACCACACCAAGGCAGTAATTGCTAAGTGTGATTTCCTCTCAGCTATGAGTCAACAATTTCAGCCGTTCCACACACACACACACACACACACACACACACAAACACATCATCTCTGTCTTCCCGTCCATATCATGCCCTCAAAACCGACCCCAACACACCCCTAACCCCCCACTCACCCCTCGGTCTAAGCCAAAGAGGCAGGTGAACAATATCATTGAAGGTCCCCCATTTGAGATGTCAGAACTAATCTCAGTCTTCGGTTTATTGTGAAGAGGGTGGAACTCACACACCCCCACACTTCCCAAACTCCACTTTCGCTGCGATTTGCCCTCGCTGGTACATGGGAACAGGCCGAACTTGATGCTGAACAATGGAACAAGGGACCAAAGAGATGCCAACACTTAGGCACGACACGTCGAATGTGATCAGCAGGGGAAAATATGGTTCCGAGTGCAGAAGAGATCCAAAATGGGACCAAAACCAAAGCCGCTTCACTTTGAGGCGTCTTGCAGCATTGAATGCTCTTTCAGGAGAACTGGCAGTGCTCTGTAAGATGTTCCTGGATGTTCAACATTTTCACATTAAACATTAAATAACTACCAAAACACACACAGGATCATCCATGCAATCACTGCAGACTCAGGCCAGGTAGTGTGGAACATTTCTGTTAGTGCTGAAGTTTCTTAATTAAGAGATGGTTCTTCGGACTAGTGTAGTGAGTCCGTCACAGCTGAGTGGAGATGACCTCATCTGAGGTAAAGAAAGAGTCAGAGAGGGAAGACAGAGAGAGAGAGAGGGAAAGAATGCTCATCTTCTAAAGTAGGCTAGGCCAAAGAGGAAGAAACCCTATCCAGGAGAGGATCTCCTGAAGTGACCTGTGGGATCCTGTTACGTTCTTATTGAAGAAAGTGGACATTAAACCTTCAGAGATGGATCTTATGGACTCATGATATGACAAAATATGTGACAGACTTGCATCAGGTAAGAAGGGTGTGAAGTAAGAGGGGCACCCATGCTGTAAAAGCAGAGAATTTTCGAAGAGATACGCATGTGTAATTAATGTGAAAGACAAGGACTATGCAAATTGTCCGAGTTTCAAATAGCATCTGAAGTTTCATTTGATTAGAGACGTTTCAGGTGAGTATAGCTGTGCGCTTAAGGCAAGGTATCATCCGACTTTATGCACAAATATCTCTTTGCTATATGAACAAAACATACACAAACATCATGCACGAAAAGATATACAAACATCCTCTCAGTTATACCTGCATCTCAGCTGCTGTATGGACCAGACGTTTCTTGTTCCTAATCTTCCCTAAAGCTTCCCTGGAGATTCCGCATTTAGATTCAGGTTAGCCTGTGTGTAGTCTACATGCTAGAGAGAACCACAGAAGAACGGCGAAATTCCATATCAGTTCAGGATTTCAGAACATCAGCATCCACTAGAAACTGTGCACGATCGCATTGTGATCCATAGAGCATGTGATCCATGAACATGAGAAATGCTATGCTATGTCATCAGAATTTTCCTGCTTCCTATGATCCACAGCTTCTTCAGTAGCCCATAGAACCACAGAATTTCAAAGTCCAATATCCCCCGGTCCAGTATTTCAGTGCACTTCAGCAGTTGCTGTTCATTTCTGTACTATTTCAAGAGTTCTGCAGAACTTCCAATATCCTTGCTGCATTTTCACGAACTTCAGTCCTCCTTTCCTCACATTAGCATCATCAGGCTGTCCAGAGTTGGTGTGAACATATGAACACTTGTTTCAGCACTCAGCTGCTCGAGCTACAGAGCCGGCATGCTAAATGATTCATGGCCTGGTCGGACTAGGGGTTGCAGGCAAGCAGATCTTGTTCAGTGTTTAACTGGGTGTCTCCTAATCTACTGGGTGCAACAAAGATACAGAAATACTATCCATCCAAACTGGTTTACCAGTCCTCCACTCCCTCTGAGCAGCCTCCCCTCCATGAACACTACACTACAGGGCAGGTCCGGTTACTCACTGATCTTTGATTAGCGAAATGCAAAGACACCCAATCACTCAGTAGATTTGAGAAGAATGCTTAACAAGACCGTCACCATGACGAATGCCATTCCTCCACTGACCTCCTAGTATTTAAAGGTCAACAAAAGCAGGGTTTGCTGTATTAGATTTGATGATTAACTCCTGAATTCATCCAGCCATGTTGAAGAAGAAGTGAGGACTTCCAGGATTGAGGTGCGGTGAACACTTCTGAATGAAACGTGCAGATTCTGATATTCCCCCAATTGATCAGAGCGTTCACTGCAGAAAAATACAATTATCTACTTAACTAAATTCTAAGTTGTTCTCGTGTTTTGACTTATTTACATTTAGATCTTGACCATGGACATGTTTTTTTCTATTAGCCTGGCTCGTGAGACTTTTTCATTTTTACCCAGCAGGGTAGGATTTGGTAGACTGATTACCCAAACAAAACCTGGTAGATCTGGGGAAGATCTGTTTTGCCTGTGCTGCTTATTTCCACTAGCATTGAAAATAACAGAAGAGGCACAAACCACATTATGTTAAGAAGATTCTGTTTAATTAAAAAAAAAACATTTACAGATGTAAGAGGAGTTGCAGTGGCATCCCCCTTGTGGAGTGGTGACAAAGTGCATGTTTTGATATGGAACCCAAGTCCCCCCACCAAAAAAAAACAAAAAAAACCAATTAAGTAGAAAAGAAAAGTACGATGTAAATAAGCTTCATTGCTAGTTTGGTTGAAATAAGTTGACTGGTTGAGGAGCAGGTGAGGGTCACAAGCAAGTGTGACTACGAATAACGGCGTTGACAACGATGAACAATGACGATGACACAAGAAGACGCTGTGACCCCTGTGTGTCGCCCCAGCTTTGCAAGCAGGCGACATGAAAACTAAATATGTGGTGCACATCTACGGGAATATTAATGTTATTGACCAAATTTTGTTGAAATAAAGTGAGTTGTTTAGGAGGAGTAGCAAATAGAATAAAAGTGTGATGCAGGTGGACAAACGATGACAGGAGCACACCGTACAACATGTGCAGTACAACAAAGTGATCCCTATGTGCATGCAACACAATAAAGTGATTCAGAAAATGAACTGAAAACTTGGTACTGGTCCCTTATAGATAAGCCTGGAAGCTACAGCTAGGTCAGGAGGACAATGTCCTTAAAGTGCAGAACATTCAGATGATCTGCACTTCTCGTACGCGCTATAATCTCCTACAGACGTTCTTCATATTATTTCGTTGCAGATCTTTTTATGTGAGTAAATTAATCTGCTGATTAGAAAAGTACGCACTGATGACCAGAACGACAAAGAAGGCCTTCTTCTTCTTCAATCTGTTTATCTGCAGCTTTCCACATGCAAAGTTGCCTCATTGCCAAACTGTGTTGTCAGGGGTACCGCACACCTCTTAGGCCGCCACCCTCCCTTTACACTCACACACCCCTGCAGGCCTGTAATGCTTGTCCAACCTTAACAGGCTTTGAGCCGCCCGCTGAGCTCCGGTACCGCACGAGACTCTGCAAATCCCATTACACATGAGTCACAGCATTTGATTCTCTCATTAGAGATTCCAAACAGAGAATAAGGGCGTATTATGACACCGGCTTTGCTGCGTTCCCACCGAACATCCAACCACATCTCCCTCTCTGTCGCCCTCATTTTTTCATCTGCTTCTTGTCTCACATCTTTGCTGTGTTGGTCTTCTTTTATCAGTATTTTTTCTCATGAGAAGGCCTCACAGTCATTCCCATAACACAACTCTGTGCTGCTTTCTGTGTACGTACACGGCAAGCACAGGTAAACAGTGCACTCGTTTCACTTTTGATGAATATTTCTATATTTTTTCACTCAGTGTTACGGAATATATAGCAAGCTCTCTCTCCAGACGTTTGACCGTCATGCTTCTGAATTTGTGTATGGTGGCATTTTCAAAAGGATTCAAAGACAACCAGCTCTGACATGCACCATAAACGCGTCACAGGGGGCTGATGAACGCTGACAAAAATGATGACACAACTGACAGGTTCCTCTCTCGGATGGCATGAGGGTTTAATCTGACCTTTGGACATCACCAAAGGTCTTCAGCAGGGTCAAGGGGATGACCATATTATTGACCCCTGGCTGTGATGTCTCTAAAGGGGACTGAGAGTGAAGCTAGAGACACAGCAGTAGAACTAATGCAGAGGGAAAATGTGACACATATGCAGTCACCATTTCATAAGAACTTCTTATACCTAATTAATGACTGCAAGAACATCCGGACACATAATTAAAGAAAAAATGCTCTTTAGTAATATTTATAGAAATATTTTATTCATAATACTCTACCTTAGATAATACATTATTCTACTTAATGTGTCAAACTTCTTAGTTCTCCTAGGCTCACAGGAGGCTGGAGCCTATCTCAGCCGACACAGGGCAAACGAGGGGCACACCCTGAACAGCTCACCAGCTACACATAAACATTCACACTCACACCTGGTGCAACTTGGGACTAATGTACACGTTTTTAAACTGTGGGAGGAAAGCGGAGTACCCAGAGGAAACCCATGCAAGCATGGAAAGAACTTAAAAATATTTTAAAAAAAAACACCTTTGCCGAGCCTGGGACTTGAACCCAGGACTTTCTTTCTTTGAGTTGGATTTGATTACCACTATGCCATCATGCCACCCTTATATTACAAACTATTATATGCCACTAATGATAACAAGTCAACATTGCACATGCTTACAGTGGTGCAGTAGCTTCTAAGTAGAGTGAAACCACATACTTATAATCTAATGTAATATAAACAGACACTCTACACCACTGGACCCCACTCTTGGATAACCTACAGGTTTCTTTCCAACCAAAATCTACCACACATTTTTTACCTGATCAAGAACTTCTTAGGTCAATGATTAGATGGTGAAGTGGGCACCATTAAGGTTGGAACCAACAACTTCAGGGAGGTCGATTTCCAGAATAGGGTTGAAGTACACAATTATTAATACCACTGGACAACCCCTGTGTATTTTTGATGATGAGGTACTGGAGTGACTGGGAAGTACACTGAAGAACACTAAACTCATTGACATGCTCATGAATCCAGTGGAAACATCTATTTCTTTGCGACATGGTGCATTAGCATGATTATCATGATGAACGCAGCTGTTAGACGATGGT
This sequence comes from Porochilus rendahli, assembly GCA_039654305.1. Taxonomy (NCBI): domain Eukaryota; kingdom Metazoa; phylum Chordata; class Actinopteri; order Siluriformes; family Plotosidae; genus Porochilus; species Porochilus rendahli. The sequence goes on along the minus strand of JBCNYG010000023.1, from coordinate 3,133,715 downwards.
AAATAGTGACCATAAAGGGATGTCCATGGTCAGCAACAAAACCCAGATTAAGAGTGGCATTCAAGCTATGATTGATTGGTATTAATGTACCTAAAATGTGCAAAGAAAGCACTCCCCACATCATTACGTCACCTCCAGCAGCCTGGACTGGATTCATGCTGCCAGTACTAAATTCTCACCACACCATCTGTATGCCTCAGCAGAGAGTTATCAGATGAAGTTACATTTATCCCAGTCTTCAACTGTCCAGTTTTGGTGAAGCTGTGCCCACTATCAGCTTTCTGGTCTTATACGACAGAAGTGGAACTTGACGTGGTTGTCTACTGCTGTGGCTCATCCACCGCATGGTTTGATGTGTTGCGCATTCTGAGATGCTTTTCTGCTTACCACAAGGGTACAGAGTGATTATCAGACTGAAGATACTGAAGTATTTCTGTCAGTTCCAAATGGTTTGGTTAGTCTCCTCTGACTCTTTTTACCTGGGTACTCCTGTTTCCTCACACAGTCCAAAAACATGTACAATAGGCTAAGTGGCGGTTCCACATTGCCCCTAGGTGAGTGTGAAAGGGTGTGTGTGTGTTGGTCCTGTGATAGCTTGGTGAGCTGTTCAGGGTGTACCCCATTCTTGCCCAGAGTCAGCTGAGATAGGGTTGAGGTTAGGGCTGCTCGCAGCCCTAATTAGGATTAAATAGCTTAGAAAATGAATAAATGAGTGAACGTAGATCCACGGAGTGTCCATTAAGTTTTGTTGCTTCTTATGAATATATTACTTTAACTGCATTTATTTTTAACAGCACTATCCAAGATAAATATATAAGGAACAGCTTGTTGTTCGAACGAAATGCTTACTGTTTTTGTTTGTTTTTTAAAGCTAAATAGTGATCTTGCATAACCAAGATCCTTCTGTATTATGCTCCTGAAGAAATTGTTAAAATACATAAAAGCAGTCTTTTCCTGGAAAAAAAATAATCTAGAAATTTATTTCTTACTAAAACCATGCTACTCTGTCGATAAGATTCAGGGCGAGTGCCTGACGGCGCTAGGACCAGGGGGAGGCTGGTGATGGGTTTCCTTTCTGTCCGTTACTCCGCATTGATCGTTGTGACGTGGCGGATTCGCCATCTGTAAACTCCCAAAGGGCTCAAAGTCAATTAACGCCCATCTTCCCTCAGGATTACACCGGCCTGGAGTTAGAAACGGTGCATCACTGGGTTTATTCTCTACCCTCATACCCTCAGCAGGGGGGCAAAAAAAATCAGATCTGCAGGCACTTTTCACACACACACACACACACACACACACACACACACACACACACACACACACACACACACACACACAAACAAA
>JBCNYG010000023.1:3114171-3132268 GCA_039654305.1 Porochilus rendahli | reverse complement strand
ACACACACACACACACACACACACACACACACACACACACACACACACACACACACACACACACACACAAACAACAGTGTTTAACAAACAAATCACTCTGTTTCAAAAGATGTACAGTAATGATTTTACATTTATACCACAATAGAGGGGGAAGTATAATAATCTGCATGACGGATTCTCAGCTTCCACATCAGAGATTATTTAAGACAGCAAGTTTATAATTTTTTAGAATTTACAAAATAAATATAATTTTTTAATATAATCTTACAATTATACATTTTTATATAACTGTAAAAAAAGTATTTGTTTATTATAAAGCATAATAAACAATTATAATTTTTTATAATGTTTATTATACTTTATAATAAACAACACCGCGCAAGACTACAGTGCTACACATTCAGAATATAGACAGAGCACAGTCACCAATAGGAGAATAGAGACCCCGAGTACAAGTGCATGAATTACAATATAGAATTATAAACCTTTTCAGCAATAACACAAAAACAATAAGATTACAACAATAAGCAATAGGATTTTTTAAAAACTCTTTATTATTTATTTAGAATTATTTGTAAGATATACTGGAGTTCTTTAATGTTTTCTTGTTGAGAAGGTAGTGTGCACAAGGGTCTCTCTCTCTCTCTCTCCCTCTCTCACACACACACTAGGTTGTCAGTGCTCTGGGCTCGTGCGGGTTTGAATACCGCCCGCCACTTTGCGCCTGTTTCCCGCTGCAGCGCGCGCGCCCTACAGAGGCGCCCAGTGTGCGCATTCACACCTGAACACAGAACACAGCAACACCGACACCACCTTCACACCGACACGGACACCACACGGACCACCTTATTAACAAACTCCCACAGGAGCACCTTTTCTTTTTTCTTTTCGGATATTATTACATATTGGCACGGAGTAGCTTTATACGAGTGGAACTACACGAGAGGGGTGACGAGCACAACAGCCGCGTGAAGAAAACAAACAGAAGATCAAAACAAAACAAAAAAAAAAAAGATTTTACACACGCGCGCGACTTATTCCAAACTCTCTGAACGGAAAATGTTAGTTTCTTGAACTCGTTTATTTTAAAAAAAAATCCTAGTAAGCTGAGTAGTGTATATTTTGAAACCATGTTAATCTAATTAAACTCTGCGAAATTTCGTCTAGTCAACACAGAAAAAGTTATTCCAGCCTCCGCACCTGCGCCTTTCCTGCACTGCGCATGCGCACCCTCTCAGCCGCTCTTCAACGGTACACAGCAGGAACACGGCACCGCGCATGCGCAAGACACGTTCTCCAGCCGGACCAGTAGATGGAGCAGTGCGCATGCGCAAGTCTTTCTGCTCGAACAGGGCTGAATGAAGAGGGAAATTTAAAAAACGGTTTCAGGGACCGGGAGAGCTGAACTGCTGCACCTCTCAGCTCACATCACACTTTATTCCGATTTCAGTTCAGCAAAACAGGTGAGAAAGACTTTATTCCCTGCTCTATGGCTCGCGCGCAGTGGGATATGATCAGATCTCAGTGGGATTAGAAATAGGAATCATCTGACAGCTGAAGGTGAATGTCAGGTGGTCATTCAGTTCGAGGAACAGGATAGAGGGTCAGATATCAGGGATCACTGTATCATCCATCAGTCTCTGTTTTATCATCCTCCGATTATGATGCATTGGGATAAAGTGTGGATTTATATACAGTCTTTGAGATAAAGTGTAAAAATATAAATAATTCTGCTTTCAAAAAAAACTGTTTATTAGGACCTGAAATAGTTGAATATAAATATTTATATTACTGTATAATAATCTACCACTATAGATTTATGTGTAAAATAATTTAAAGAATATAATTGTATACCCTTTCCGTCTGTTTCTCAAAGAAAGTCATCTTTACAGGTTTTAATACTCCCAGTATGTTTATTCTATTCTCTTTTCATAACAAGGCATGAAGTAAAACACATTTTTAATAAATATATTTCTGTGTAATTATGTTAGGAAATGATTGAAGCCGGTTGTACAGACAGGATGTCAGGACTGGTGACAAATTCAGGAAACAATCAGAACCCAGCACAGGACTACAGGTAAAAAAAAAAAACCCCAAAAAAACACTATTCATTGTTTTTTGGATGATTGCTGTTGTGTTTAATGTTTCTAAAATGATTCCCATTTTTGAGCACAGATGTCTGAGAATATTCAACACAAATCTTTTCTCAGAATACATCTATTATGCAGAAAAACCTAGCTATGATAATAATAATAAATGATGAATTATTATTATTATTTTTATTAATATTATTATATAATAACGTATTATTATTTATAATTTTTTATTATTATCATTATTACTATAATAATACTAATAATTATTAGTTATTCTAATTTCTTATTAATATTATTATAATTTTAATTATTATTATTATTATTATCTTTAATTGTAAAGTAATGGTGACATATTAATTTATAAATGGAGCGAGGGAATGAACCAGATTGTTCTATTTTACAGATTTATTTTCCGCCTTTAAAACATTTCTTGTTTTGTTCTGTAAACTGAATCGGGCAGTCGTGTGAAAAGAGCGAGCGAATCATTTTCGGCCCTGAATGGACGTGTCAGAAAGCATCAGGTCCGAGGTGCACTACCTCCTCCCCCCTTGTTTTCAGGGACACTTAACGGTTTGCATCAGTGAGCAAGTAAAATCATCCCTTCTTCTTCTGTCCACTAGTAACTTCGCTTTAATTACAGCAGGGTCACAGTGAGACGTCCGAAGTGCTAATCGTCCCTGAGGATGTGATTCTCCCTGATACGCTCGAACTCTGGATCTCAGTAGATTATTAGTGACAGAGGCTTTCTTAATGTGTGTGTGCTAATGTAAACAGAGTATTCAAGGAATAATCATGATGAAGGGAAATGCAGGGCTTGAACTTGTGGTTTTTGTAAGACTGCCAGGGTTACAAGCTCAAGGCTACATTCATATATTGTTTTTGGATAAAAAGCCTGGCATCAGTTTGTACCAAATATTAATTATAATGAAGGAAAGAGTGCTTTAATACATGTCCATGTATATACAGTATAAAATACAAGAACATTGGTTAACAACAGCTGGGTTAATTTGTTTGGCTTTGCTCGTAAAACATAATGAAAAAAAATATATATATTTATATTTATTTAAAGGTCGTACTGGTTATTGCACCTGTACTGCACGTTCTGAACAGATGGCCAATAGGAAGTGTTGAACAAACAGCAGTGGCGGCTTCTTCACTTTGTTCCTCCATCATCAAGCCTGCGGTATAGTGTTTCATTAAAGAATGAAGAAAATTAGATATAATGATGGTATGATGATGATGACCAGGTGTCATCCAACGAAATGTCCTTTGTACAATAACATTAAGCAGCTGTTGAACCCTGCGTGTGGCGTTGAGGTGTCATTTCTGCGGCTTGCACCTCCGTGCCTCAGTGTAAAGTTACATTTCAGAGTGTATGTGTGTGTGTGTGTGTGTGTGTGTGCCATAGATGATTATTCATAGCCTCTTTAATAGAGCAGGCTGGGCGGCCTGAGGCCACATCCCGAATCTCTCTTCTCCACTGATGTAATTTATTCAGGTGACAGACAGAAAGTGTGCCTTATTTACCCCCCTCCACTGCCCATCTACCCCCCTCAGGCCGTGTGTAGCCCCCTCACGGCCCTGGGGGAGGGGCAGCAAGGCCCCGGCTCAGGGTGGAAACAGGGCAGCCAAACAGATGGCATCCTATTTGTGTGAGGCCTGTCATTCCAGCAGATTAATGCAAGAGGGTTGGTTAAAGAAAAAAAGAACGACAGACAATCAGAGGCTGGAGGGAGGGAGGGGGGAGGGAGGAGAGGAAAACAATAGCGCCACGTGCCGTGGTGAAGATTTTGTCATTCGCTGACACAATAGGTGATCATTTTTCAACGAGGCCAGACCAACTGTTGCAGACGGCGCGAGCCCCGTTAACTGCGTTTCAAACGATCCGCTGTTTACGTACGATTCAGCCAATGGCTGACAAGCGCCAGTAGTCACCTGACTAAACTGTGTGTGTGTGTGGGGGGTGGGGGGGTCGGGGGAGGGGTTGGGGTTGTTACTACAGTGTCTGCAAAAATAACTGAAAATAGTGAGGGTTGTCATAGCGACCACAATTATCAGGCTCAATAGTGGGCAAGTGGAGAGGATTGGAGGGCCTCTCTCTTTCTCTTTCTGTCGTTTGTCTCCTCTCAGTGCTCACTTGAATCAGTGTAAAAAAAAAATCTCAAACTAAGCAAACTATTTTTTTTAAATCATTCAAGTTCTGAAAGACGGGAAGAATAAAATCTGTACAATTTATTAATGATCGAATTAAAAAGTGCTTATTGATCCTTTTATCCGCTATAGTGAGTGTTCTAATTCAGAATATTTATAATAAACATAGGTTTTTTTAAAGAATGCACTGATTATTGTGTATAAAGATAATTATTTAAATACTTGATTAAATAAATCCTGTTTATATAGAATTTAAGATGCTTTGTCTGGTTCCTAAACAAATTCTGAGAGGCTCTTAAAAAAACCACGATGGAAATAAGTACTATGAGTTACTGTGTTATCCTATAAATGTAACTGTTTTATATTATATAATTACATTGATTTTACTAAATAATCTCAATCAATCAATCAATCAATCTCTTTCTACCAGCCTTAAGTGCACGATTTCCTTTTTGACTAATTAAGTGTGCCGTACATGTATTTGTGTGTTTAGGCTCCTGACCTCAGATGCGTCTGAGCTGTGCAAGTTTGACCCCAGTGACCTCCAGTCTCTGACCTGGCTGACCTCAGTGGACGTCCCACGTCTGCAGCAGCTCCGTTCGGCCCGAGCCGAGTTCAGCATGAGTGCTCAGGACCAACTGCACGCAGGTAAACACACACACTCACACACACCATTTATAGAATGATTTTAAAGAACTTTAGAGCATCATGGTTTTGACTGTGAGATTATAATCCTGCAGCCGCTCAGCTGAGTAACATGAGCGTGGTTGGGGGAGGGACATCCATGCTCCATTTGCAGAGTAACATGCAGCACAGCCCTCTGGGAATCACCAGCGTGAGTGCATGCTTCTATACACAGCGAGTTTACTTTAACACACTGCGTCTTCGGAGGACATCTTAAGGAATTTCGTCGTTTCTGTGACTGTTCTTTTCTCAGATGCCGCAGTTTTCCCCCAGTTTTCCGTGTCCTGCGTCAGGCTATCAGACCTCTTCGCAGCAGGTGATGACTTTCTCCCAGTCCAACCAGCAGGTACCTTACTTGCACATAACTTGCGTCCTAAATCACGGCTCCGAGTCGGTTGAGCTGGTTGAGAAGATCCAGAGCTCTAGATCTGGAAAGAATGGCGTGCTAATTAAAGTTCGAAAGCCCAGCATGCTGACAGACCCCTTGCTGTGTGTGTTTACTGTGATTTCAGTGTTCACCTGGAGGACTGTACAGCAGCTTCAACAACCAGAGTTTATTCACACAGCAGCAGATCCACACCCCACACAGCCAGGAGACGCAGCCCAAAACCTTCATCAAACCCATCTACTCATACAGGTGAGACACCATGGGTAGTACATGTCCCATACACTCTAATGGACTGCTGCAGTCCGGAAAGGAGGTCCACAGTCAGGTGTTTCCACCACATTGTGAATAGAAACCTCACAAAGAAGCATTACAGAGAGCACTGCTAGTGCTGACGTAGCAGCAGCGTGATCGAGCCTGTGTTCTTCACTGTGCCTCTCCAGCTGCCTGATTGCCATGGCTCTGAAGAACAGCAAGACAGGCAGTCTCCCAGTCAGTGAGATCTACAGCTTCATGAAGGAACACTTCCCTTACTTTAAGGTGAGGACATACAGAATTAGTGTGTACACTACACGGGAACAGTGCACTGTGATTGGCCTACTATCTGAAGATTAAATAGTATTCGAAGTGGATGATGCTTAAATCAATACAGCAGACACTCTCAGCTTGTCAAGGTCACTTGGAGCTGGTGGAGCATCATTATTACGCTTTGAAAAGTTTGTGTTTCCCGTATTATACTGATAAAACTTCACAGAGTGTGGTGTAACTTTAGTTTGCTTTTGATTTTAAATGATTTCTCTGGGTTTACACTGGGGCACCATGTACGCACTCTCCCAGGGCGAATCATGGCACAATTTCTGATCATGAGTCAAAATCTTTCCCATGATTACTGCAATGTATTGCGACTTGACACCAGTCTTTATAGAACATAAGAAACGTAGTACAGTGCAGTAGAGATTAACAGACCTTGGACTTAGACTTAACTTTATTGATTCCTTATGCGTGCTCATAAATTGTGGAGCTCCACGCTTTTTACCCCTCAGCCGGGTATTGTTGTTTGGTTTGGCAGCTGGGCGGCGTGACGATTCCTTTGTCCGGGCTATTGCTCGGCTCATGCACAGGCCAGCATTCTGAAATTGTCTATAGGCACTACCCATGACCTGAACCTGTGTGTGGGGTGGGGTATCTAATTTGCCTATGTGACCTTTGACCTTAGTACAGTGACCTTGAACATATTACATGAAATGAAATAGTTGTGTGACTGATGGCCCTGCGATGGTCTGGTGACATGTAGTATATACATTCAATAAAACGTCTCGACTTTTCAGAAAGCAAAACTTCATGTAATTTGTTCAAGGTCACTGTACTAATGCAAAGTGTGAAACTGATTTTAGCAGATTGTAAAATCGTAGGTAAAACCACCTTATAATGAAAATATGTATACGTTCATGTGTAACAGAGGAGATTACAAGGCTTTCCTTTTATTTCACTTCAAGGTCTTGGAGAGTTAAAGAAAGAATGTTAAGAGTTATTTGAGCTCATGTGTGTGCTCAAGTTTTTTTTTGCATGTGTCCGGCTGAATAGAAAAGTTAAATATATAAATAAATCATCAATCCCCCTTTTCCTTCTATAGTACAGTGTGACCCAAAAAACCTCCCATATTTCTAAAGATAATCAAATTGTTATTCACACACATGAAACTTAATTCAAATGGTTTTTATTCATCATTATTTGCACAGTGTTACCGTAACTTCTGACTGTTACATTGATGCGCTCGGAAACTTTTTAAGGCCACAACTTAAAAACCTTGATCTTGAAGAACCCGATGTGTGGTTTCAGCAAGAGGGAGCTACGGCACACACAGATCGATTTTCATTGGAATTGGTTTCCAGACCGGGTGATCTCGTTGTAGGACGGCTGGCCCGTTCCCCTGACCCGTTCCCCTTGCCCCTTGTGATTTTTTTTTTGGTGAGGCTACCTTACGTCACAAGTGTATACTCATCTACTCCAAACTCTGGAAGAGCCTAAGCCTGGATCTCACGGTGCGGCAATTCTGATGAAAGTATCGAATTTTGGAACTTTTGAATGTTGACCAAAATCAGGGTTCGTCGTTTTGCAACATTTAGGGATGTCTAGCGACAATTAGCAACATTTGCGCAAATGTTTTTGGAAGATTTTTGGGGAACTTTAGCAACTATTAGTGACAGTGTTTGTGACAATGTTTGGGACCTTTTGCCAACTCCTGGTAAAATACCAGACGAATCTTGGAATTGATTCACCCAACCCGAAAAAAGGGTGAGCAAACCATGGAAATGGATTTCTGTCAGGAGGAAGCCCTGCTGGAGGAGGATTTGCTTTGTCTGGCTGCTGCTGCAGGCATCCAAAAGTAGAACAGAAGGAAAGAAAAGAAGGAGAAAAAAGACTGGTTGATGGACCCAACCCTTTAAAAACCGTGAGTAGACCCTCCCCAGCATTGTGTTGACTATTTGGAGAACCAAAAATTTAGCGGGCCGTGTAAATGTCGTTTACAAACACTTACAACTGTTTAGTGAAAAATAGATTTTCAATAAGATATTTTTGCAACCCTAAAAACTGTTCAACAGTCTTTCCGAACCCTGACTAAACTCAATAAGCTACATTTGTGGGCATTCACTGCTCTGAGAGACACTCCCTCTTCAGCAGGAGATCGCAACTCTTCCCTCCCTACATAACCCATCAAGCCAGGGCAGGCTTTAGAAATCAATCAACTCCATGAGCGTCTAGACAATGATGAAGGAAGTTATCGTTAAAACATGATGTATAAAAACTGTATTGAATGAAGTTTCATATGGGAGTAAATTAATCATCTTTAATTTACCTTTGAAATGTGAGAGGTTTTACTCTGCCATCGCCCAGAGTTGGCTGAGATGGGCGCCAACCTCCCCGGAACCCAAACTTGAATTAAGCGGTTCAGAAAATTAATGAATGAATGTAAGAGGTTTTATTGAGTCACCTTGTATATAGTCCAAAATGAATAGAAAAGAATAAATGATACGAATGTTGTTTTTGTGTGCTTTTATAGCTTATGTTCCCGTGTAGTATGTACTAAAACAATCATGCACCTCAAGCTCGATGAATGACACTGAATAGAATAGTTTCGGCGTCATCCTCCTCGCCTTCGGTGCATCATAGTTATCTATGCTGACTGTGAATAACATGGTTGACGTAGCAGAACAAACCCTCTAAATCTTTTGGCTGTAATTCTCTGGGATGGTTAGACAGCACCAGACGGCTGGAAGAACTCCGTGCGACACAACCTTTCTCTGAATAAATGTTTTGAGAAAGTGGAGAACAAGATGAGCGGTTCGTCGAGGAAGGGCTGCCTGTGGGCTCTCAACCCGGCCAAGATCGACAAGATGGAGGAGGAGATGCAGAAATGGAAGCGTAAAGACCTAACAGCCATCCGACGCAGCATGGCCAACCCAGGTGAGTATCAGTAACGGCGTAGAGCCTGGCTGTGGGTGGGGTTCCTTCATGACATAAACTAATGGATTTGAATTTTTTTGCCCTGAATTTCTGTCACGCCACTCCTTAGACGAATTAGACAAACTGATCACAGATCGGCCAGAGAGCTGCAGGCGGAAACCGCTGGACCTTCAGCTTCCTCCTCCTCCTCAGCCAGGTTTGTCTCTGCAGTGTCTTACTGTTCACCATCAGCTCCAACTGCAGCTCCACACTCAGCCCCGGATAGCACCGACGTCTCCGGCTCCTGCGCAAACACCGCCGCTCCACCCTGTACCCGACCTCGTCAAACAACCAGCACCACCACCACAACAACAACAACCAGCCGAGATCTTCAACGTCCAGAGTGATGTCCACTCTGAGGTGGACGCTTTGGACCCCAGCATCATGGATTTCGCCTTGCAAGGTTGGTGACACGAGAAGTTTCATCCTTCACCCAGTCACGTCTCGATAGTGTTACGTAATGCTAATAACTTGAAGGTGCCATGCTAGTTCGATAATAAAGACCCTTCATCGTTATCTGCAGGAAACCTGTGGGACGAGATGAAGGACGACAGTTTCAACCTGGAGGCCTTGGGTTCCTTCAGTAACTCCCCGCTCCGTCTCTCTGACTGTGATCTGGAGGGTGTGAGCACGACGCCGGTATCCAGCGCTGCTGAAATTCCCTTCTCCGGCGTTTACACATCTTACAGCGCGGTGGATGGATTCTCCAACCAGTACATCAACACACAAGGCAGCAGCAAACCCATCGTCCTGCATTAAACCCACACACTCGTTTACCAAACAGCAGACACCAGCGTCACGCCAAAGGACCTTCAATGAAGCAGGCTGTGGATCTCGTTATGTATATACAAGTCGTCCATATATATGTGTGTATATATACAGCTCAATGGACCATTTGGATGGTGTACGTTGTTTTGTCTGAACCAGGGTTTTTTCCAGGCCAAACTATTCATGTGCCGGCATTATGTTACACATGATAATAACAACCTTTAAATGTTTTATTACAGTTTATGACATCACAACACTACACTATGTTTATCATGCACTGCATGCAGTTGGAGAACTTCTCGTCTTGGGAACCACGTTATAGGGTCACCTTCTCCGACAGACACTCATCTAAAATAGTGTTGCACAAAGGTTTAAATCAGAAACACACACACACACACACACACACACACACGTTGTATCAGTCTCAGCACATGCCTAACCCTAACAACATAAATCTGCTAATTATGAGTTGAAAAATAGAACATGTTTATATCTGGTTCTTGGCCCCCTCCAGGAACTTTGGGTCCGCTTTAAACCTGTAACTAAGCTACTTTTTATTTTTATTATTAAAATGGAGGAACTGTATTTTTTTTCCTTTTTCACGTGTTTGCATGTTACTGTGTTTTCTGTAGCTTGTGTGTCTTCTGCTGTGTTGTAATAGGCAGCTAGTCTCCTCTGTAATTATTGATTCTTATTTATATTTATAAGCGCGGAGATGACGAGTGGCGTGGAGGGAATTGTGCTTACTGTACACTGTGTAGATATGTCCAAAACGATTACTGGTGATCACACAACACGATCCACAAGCAAATTCTTCTGCACATTAAAGGACTTTCCCCAGCAACTTCTAAATCAATTTTTAAAGGATAACCCATATATTACTCTCATGTGCACTGCCTGGCCCCCCAAAAACCCTCTACACATAAAAATGTTGTTGTTCTGCCTCTAGCCTTGCTTACAGCACGTAATCGTCGTTCCATTGTTTCCACAAACTCGAGCAACAGAAAATTTATTTCCATCCAGTGTCGGGTTCATTTCTCACCGACGTCTTGAGTTGATGAGGGAAAAATTGAACCACGCCATAAAGTCTTCTCTTTCAGTAGGGTTAAGGTCAGGACTCTGGGGTGTCAATACATATGTGAATGTATTCCCTGAACCACTCTTTCATTATTTGAGTCCTTATTTTATATCCGCACCATCAGGGAAAGAAAAAGTCCACTGATGTGATAATCTGCTCATCAGCTGACTTCATTTTATTGCCACAATAATGTTGCTGGGCCTCGACCAGACCAACTGGAGCAACAATGCCATAGAGATTACATGGTGTGATCAAGGTTAAATACGCTCCATGAAAATATTAGAGTGCATTTTTTTTGTTTGGGCAGTGCAGTACATTTCAGAAATAACCCCCCACCCCCCAAGCATTTCTGATTAAAGAGGAAAACCTTTATATTAATTATATATTAATTATATATTAAAACCTTTATGATTAATTATCAATTAACACAAATATTATAAAAAAATCAAGCAAAACATGACATGTAGACACATTAAGGTGATTTTATTCTAAACCTATATATGGCAGTCGTCTTTCTTAAAAACATACTGAAATTCAGGTGAAATATAGCCACTTTATTAAAAATATTTTCCAAAATCTAAAATTACTTTAGTGCAACAAACAGCATTATTATAAAGCTCATCTCTAACAGCTGTTTTAATAGCAATCAATACTGTTCTCAGTGTAAACATTACCTGGGTTTATACTGGGGCACGATGTCCGCCATCTAAGAGAATCGTGATGTGCACGGGGGAGGGGGGGTAAGGCGATTGGGACTGGGATTGAATTGTGATGATCTTGAGGGAACTTTGTGAAATCGTGGTGATCGGTCTGATCGTGTCAAAAATTTTGCCACGATTGGGACGTATTACGATTTGACGCCAACCGTGATAGAACGTATGAAGCGTGGAAAAGTGCAGTAGAGCTTAACAGAACTTAATGGCCCTTAAGAGAGTTTAGCAGAGCTTGATGCGCCATCCTAGGAGATCTTGATGAACTTGAAAACACCATTCCTTCAAATTTGACCTACTGGACGTGCCCTGCTCCTTTTTATACCCCCATCGTGCTCCAAGCGTGCTCATATAGGGTGGAGCACGCAGACATTGTGCCCCAGTATAAACCCAGGGTAACTGTGATATGCATGACACTCAGATCTCCCTGGAAATTCGTTTAGACAGCATTTCAGTGAAATGAGCCAGAAAGCATATACTGGCAGGTTTCTTTTCAAAATACACAAAACACTATTACTTACTTATTTAAAAAGAAAACACCAAAACCTGAGTGGGTGCACAAACATATACACCATAAAGCCCCCATAAATGATTGGCACATGTTCAGTGGTTCTCTTCATAATACTACATACATTAAAAACCTTCACACTATATAAAGCCGGCTGTTTGTTTGCTATTCCAGCACTGTTTCCCAGAATAAACAGGACATCTGGAATTGCGCACATCTGTCTCAAAACAAACCACATACAATATATGAATGTTTTAGGATGCGATACATTACATACATTACCACTCGGGGTTAAAACGGATCAGGAACCTAAAACCACTGCAGAGATTCTGAGTATCTGTGGCTTAATTAGGACTGAACCCGGCACTGCCGAGGCTCTGTGGTAGTGTAGTACTGCCTCCCTGCAGCTTTAGGTCTATAGCGTTACATTACTTATACTGGAATAGTCAAATTACAGTGAACGAGCTTATGGAAAGAAGTGAGGTTGCTTGGTTTTGTGCGTTCGCTTCAAGGCAACACTGGCGTGGGATACCAAAAAAATCAATAAATATTTCAGTGTTTCTGTGATTAATGCCCAAAATATGCACATTGAACTAAATAGACTCAGTGGCTTTGCCTGTTATGCGTGTGCGTATGTTGTGTGTGGAGTCCTTCTGATCCTTACAGACACAATCCATTACTGATGTTTTACTTTCTTACCTGCTCCCTACCTACAACAGGCAGCCAGACTAACGGATGCTCGCTGACTCGGGCACAGAACGGACTGGCGTGCTAAAGTGTGTTACTGTGTTAACTGGTGTTGGTCGAGTTGTCCATGGTGGCCAGGAGGTGGGAAACTTTGGCTCTCTGAGACGGACTGATGTTCTGAGCCATGTGGATGATGCAGTCCATCATTACATCTGGATTCGCCTCCACGAGACTGAAATCAGACACGGTGCACTATTCAGCTACACATTCATTGATCTGGAAATACATCACTTTCTTTGTGCATTAGTTACCGATGCAGGAGTTTGAGGGAATGCTAGTTACCTTGTCTGGGGGTGTATTTGTTTCTTATCTATTTGTGCATATCTAGTTTCCTGTGAATAGCCACCGTCTTGCGGTGGAGGAGTTTGCATGCTATGTTGTTGGGGAAACTTGCCCCTGGCCTTGCCCCCAAGGGAATTTCTTTAAGCATTTAAAGACCTTGAACAAGGCCCCAGAGTGGCAGCTCTCTGGTACTGGGGTTCGAACCACTGACAGTAACACGGAGCCTTAACCGGGCTCAGCCACCACTGCTCCTAGCCACTACTGGACACCCAGAAGCTGGCACTGACGGAGAGGCTTGTTGGGGACCCCTGGGTCCTGGACAGGCTTAGTCCAAAAGAGCCACAGGACCTACCCTCCTGTAGTAGGAACCATAGTGGGCCAGTGCATTGGAGATGTTAGCAGCGGCTGGTGGTCCAATCCCACTGCTTTAAGGAATGTATTCACTGTGATGGAGAAGAAGCCTAAACTTGTGTAGAAGGTTGACAGATACCAGTTTGATATAGTCGGGTTTTTTTTTTTTTTTAAATACAGCACAGGTCCTGGAATCTCCTGGAAAGTGGCTTGACTCAATTCCACTGTGGAGTTGCCTGGTGGGTTTAACGGGGGACCTCAATGTTCACATGAGCAACTGTAGTGAAACCTGGAGATGAGTGACGCTGATCTGACCCCAATCTAGTTCATTTTATTATTATTATTGTTATTATTATTATTATTATTATTATCTGAGTTTATGCTTAAAGGTGTTCATAAGCACACCTGGCTCCTGGGCCATGGGCTGACGTGTAAATGGATCATTAATTCTGTGACTGTACGTCTTGGACACTCAGGTGAAGAAAGCAGCTGAGCCATCAGCGAATCCCATGTATCTATAACTGTTATGACGAGTCATGTGCTGGTTACCTGCGGATGTGTTTAAGGGCGTAGTCCCTCTTCAGGTATTTGATGTTTTCTCTGATGGCTGACCGCAGCCCATCCCGATGTGACAGGTGTCTCTCCAGCCATTCCACCACCACTTTATTGTTGTCCCATAGATATGCCTGCAGAATACATAAAGATTTATCAATAAAGACTATATCATTATACTTTAGTGTGTAAACATGGACAGCACATCTCTAAAAGATGTATCATGTGGCCCGTCCCCATTTGTTTGTGCAAAAAAAATCTTCCATGTAACTTTTCTCATATAATCTGTCTTTTCTCATCATATGCTGCCACGTACAGATGCTCCACAGTTCAAACTGTACGCCAAAACATCAACCAGCTACTTAAACAAGATACACGTGCTAATAATGGTGGATCTAATATTGATGGATCTAATATTGATGGATCTATATCTATTTCAAATTAATAATTTATTTGCTGATAAAGATTAATTAACATAAGTACTACAACTCTATTACTACAAAATGTTAATGCGACGTTTTGTTTTAAAAAAAGACCAAATGCCTCATCATTTAAACATCTGACACTTGAAGCTTGTGTTTGATGACGTTTTTGACCACTTCTGTTGTTAGCGAGGAGGTCCGTTATAATCACGTCTTACTTTGACGGTTCCCTCGGTCTCGATGAACCAGCGGCGCAGCATGGACTTTACATGGCCGTTGCTCAGGTCTCTGTTGGCCTGCACGATTTCGCTCTTTACTTTCTCCTCCAGCAGGAGGCGCCGCAAACGCCAGTAAAAAAACAAGCGTGCATGCTTCCAATCCAGAATATCCTGCAGAACACACAACAGGAAACCCCCACAGGCAGTAAATAAACAGCATTAAGGACGATCAGATTAACGGCTTTGATTGAGGGGCGCCATAGCAATGTCCAAAGATAATGCCATTCACAGACCACATTTTTAAACATTTGTAAAGTCTTTATAGGTGACATTGATGTTGACTTATTAAAGTTGAAGGTCTTTGCTAGTAATGAATAAAGAGTCCTGAATAAATGTTTGGTGATATATTTATATTTATGCTTTAGGGAACTTTTATTTAGGAGGATCACAGTATACATTACCGTGATGACTCCTTTCTCCTGCATCCTCCCGGGTGTGTCATGGAGGTCGACGAACTGTATGGCCACCTGGTGATAGATGGGCAGCAGAAACTCCTCTCTGGCTCTGAACTGAGCTTCCACATCACTGCGCTCCTCCTCTGATAACTCTGGAGAACCTGACAACAACCAGAACACCGGTATACAGAATCGATACGCTAAAGAGAAACACTAAAATGATTCCACTCAGCATGAAAGTCCACTCACTGAGCAGCTGGGAGAGCCGGGAGTACTCCGCGTCGATCCTCCTCATGGTCTTCAGCAGATCCTTTCTTCGGAACTTAATCTCCACCGTGCCCTCTGGCTCCAACACGCCTCCCCTATACACACACATACATGTAAATATAAAGGAGTCTGTGTGTGTGTGTGTGTGTGTGTGTGTGTGTGTGTGTGTGTGTGTGTGAGAGAGAGAGAGAGAGAGAGGGGAAAGCCTTAAAGAGGCAATAAATCACTCCACCTGCTCTCCCTGTCAGCATAGAGCTCCATGTACTGAGGGTTGATGGTGGGATCGATCACTACCCATGATCCTCCTCTCAGCTCAGCATGTGGGGGGATGTAGACCAGCACAGGCTGATGGAACTCCCTCAGGGCATCCACAATGTATGCACCAAACTTTAGCACCTGATCATACATATCTGTCAAACAGGAAGTGGCAATATTAGCAACAGCAGGAAGCTGTCATCACTGAGGTGTGTTTTCTGTTTTGAACAGTTTAACGGGGGATTTCCGAAGCAATCATTCATATGGAGATGTTTTGCACCTTTCATGCCTCCGGAGAATCCCCTCCAGTTAGCGAACACCATGAGTGGAAGCTTCTCTCTGTTAAAGTCCTTGATGGCCTGAGCTGTTTTATACGCCGAGTCCGGGAACCACACCTGCCCTGCCTGCTGCACGATCTGACACACACACACACACACAGTCAGACAAGCAAGCAAAGGCACTTGTAAATAAATGCTCTGACGTTGACTTCAAGATCACTCCACTGTCACACAGCTCAGAAAATAAAGGCTTCACTGAAGCTGCTTTATGTCACTCACCCTCGCCTCGGAGTCCAGATTGGCCGGATCTGCCGGAACAGTCATCTCAACGGTCCGTGTTTCCACGGTGATGACCCCCAGAGGAATCCCTCCCAGTCTACGCAAAAAATAAATAAACAAACGAATAAATAATTCTGTGAGTTAATAAAAACATATGTGGTAGAAAGGTAGAAAGAATTATGGGTAATTTCACCTGGCCCTGCCCACCACTACAGTCTGAGCCCAGGTGGACATCACCTCCATGAAGGTGCCATGGTCAAAAAAGCCACTCTGCCACGCCCCCCTCACAGCTTAAAAACACAAAATACAATGAATTAATAAATATTTACACACGGAACTGATTATTAATTATCTAGGGATCATGCAATATTTGGTTTATAGATTTATACACAAAATGTATACTATACAGATTTAATAAAAAAAAAAAATATATATATCTCAACAACAGTTCAGTGTTGCTGCTTATGCTGTGTGTGTCTCTGCTGTTATCGTTTGTGTCTCTTAAATCTTAGATCTATTTATAATAACAGAGAAAATGACATTTAAAGATTATGAGAGTTTACAGAGATTACAAACAGGGTTGTAATAAATGTGTAATAAATCCTCTCACTGGGATGAGGACATCCAGAGAGCATCCAGCGTGGGTCGTAGGGAGCCTTGGTAGGGACAAACTCAATCTCTCTGTCCACTGGGTCAGTAGGGGGTATGAGGGGGGCAGGACTGTGCTTATTCTAACAACACACACCATATGAGTTAACTATAACCACAACAACTACATATAATATATATATGATAAAATAACTATAACAATACATGACAACGTGACATCATTCAGTTCAACACATTACAGTAAAACATTACTGCCAGTACAGCAATGATGTGCATTCGTTCTTAATTATATATCTATCATTATTAATATTTTATTATTATTTTAATATATCCTATTAATGTTTTATTTAAGCACAAATACCTTAAAACACACAAATCCCTCCAGGGTATATTTTGTGTATTTTAAAGTGTAGAAATTATTGAATGAAATATGATGACCGAACAGGTGCTGTAATTATTCGGTTTATACTTTTTTGCTTGTGCACTCCAGGAAACACCCGAACAATATGAAACTGACCTTCGGCATGAAAGAGAGCCACTGCAGGATGGTGAAAACGCCCTCGAAGTCGTCCGGCACTGTGGTGTGAGTGACTCCGTTGTTGTGCATGATCTGCACTCCGCCCAGCTGGTTGTTAGAGGTGTAAACTTCACGACCAAGAACCTGAACCCCACCAAAAGGAAAATAACCATAAAAAAGCTTTTCCACAAAAACGCTGCAGAAATCAGAGCAGATATACGGTGCACGAGGCTGAGTGGAACAAATATGTGAACATCATGTGAAAGATCAGTGATTATCGGAGCGACCTGTCTGTATCTAAATCACACGGTTATCTGTGTAACAAAGCATCAGCACCTTGTTTAACGCTCCAGCTCCAGTCAGGATAATGTGCGAGTTTTCCACTTGGATCACTCTCTGTCCCAGTCGAACCAGGTACGCGCCGATACCTATCGCCCGACACGTCACCTAAACAACACAACACATCATCATCTCCATCATAAACAACACGACACATCATCATCTCCATGGAAACGATTACACATCCGGCTGGGCCTGCAGCTGAAAGCAGGATGCTCCCACCATGCTGATGGTGACGATCTCCTCATACGCCTGTGACGACTCGCCCGCGATCATCCCTGACCCTCGGAGGTTCTCTACGCCAAGCCCATCCTCCTTCCCGATGATGTCAGTTATGATGTACCTGCAGCAATTAACACAATCAGGGCAGCTCAATAATTCTACACAGGAATCAAAACAAAAGATAAAAGTGTGTTCCATAAATAATAAAAAACTAAATATAATCCAGTATAAAAAGACTGACCGCGACTCTCCTTCCTCCTCCACATGGCGGCAGTGGATGGAGTTGGTGGAGCTGATGCGAGTGTAATCCTGAGGTGTCAAATATAAATACTTAAAACCCTGCCGGAAAACACACACACACACACACACACACACACACACACACACACACACACACACACACACACACACACACACACA
>JBCNYG010000023.1:2978732-2989547 GCA_039654305.1 Porochilus rendahli | reverse complement strand
TGTTTTGTGTGTGTGTGTGTGTGTGTGTGTGTGTGTGTGTGTGTGTGTGTGTGTGTGTGTGTGTGTGTGTGTGTTGGTGACAGGCTCCTGCTCTGTCTGACCCAGTTAATGCACCTCTAATTAGGTGGTGACAGCAGTCTACCATGTACACACACACACACACACACACACACACATACACACACACACACACACAACGTGCAGTTCTTTAATTAGTAATGACATTATATACATTTGGGCAAGCAGCGATGTCAGGGGTCCAAGCAGAGTTTGTCACGACCACTTTTCCACTCATTTAAGAGATGAATCATTATACCGTCACGTGTGTTTACAGAAATGTCAAGTCTCTTATCTCTGGTGTGTGTGTAGTGATCATTACTGTTGCTAGCTTTGTTAGCATTACCAGTTTTGCAGCCATTTAGCGTGAATATAAAGCAGTATTTATTTTTTTTCCCGGCTGTTATATTCAAACCTCTCAACACTGTCCATGTCTTATTCTAATGACTGTCAAAACAACTTGGCCTGTTACCATGGTGACCCTACAAGCATCTGATGCTTTGGAACGTAAACTGAAGGTAGCAGCAAGATGTCATTAGTGATATTTAGTATGCATGCATTAAATGAGACGTGTATCAGACAGGTAATTAGCTGATTAACCCTCGACTCGTTGTGTCTCATCAGCAAGACGCGGTAAACAGTCTTTCTGCAGCAGCATTTCTGCTTTACCAGGAGACGGATGAGACACACACACACACACACACACACACTCATCAGCAGGCTGAATTATCAGCACCGGTCCTCTCGGGCAGCTTTAATGAGCACCAAAGTGCCTGTTAAAAACATGTGGCATCAAAATATTACAACTCCCTCGCACTTTCCTCTCGCCTCGCTCTGCTCAAGGGCACGCTGACATTTGCTGACTGAATCCTACATGCTGCTTAAAATTGAGGACTTTTGCATAAAAATGTCAGTTTTTTTTTTTTCCGGCAAGAGGCTGCGACTCGTCGGTGGTGCTCAATTTATCGGCGCTAAATGACGTGCGTGCTGCTCCGGGTTTAAGCAGCCGTGAAATTGCCTGAATAAAGGCAAGGCGTTTAAATCCAATCGTTCGGAAGCCTTTCCCCTGTCCGACGCTCGGGGGGGAAGAGTCAGCCCGCCGTGCTGACCTGTAAAATCCTGGGCACGGATTAAACCCTCACACACACACACACTGCTTAATTAGTTCTGAAAATGTCACCTGCTCAGTTGAAAGTAGTTGTGTATCTCTCTCTTGATGCATACACTTTATTGTTATATTTTATATGCATCATAAAATGTGTTTTATTTGCGATGGAGAGGACGAGGCCACACCTTTTCACTAATGATTAACGCCTAGCTGAATAATCCTAATGATGTTTCGCCATGTTGATTCCTAATTCATTAATCCATCCTTGTCTGAACCGCTTCATCCTAGTAGTGAGGGAGGGAGGCTAGAACCTGTCTCAGCCGACACTGGGTGAAGGCTGGGGAACTCCCTGAAGAGCTCGCCCGACCATCACGGGGAAACACACACAAAACCGTTTACACTCACATTCACAGCCTGGGGCAATTTGGAACAGCCAGTTAGCCTAATGTGCATGTCTTATAAGCCTGGGTTCAACTCCTGATCTCGATAAAGGCGTTTGGTGGTGGAGTTTGCATGTTCTTCCCATGCTGGCGTGGGTTTCCTCTGGGTACCTTGGTTTCCTTTCACAGTCCAAAGACCTGCAGGCTGATTGGCTGTTCCAAATTGCCCCTAGGTGTGAGAGTGAATGGTTTTGTGTGTGTGTGTGTTGGCCCAGCGATATTCTGCCAAGCTGTTCAGGGTGTAAACCGCCTTTGGCCGGTGTCGGCTGAGATAGGCTCAGCCTTCCTGCAACTCTCATAGGATTAAGCGTTTTGGCAAATGATGATCGTATTGTAAACATTAATAGAAACACGGTCAAAAACGTGTCACAACCATGTGGCCATAAAAAAGAGGGAGATTAAATAAATTGTCGTCTTTCAAGTCGGTGTGAAGTACAAAGAGAAGGCCGGTGAGATAGAACGTCAATAAGTCGCGAAGGGAAGAGGATTAACTCAGCCATACTTAGAAATATCAGCAGAGTCACTATAATTAAAATCGTTTTCTCTCCTCTTTTTCCCTTTCACACACCGGCATTGGTTTGAGCACGTAACCCAGTTCAGGGTCGGAATTAATTTCACAAAGCTCTGATTTAATAGTGCCGGAGGGGATGACGGATTTCCACAGATTGAGTTTTTCCCAAAAAAACAAAAAGAAAGAAAAGATCCATGTGGCTGAATATGAACTTGCTCACAGAGAGAGAGAGAGAGAGAGAGAGAGAGAGAGAGAGAGAGAGAGAGAGAGAGAGAGAGAGAGAGAGAGAGAGAGAGAAGGAGAGATAAAGCAGCAGAGATGATGATAGATGGAGGGAAATTATAAAGCTTCCATTAAAAGTTTCATTCTGGGCCATGAACAGCACCTGCAGTCTTTGTGTGTCCGCTCACCTGCAGTATGACGGATAATTACGCTATCGAATCTTCTTTCCTGCACCTGGGCTGAATAGAAAAGTGCCACACACACACACACACACACACACACACACTTTGTCTTGCCCAATGATCTGGTCCCTTTCTTACGGATTAGCTTGTACAAGCAGATAGAAAGAACGAACATTCTGGACGCGCCAGTGGAATGTTAGCCTTGCGGAATGATCTAGAATATATTTCAGTAAATGCTGGAATTGTGTTTGTGGGTTTTTTTGGAGCATGTTTTCATGCTACAAGTTGCACTGTACATATACTCATTCAATCATTTGCTGAACTGCTTAATTCTATAAGGGTCACGGGGAGGCTGGAGCCCGTCTCAGCTGACGCTGGGTGAAGGCAGGGTACATCCTGAACCAGACAACTGCATGGCCAACTCAAAGGTTACCATTCACACTCACGAACACACCTAGGGGCAATTGGAACAGCCAATTAGCCTTATGTGCCTGTCTTTTGACTGTGGGAGGAAACCGGAGTACATGGAGGAAACCCACACAAGCATGGGGAGAACATGCAAACTCCAAGCCTGGGACCCGAGGCCAGGACCTTTGTGCTGTAAGGCGGACGTACTAACCACTACGCCATCGTGCCACCCACTGTACATCTCTCTAAATGTTTTGCCGATTGAAAGCAAAGGTTGTCATTGTTTTGTGCATTGGTCACATGATGGCCTTCTGTTCAAATCCAGCACATGTCACAGCTCCCAGAACCAAAACAGAAGTAGCTCATTAGATTGATATTAACAGAGCATAGAAAAAGTTGTATAAACCTAGTAATAATGAGTATTTCTTTGTTTTTAGGTGAAACAAGCATGGCTGTCCACTCTCCACGCTACCCAAGTACGGCAGAACTGGATGCCTACGCCCAGAAGACGGCGAACAACCCACTGTCCATTAAAATATTTCCCACCAACATCAGGGTTCCACAGCACAAGCATCTTAACCGCACAGTGAATGGATATGACACAACGGGTCAACGCTATAGCCCTTACCTCCAACCAGGTGCCTACCAGGGCCTTCTGGACATCGTGAAAGTCTCTACATCATCGTTGTCATCTTCTTCTTCTTCATCATCTTCGTTTGCTACTTCTGCAAGGGCTGTGGTGAAGAACGCAGAAGGACGGAGGACTAAAGTCTCCCCTGCCCATTTAGCAGTGGCTCCCTACCAAGTTGGCTTCAATTCGGCACCGTCAAAGCCCCCTGAGACTACAGCTCTTACTGTGCCACCGAATGTGACAGTTGCCGGGTCCGTGATCCCTCTAGCAGGGACGAGGGGGCTCAATCTGTCCTCGCAATCAAATCTCCCGTCAATTCAGAGCATCATCTACCAGATCAACCAGCACTGCCAAGCCCAGGCCCTTCAGCAAGTCTCCACACTTCCCCCAAACTCAAGTTCCAATCCCAGTCCTTGCAAGCAAGGCACTACTGCACATGGAGTTGCATCCATTTCAGGAGGGAGTTATGCAGCACATCTGGCACCGCAAGGGAACATAGGATACTCTAGCACGGTACTTCCAGCACAGAACGGGGACGCACCAAAGGTGGCTGCATATTCTGAGAGTTTGGATTACATTCTTTGGCAAAAGCAGCAGCAGCAAGCAATTTTCAGGATGTATAGCAGTGGAAGTGGTGGGAGCGGTGTGGTTAGCAAGTCGCCAGAATCTTGTGGCCCAAGCCTCCTAGTGGGTGGATCCCAGGCATCATGTTCCTCCAGGACCTACCCAGTAATGGCGAGCATGAGCGGAGGAGGTGGCCTCGACAAATTGAACTCCTCCCCATTAAACTGTGCTGCCATACAAGGGAATTTTGCTTTGGGGCAGTATTTTGCTCCACCATGGAACAGTGTCCTGGTCACACCAGAAAGTGACTGTTATAACCCTCAGGAGTTGCCACCAGGGACAACAACCATTGGGCAGAAGGAGCTGGGCTTCCTGCCTCATCAGCACCTTCATCATCACTACCACCATCATCACCAACATGCGCCCACAGACAGCTCGGGGGGTATCTGCTGCGGGTTGCCAAGTAAAAGCTTGTGCAATGCTTCAGTTCTCAGTAGCAGCTTGCAGTCTCTGGAATACCTGATCAACGACATCCACCCTCCGTGTATTAAGGAGCAGATGTTGGGTAAAGGCTATGAAACCATCTCAGTACCACGACTTCTGGATCATCAGCACGCGCACATTCGACTTCCTGTTTACAGATAGAAGCACCGACAATGCAGTTCTATAAATTGGAAGACTTTTCAATCAAAAGTAGAGATGGATTCGTTGGATTGGGATCAGTTGTGTGGTTGTGTTGCTTTTGAGCAGAGTGCGACATCCTGGATGGTGATTGGTTGCAGGTTTGAGAGAACTGGACGGTGATTGGTTGAAGACTGGGAGGAAATTGAAAGTCACAGATCCTGCTTGGTTTTTTTTTTTTGGTTTGGTTGTTTGTTTGTTTTTTTTGCCAACAAGGATTTTTTTTCCCTTCCTTTTTCAAAAAATTTCCCCCATGGTGTCTGTTTGGACAAAATTCTGTAGGTGATAAAAATCACTTCCTGTATAAGCAGGAAATGAGTTTCAACGCTCAGCCATGTGTGTGGATTTATACGGCGAGGAAGTGTACATCTTCAAAATGTAAACACGCTCAGCTCTAGAGGGGATCACATCAAATATTGCAGAGGAGACGTTTAGGATCAGTGCTTTTGAGTGTTGTTACATTATATTACTTAAATAAAATGAATAATAATAATAATAACTTAATTGTAAGAATAATTGTGGCTATAATTGAAAATTGCACTGCTTTGAAAAATCTTACACAAAAAGATGGAAACAACTAGTTTTAAGTTTATTGTATTTATGAAACTTGAAAACTTGAATTTATTTTTGTTGTTGTTTTATATATTTGTAGTAAACCAGATATTTTGGCTGCTAAGGAGAAAGACGTGTCTTAGTTTTCTAAATGTTTCCCTATGACTTGTTATGTCTATTTTCAGTTCAATGATTTGTTTTGGCTCTGGTACGTCTGATCAGGTCCGATCACCGCTTTTGATTCTGAAGGAAGTAACACTGGAATCCACTCAAGGGTCATCTGGGGGCTACGATAGGCGGCAAACGGCGGCTGCCAAGAAGTAAACAATGTTTGAATAACAAGAATGTTATATCAGGCGGTCCTGCGTGAGTGCTGTTCTGGTTGGAAATTGAGTTTTTTTGGGGTGGGAGTTTGTTGGGGTCCATGATCGAGGACTGTTTTTTATTTCATTTCAAAATGAACGCAGGATTTCCCTCATTCCCACATAATTCAGGAAAATCTTCTTTAATATCTACTCGACTCGCTTGTTTCTTTCCTATTTTTATTTTTTAATATTTAACACAGTGTTAATGCACTCATCATCCCTACAGCTTTCATCCACTGTTATGGTTTGTGTTTAATAACTTAAATATATTTTTTTTATAAGTGGTTAAATGAAATAGTTCGTGGTAGCCGATACAGGACCATCTGCTACCACGTGGCGAACACGTGCACCCTGACAGAATGAGAGCAGACGTTCTGATTTACTGGTCAGGAAATTCGGCGCTCTGTTATGAACTATGTCTGGATCTTTGTAGGTTCTGTCTTGAGGAGCAGGATTGTGATACGGTTAATTTCCCTTTGCTAATTAATGCTAATGAGTCGTGTAGAGGCAAATTGCTTGGTCACATGACCTTTTGAAGCAGGAGCGCAGAGGGGAGAGGGGTGGAACATCCAACATTCAAGCTTCAATTCAAAATAATCATTTCTCTCCAGTTGTTTTCTTTCTTTCTCTAATGGATACAAAAGGTAGGGAGTTCTCTCTTTCTCTCTCTCTCTATCTCTCTTTCTCTTTTCATCTTTGTGTGATTTTAAGTTTCTCTCTCTGCCAGTAACACTGAAACGTTCATTCCAGCTGTGAAGTCCCTGTGAATGTGCTGCACTTGTCTGACAGAGTGGACCAATGTAAAGAGAGAAAGAGACAGAGAGAGAGAGAGAGAGAGAGAAGAAGAAGAAGAAGAGAAATTGGATTGATGTGATGGTAGTCTGTGCTGAATTAGCATTCTTTTTCAGTCAGGTTTTTATTGGAAAATTGAATTCCTAAACTCAAGAGGAAAAGAAAGAATGGCAGAGAGAGAGAGAGAGAGAGAGAGAGAGAAAGAGAGAGAGAGTTTGGGTTTCTGCCAGAAGCAAAAAGCAGTCCAGATTTATGAAGTGCAATTATTAGTACTGGATGAAGGGTAATTTTATTTGCTTTTCTGAGCTCAAACCAAAAAAAAAAAAAAGAAAGAAAAAAAAAGAAAAAATTTCCTTTGTGATTCTGGTACATTCCTGCTGTTCTACCTATATACTCATTCCCTATTTGTTTTGCAGTGCAAAAAAAGAAATAAATGGATTTTGAGAATTTATTTAAAACATCATGCCTGGACTCGTGTGCTTTTTGTTCTTCTTTTAAAATCATTAACACAAAAGAAAGAGAAAAATCCCTGAAATGCTTGAACAGCTGAAGCTCTGAGACTCTGAGCAGCAAATAATGGAGCAAATGTTGTTTTTAATACTTGGTCTCTCCGGACAGATGGAGGTGGAGTAGTGCTTTGTTTTTTTTTCACTCGCCTCACATGGCATGGTTAGAGGTGTGCTTTGGGTTATGTTTGATTTGTAAGGCGTGTTTAATGCGTCTGGTGTGTTTATTATATTCTTAAGAATCTGGATCATGTTACTGAAACTGCGCTGCGCACACAGCCGTCACGAGGATAAAGAAAACTCAAACACATTAATGTTTTATCTTTCCTGTTCATCTCTTCCCCAGCTCACCATACAATTGCTTTTAACAGATATTTCTGCAAGTAAGCATTAGTACACTTATTATTATTATTATACTTATTATTATTATTATTATTATTATACTTATTATTATTATTATTATAGAAACTGTCTTCCATGCTGTTCGAGAAAATAATTACAGACAGTGGTGCTATGAAGAGGAGTTACTGCTCTCACCACTAAATGGATTGTTTTTTATTTTAGTAGCTCAGAAACTGCGTTATCATTCATGTACGACAATTATAAAACAGACACAAAAAAAATTCAAACAAAAAAGTCATTTCAAATTTATATTTAAAGATTTGTAAGATGAAAAGGCTCAGTGGAGAAAATGGATCTTTATCATACATCATTAATGTGTAATTATAATCAATGTAAATCAGTTACAGTGTTTTACACACACACACACACACACACACAGTTACACTGATGGGGTAATTTATGCCTTTCTGGAGGTTTTCACTAGCAGTGGGTTTGTTTGTGTGCAGTAGAACCCAAAATGTTATGCACAGGTTAGTTTTTTTGCAGTAGGGGGTGGTACACGTAAGAGACCTTTAAAATTTGAAGGTGATCCGTCCATGGGATTGTGCTAAAAAAAAAAAACCTGCAGTCCGAGGCAGATTTTTTTGTATCATTAATTCACTTGACACCATAATTGATTGGTTCCTGGTGGAGGTACCTTGCGTTCTATGAGTGCCCTTCTTAATTTCTTTATTTGTTAGTCTGTCTGATAGAAACTGTCCACACTTTTTGAGAAATCAAACCGAAATTGTTATGATGGGTAGGTGATCACCCAAGGATGTTCCCATAAGATTTTGGTAATAATTCATGTACTGATGCTGTCATACTAAGAGAAAAATAACAATAATAGTAATTTTTATAAATAAAAAAGTACTGTTATTTTAGAATGGGTGACATTTTTGTGATATCTCTGGCACAACACATCCGATTTGAGTGAGATTTGCTCTGAACATTCAGGATCAGAAGCTGTGCTGTCAAATGTAAACAAATTTTACCTGATCTATACTACGCATTTTGTGGCAATTTAAATTTAACATAGCAAATCCCATTCTTCCTTATTTATCCTAGGAAATACCAAATTCAGAAGCTTCTATCTGGGCAACATTTTATTGGATGAGGATGAAACGTATTGTGCTGATGTAGAATGTTTAAACTGGAGCAATAAGGAAGTCGGGAAAGATCGGGAAACCATTCATTCAGTCGTTTGCTGAATTGCTTCATTCTCCAATTTTATATCTATCTGTAACACACCCATTTACCCTAATGTGCATGTTTCTAGACTCTGGGAGGAAACAAGCACAGGGAGAACATGCAAACCCCTCGCCTGTGCCCAGGATTCAAACCCAGGACCTTCTTGTAGTGAAGCCGGCGTGTTAACCCCTACACCAACGTGCCACATTCAGAATTTCTACCTTTTATTTGCGGATGTGTGAGATGGTGTTGTAAGGTATCTACCTTGTGTTAGAAACATCCAGCCACCACGAAATTGTACCCAACAGCCTGCTGAAGACTGAAGTGCACCTTGTTTTGCTCTGTCACAGTTCAGCACTGAGAACCGAGGCTCTAACTCCGTCGGATTCCCGTTAAATTAATCACAGGAATTCTGGCAGTGTGTGAATGTATCCAGTGAGAGATTTAAATGAGTGTGTGTTATAATTTGACTTTTTTTTTATTTCAGGGTTTCCTTTGCACTATAAAAACTTAAGCTTCATGAGGACGGCACAGTGACAAGGTAGTTAGCACGTCTGCCTCACAACAAGAAGGTCCAGTGTACAGGCGAAGGCTGTTGGTTTCCTCCCAAAACAAGCCCTTTAGGCTGTTCTAAAAATGCCCCTAGATGTGAATGTGATTGTGAATGGTTGCGTGTGTGTTGTTCTGGGATGGTCTGGCGAGCCGTTCACGGTGTACCCCGCCTTCACCCACTGACGGCGGAGGTAGGCTCCAGCCTCCCCGTGTCTCTAATAAGATTAAGCGGTCTCGCAAATGAGTGAGAGAGTTCATGCAAATCACCAAGACAGATTTTATTACAGCTTTTTCTGCCGACATCTCCACTGAACTTCACGTATCCCTCCCATCTCTTTATTCCTTCATATAAGGCAATCTGGTGTTCTTTTCACATCATCTTCACTTGATTAGAGAGCAGCTCTCAGCAGGTGGAAACGAGGCACTCAACAGGCCTGATTTTAAAACTGAAGAGCAAGGGATCGAAAGCGCAAGAGAGAGAGAGAGAGAGAGAGAGAGAGAGAGAGAGAGAGAGAGAGAGAGAGAGAGTTTTCCGGAGCTGTGAAATCATCTGAAGGCTGTGACAAACTTCTTGACACATGCCGAGCTCTCGATCATCACAGGGACGTGAAGAGTGTGTAAGTTTAATTCGAGGAGAGCGTTCGGAGGCATTTCAGTTTCAATTCACAGCCATCAGGGACTCTTCATGCAAAAACTGGCGAGGATGTGAAAAGAATGCAGGATTTGGGGTCATGGCCCGGACCCCTACTCTCTATAGCAGGGAACACAAGGAAGGACAGATGGGCGTTGATGCGGAATAACACAATAACAGCAGCGGAATGTTAAGCGAAGCCGCAGAGACCGGATTTCTTTCAGCTGTTGCTGCCGTGAATGGACGGATGGCTGGAAGAAGGAATGAACGGTCAGATAGATGTTTGAATGCATGAAAGCACGGCTGAAAGGATAAACAGATGGATGGTCTGTCAGATGAATGGATTATCATATGGATGGATTGTTGGATAATTGCCTGGATACATGGTCTGGCAGACGGAGGGTTGAATATATGGAAGGACAGGTGAAGAGCTGGATGGATAGTGAGATATACGGATGGATGGGTTAATGGGGTTAATAGATCAATCACTGAATGGATGAATGGTTTAATGGATGGGTGGGAAAAGAACAGATAAACAGGCATAATGCTAGATGGATAGTTTAATGGCTGGATGGATAAATAGATCGTGAAGGGATTGATGGACGGATGGATCCAGTGTTGGATGGATGGGAGAGTGGTTGAAAGGATGGATGTAGTCAATAACTCTATTTAACTCCTGTAAAGGACAAGTCCGGAGAGGCAGCGTGCTAATAGAACACCACCAGACTGTGTGTAAGATAACGAGAACACCAGGTCACGCAGGCTCTGCAGGCTGAAGCAGCTTTAATTGCTAATCAGGATAATTGCAGCATGACTAACTGACAGGCCATCACCTCTTCCTGAAAGAGGGCAAGAAAACCAGGATACACCTGTAGTAACATTCTGACTTCAGCTCCAGTTTTATATATTTATTTTCTTTACACACGGGGGACGGGTTTGTGTGTGTGTGTGTGTGTGTGTGTGTGCGTGTGTGCGTGTGTGTGTGCGTGTGTGCGTGTGTGTGTGTGTGTGTGTGTGTGCGCATGCGTGTATGTATGTGTG
>JBCNYG010000023.1:2960559-2970630 GCA_039654305.1 Porochilus rendahli | reverse complement strand
ACACACACACACACACACACACACACACACACACACACACACACACACGCACACACACACACACACGCACACACACAGTTAAACTCTTGCAGGATTAATGCTTAACATTAGTGTTAAAGAGAAAGAGGATTAGCTTTTCCCCAGCTGGTTATCCGGATCTCCTGTGATTCATCTATAACAGATACAATCTTAAAGGTTATGCAGCAGTGACAATCCCGTCTCTTTTATCTTCCATTATCAGTTCATTTTGGCTGAATATAAAGGTTTCCTGGTGAATCCACCCTAGCTCTTAGGCTTAGCATCCCTTATTCACCTGTTCTACATCTTCCCTTGGTTCTGTTTCAGGTTACAGCCGGGGTACCAAACACATTTTCACCGAGGGCCACATCACTAAATTTTAAGGTGATCGAGGGCCGAATAATCACCGAACATCTATTCTGAAAGGGCAACCATGAAATCTGCACGGCAAAATGATTCGTTTAGGCATTTGTCGGGACAATACTTAACAGCGACAAGCTAGCAGGCAATCTTTCTTGAGTCATGAATGACTAGCTGTTTATTTGAGACAGGCTGCCGCCACCTAGTGGAAGAATGATGAATTAGGGTTTATGGTAAGGTTGATGAAAGAATGTACAGTACAATAATATTCTTTGAAAACTCTTGCGTGCTACATAAAATAAGTTTCCGGGCCGGATTTACAGAGATAACACTGTATTTCATCTTTATGTAATATACCTGGGACGTGAACAGGAACCTTTATTGGGTCTTTGGAGAACAATGCAAGATTGAATCCCTAATAGAAAGAACCTTACAGGAACCTTAAAGGAACCTGTGAAATACCAACCTGGGAAGGTCCATGGTGTAGTGGTTAGGGTGCTAGGCTAATAATCGAGAGGTTGTAGGTTCGAATCCCTGTTAAACCCCCACCGTGCTAAGACCCCTGGGCAAGGTCTTAACCACAAGTGTGCCTCTGTCCACAAAATAGATAGGTACCAATAAAAATATACTTAAAATTATAAGCTGTGATGGAAAAGTTGAACGCTACAGAAATAGGTCATGACGAGCTAAAAGGCTCGGGGGTTAAACCCCAGCAGATTTACCTACCCTACAGTTAGGATTATTAAAATCATGGTCATGAGCCGTGTTTGGAAAAAAAAGAATTTATTTACACATTCGTTACAAAATACAAACTTATAAATACAAAGTGTTTCAAACTTATAAACACCCACCGGGTTATCAGGATTATTCATCAGGCTGTTTCTATAAAACTTTAAAGCTAGGCTAGAAAGCTAGCAAACAGTCAAGAGCTGATCTAATGTCATGTTTAGCTCAACACACACACCTGATGATTTGGCACGACTGAAATATTCAGTGTACAGATTTCAGACAGCGTGCTTGAGGGTGGAGCTTCATGATGTAATGTCAGAGTACGGAAACATAGCTAGCTACTGTAGAAAGGTGATGTCAGCGTTACATACTATTTTTATAAGGATTGACGGACGCTTATCAGAGTACACTTTATATATAAAAAAATGCATCCCATAATGATCAAATTTAAAATCTGGACAGATGAACCTCTCACTAACTGAGAAATTATTTTTTCACTTTCTATTACAGTATTAAAACAATAGTGACACACACACACACTACGGCACCTAACACACACTACGGCACTGCGTTTTGTCCTGACACACAGCTGTCTCACTGTTCACACTCTACCTGAGCCTCAAATCCCCAAACAGTGAGAGTGACTGTGGAGGACGCTGGTATGAGAGGGGGCGTGTCCTCGTGTCTTCATGTCCAGGCTGAGCGCGGTCTGCTGCGGATCTGTAACAGGACGAACCCCGAGTCAGAAGAGTGACACATTTCACAACGTTTTTATTATTATCAGTGTTTTACACCCCTCACCCTCTCCTCATATCCACGTCGAGTCATCCTCTCTGTCTCCAAGTGAAGCTCCTCCTCCGGTAGCCGGGGCCCCTCCCTCAGCTCCTCCTCCTCCTGTCCGAGTCTTTGTTGCTCATTACACTGCTCCCGACGTCTCCGCTCCATCTGTACATGACACACGGTGTGTGTATGGGGGTGTAGCATAAACGCTCGTACCTTTCATACTGGATTTCACACACACACACACACACACACACACACACACACACACACACACACACACACACACACACCTGGGCACTGACGTCGCGCATACGCTCGGTGCATTGCTGCTCCTGCTCCTCCCTCTGCCGGCGTTTCTCCTCCCCTTCCTCCTCCAGCTGCTCCAGAAGCTCCGCCCTCCTCCTCTCACACTCTTCCCGAGCCCTGCGATTCGCCTCCATGCGCTCCTGCAGCTGTTCTTGACGCACAGTCAGCACCTTTCACCACACACACACACACACACACACACCTCAGAATGCTGCTCCCAACTGGAACCATCACACACTCACACACTCCATGAGGTAGAGTTTACCTCGTGCATGAGCCTCTCTCTGGCCTCTCGCTCTCTCTCCCACTGAGCCTCACGCTGATCCCACACCCTCTGAGCCTCCTCTCTGATTGGACCACACACACATACACACACATAACTGAGTTCGTAGAGCTTGTGCTGCAGTTTGACTCGAGACTCCACCCCTTGCCCCACCCTCTCACCTGTGGAGCAGGTCGAACTCCGCCTCTCGATCTCTCTCTACCTGCAGCTGCTCTTCCAGGACCCTTTTCATCCATGCCACATCAGCAACCGCCCTTTCCCGCCTCGCGATCTCCAGCCTCCGCTCCTCCTCCTCGCCCTTCATCAGCCCTGCCAGGACCTTCCAGTCCGCCTCCTGAGGACAGAGGAGGGCATGTCACAGTCTCGAAGACTCCTTAGTGTCGCACTATTTGTTTTTTTTGTAGAAAAGATGAAGTCATGGCACACACCAGTTCTTCCTGGACCTCCTGCGCTCGCCTCTTAAGTTGTGCTCGGTACTGACGGCGCAGGAAACGCCTGCAAGGAGCACCAGCAGTCAGAAACAGTCGCGATGACATCATCACACCACTTCTGGTGCATCACCGTCTCACTCTTACCCAAACTCAGATTTCTTCCGACTCTCCTCAGCGCGCTTCCTATCCTCCTTTAAGTGCTCCAACTCCAAACGCTGGGAGAGCAGAGCGTCCTCATCCCTCTGCAGACGCTGCCTCTGAGACACAAGAACAAACGAACACACACACACACACACACACACACACACACTTTACAACTGAATCCACTGTTTCATTCTCATGGCTGCGTTTTTTTTAATCCTCTTCACCTCCTCATCTTGGAGTGTGAGCTCCTCCATTTGTTGACGCAGGAACTCCGCTCTCTCTCTTTCCTCATCTTTCTTCTTCTCCTCCTTCTCCCTCTCCAGCGCCTCCTGTCTGCTTCTCCTGTACTCGTTCTCAAACCTCTGTCTCTCCTGTGCAGCCTCTTCCTCCACCTTGGGGTTAAAGTAGAAAAAGAATATGAGGAAAACATTCGTACTCACCTGGTGTACAGCCTCGGTAAAGATAAAGAAAGAGGAAAAGAAAGAAAGAAAAGGTGCCACAATATTTAAAAAAATAAATTTTCCTACCTGATTTTTGTGCTGCTGCACTTCCTGCTGGCTCACCACATCCTTATGAAGTTCCGACTCCACCTGCATCACACACACACACACACACACACACACACTGTCACTGCAATATCATTTCATCCTCTGTACCGTAAGGTGTATGAAATAAACGTATCGGTTATCACGCATTACCCATCATGTACCACCTTCTTCCTGCGCTCTTTGCGGACTGATCTCAGATCCTCGGCCCTCTCTTTCTGTTGTCTGAGGATGGCGCTCCTGTCCCGGACTGATGCTCGGAGCTCAGCCTCCAGCTGTGCGTTCTCTTCCTGGAGCATTTTCTTCAGACGCTCTCTGCGCTCCTCAAGGCTCCTCTTCCTCTCCTCCTGCTGATGCTTGCGCCAGAACACTGACATGCTGGCATGAAGAGATGAGGGACATTATTGGACCTTCTCACAACTCTAAATCACATGCTCATACCCATGCAGCACAAATCAAGATCAATTTCTAAGCTGAACCTGTGAGAGAGCAGACACATTGATACCTCTGCTGAAAGGACTCGAGGGAGCTCCACTGGGCCTGTTTACTGCTGCGAATCTGCTGCTCTTTAAAATACTGTGAGTGCATCTGCCACTGCTGGAGACGCCGCGCCTCCTGTTCTCTTTGACGCACCAACTGACGCTCCAGAGGACGGCGCCGACTCGGCCAGTGTGACGACAGGGTGGGCAATGCCATTGTTCAGCCTGAAAATGAAATCACATAAAAAGATTTTACAGTTACTGTGTAAGCAAAACAGAGCAATACAAAGCAACTTTACATCTATCCATCTAAATCTATCACCATCTACTTATTTCATACTTTTATTCTTTTAGGTTTTTTATTGTTGCTTTAATTCCTTTTTCTTCATTTAAAAATTATTAATGCAACTGGGCGGGACAGTGGTGTAGGGTTTAGCACGTATGCTAACAGAAAGAAGGGCCATCTAAACTGCCCGTCGGCATGGTGGTGTACTGGTTAGCATGTCCACCTCACAGCAAGAAGGTCCAGGGTTCAAATCTTGGTCTCGGGTGTCTCTGTGTAGAGTTTGTGCTTGTGTGGGTTTCCTCTGGGTACTCCGGTTTCCTCCTACAGTCCAGTTACATGCACATTAGGCTAGCTGGCTGTTTCAAATTGATCCTTGGTGTGGAAGTGAATTGTTGTGTGTATATATGTTCCCCTGTGATGGTCTGGCAAGCTGTTGAGTGCCTTCACCCAATGTCGGACGAGATAGGCTCCCAGTGACCCTAGTAGGATTAAGCAGTTTTGAGTGAGTGAGTAACCTGCTCCTAGGTGTGAATAGATGTTTGCCCCAGAATTATACAGTCATCATAGGGTTTTCATCATAGGGCAATTCAGGTAAAAATACACATTGCAACAGGACTCACAGAACTGCTCCAGTGCATCATGGGATGCGGGATAAAATGGTAAAATAGCAATGCATGTATTTATGTTCAGTGAATCTTGAGTAAACGTGTTTGGATGAGTAAAATATTATAAGTACTGAGGATATATAGGCCATTACTTAGCTTTTGCTGCAGCTGAAACCATGTCAAAATGTACTGAGTTCAGTTACACATCTTCCTAAAGTGGGGGTTATTAGTGTTGATAACTTGTTAGCAACATTAGCCTGGTTTAGAAAATCAAAACAAAACAACAACAAAAAAGAGTTAAGCTTACACTGCTAACATTTTTGTCCTTTGTGTCAGTAAATTATAATGTTGGAATGGATAAATTATATTTTTATTTATTTATTTATTTATTTTTACATTATTATTATTCAGTCAGCTGTGGTTTAAATTTCAATTATCCCGCGCTAACTAGCTGCTAGCTTTTGTTCAGTTGTTTACTTGTTTATTTATATATTTATTTAGGTATTTATCCGCTTACCGCTCCACAGTGTCCAGTTGCAGGTTCTTGAACCTTCTGTAGGATTTATCCAAAAAATAATCTTAATCATCTAAACACCCTGACGACTACTAACGGATTAATCCAAACTCAACACCCACTTCCTGTTTCTCCTGGTTACAGTATGGTTACGGTACGGTGCGCGGTGAGGGTCAAATCGTCTCACCCTGTTTTCGTTTTAATACACACCGTTATGAAATAGATAAATGAAAAGATAGATTGGCTCTTGGTGCCATGGCATGTCTGTCTCTGGTTCTCTGTAGTCTGTTTATTATCTTCTCTGTTTCTGTGTATGATTTTAATGCACTATATAATTTCCATTCTCTATCTTCCTTCCTCTTAGGGTCAGAGGTGACTCTGTTTGAAAGCGGGGTGCACCCTGAGCACCTCTCCAGACCATCACAGGGCGACACACACACACACCTAGAATAGCCAACTGCCAACTAGCCTAATATACATGTCTTTGGGCTGAAGGAGGAAACCGGAGCACCCAGAGGAAACCCACACACAAACTCCACACAGAACACTATATGGCCAACAGTCTAGAATTTTAATGCAGCATTCTTCAAAAACACCTGTGCTGTACTATATTGTTGGTTAAATAAGGGAACAACATTTATATCCAGCATCAGTCACAACAAGTGATGCAAGGTGATGTATTTTACATCATCATCAAACAATGACAAGAGACTGAGTCTCTTCTGCAGGTGGCAGTGTAGCTCAGAGAAACGGAAATGTTTACATTACAAGCAGAATCATAATCTTATAATAAATGTTTATTATTACATATTTTTATAATTTTTTAAATATACATATACCAGCATGACCATATAGAAAATCATAGCCTACATTTGTCCCCTCGGCACTGCATACAGAGTTGCTGTCAGTGTGTACAGTGATATGCCCACAAAACATGCTCATAGGTGAACCGGTTACTTCACATTGTCCCTTAGGGTAGGTGTGTGTGGACGTGTATGGGTGTGTAACTTCATTATAATAACCACAACAGTGCTGTCAGTGAAATACTACAGCAGTTAAACATTTTAAATAAATAAAAATGATGTATTTATAATGAATATTATAAGGAAGGCAGTATTTGTATGTAAGGATCAAAAACACACACTTAATAGCATGTGTACTGTATATTGTATTACAGTGCATTTGTCTGCTGGCGAATTTAGATAAAGCTTTTCTAGAGACATCGACAAGTTCACTGAATAAACATGGATAAAATATGTCAGCAAAATGTACAGTAAATATAAGAGTAAAGTGGATGATCGAGGACGTTAAATGACTCTGTTTATAAAACACCATGATGTTAAATGGTGTAAAAAACAACAACAACAAGTTACACATTCTATAATGTGACGTGATTATTTTTTTCAGTTTTACCAAATGTAAGTTTTTCTGTTTTATAAATAAAGAGGTGGCACAGTGGCGCAGTGGTTAGCATGTCCACCTCACAGCAAGAAGGTCCTGGGTTCGATTCTTTCTAGGTGTAGTTTGCATGTTCTCCCTGTGCGTGTGTGGGTACCCCAGTTTAGTAGTCTTTAATAAGCTAAACAGCTGTTCCAAATTGCCCCTAGCTGTGAGTGTGATTGCAAATGGTTGTTTGTGTATTGGCCCTGAAATGGCCCGGGGTACCCGGAGGAAACCCACAGAAGCATGGGGAGAACATGCAAACTCCACACAGAAACACCCAAGCCCAGGACTCAAACATAGGCCTTCTTGTTGTGAGGCAGACATGCTAACCACTTTGCTACTGTGCCGCCTCATGGAACCTTAAAAATGAAAAAACCTCAAAAAAAAAAAAAAAGAATAATAGTCAGTGGTGCAACTTTTAAATTGTGCAATAACTAACACATACTAATAACTAATTGGATATCTTCCAATTTAAAAGATTATTTAAAAAATAAACAAAGTTGCAGTTTGTAGTGTATACACATAAGGGTTTTGTGCGTGGACCATAGATAGTTTACCCTGCTAGTATCCGTGAATGTTAACTGTTGGTAACGAGCCCAGATATCGCCAGCGATAACATTTACTTCACTTATTTTATTACAAAAATGTTGTTGCTGTATGCCAAGGGCGTTTTTGTGTGGAGAGTGCATGCCTGTCTGCAC
Source organism: Porochilus rendahli (assembly GCA_039654305.1). Taxonomy (NCBI): domain Eukaryota; kingdom Metazoa; phylum Chordata; class Actinopteri; order Siluriformes; family Plotosidae; genus Porochilus; species Porochilus rendahli. The sequence goes on along the minus strand of JBCNYG010000023.1, from coordinate 2,963,003 downwards.
CGGTTTCCTCCAGGTACCCTGATTTCCTTTCACAATCCAAAAGCATGCACATTAGGCTGTTTCAAATTTTCCCAAGTTGTAAGTGTGAATAGATGTGTGTGGCAAGCTGTTCATGACCCTGCGTTCACCCAGAGTTGGCTGAAATTTGGCTCAGCTGCCTCGTCTGGGTTATGCCTGGACTACATGGTCTCTAAGATGTTACAAGCCAGGAATGGTCAGCTAAACTTGAGCCCACTTGGGGTCAACTAAGTGCGTCCTACTTTGGCAAGCCCAGATGGGTCCCCTATATGGAATCTAGTTGGGTTACTAATAGCGGAGCTCCAGAGCTCCATACTTGTACACATGTTGTAAAACTGAGCTTAATTTTGTTGCCACACTGATGCTCACATGCCCAATTGCACTTCACAGTTTCTTCTCTTACTTTATGTTGCATGTTTCTGTAAGCAGACATGTGTGGCCGGAGCTTGTTTTTCTCCTGCCCACTATACAGCATTGTCAGCCTTTACAATTACATTGACTGGTGTGTGGTCCCGCAGGGTCCTGTTAAAAGGCGGATGTGTTTGGTCAGCCGGTTTCTCTTCCTTCTGTGTCCCGTGGTGGCTTGGCGTGGCTGAGCCTTTTGGTTGGTGTCGGCTAGTCCGCGTACAGCGTGGCTGGCTGTTGACGGGGGAAATTAACTGCTCTATGGGCGCGGTGTGCGCTCTTAAGAGTCTGCTCCGATTATGGTGCACCTGAGACCCTCCTGCGCGCTCTCCGGGGCTGCGCCTGTGCCAACCGAGCGAGGCGGCAGATCTTGGGCTGCTTTGTCCCAACACTCCCTGGAGGACTGCTGCTGTTTTGGCTTGTCGGCTCTTGATTTTCTGTTGCGGCTTCCGTTCTACCCTGTTCGGTTCGGATGTGGGCTTGTCGGACGAACGGGCTGCGTCATGAACCGCGTTGACTCTGTTTTGGCTCTGTATAGCTTTGTGCTGCCTCTCCAGCTTCCGTTCTGCCCTGTTCGGTTCGGATGTGGGCTTGTCGGACGAACGGGTCGCTGCATGGACTAATTGGCCAAGCAGGCTTGTGTTGTGCTAAACAAGTTTGTGTGTGTGTGTGTGCTTGTATTAACTTGTTTATTTAGTTTTATGATTTTCCTTTTTTTTCTTTTCTTTTTTTTCCTTCTAATATGTGTTGTGCTGTGGTGGTTTAATTGTGTTTTCCTTTGTTTTGTCAGGTGCTGTGGGCCCAAGCAGCAGTCCGATCCTTGGTGGTGGTTCCCAATATCCCATCCTTGCTGTTTTGAGTGTGAGTGTGTGTGTGTGTGTGTGTGTGTGATACCACGGGTGATTAGAGTGAAAGCGCATTTCTGTTCATTTCTGTTAGTGATTGGTCCTGCTGCGTGTTCAGCCCTCGCCCTGATGTGATTATCCTGCTTATAGTTGGTTTAATTCTTGAATTTGTGTGTTTATTATTTTTGATGAATAAAATCATATATTTTTATACTGCCTTTACCAAGATCGCAGATGGATCAGTAGTAGTTACAAGAAAAACTGGAGTAATAAACTGAAAGCATGCTGTAGAACAGGTATAACTATCTTCATCGCCCCTCCCCCTTTAACCTGATTGGCTGAACAGTTCTACACCTGTTGAATAAAACCTGCTGCTGTTGGAAATAATTACTGAGCTTCCAGTTGCTGCTATTCGGTTAAATAGGACAGAAAGGAGTCGAACAGTCGGCTTTGTGGCGGGTTTTCTCGGCACCCTTTAAACCCCTGGTTTTTCTCTTGTAGTTTGTGTTTATTTAGTTTTTTTCCTCAGCCGTCATGGCTCTTCTCATGGAGCACCAGTTCAGGCAGCTCCCAGCTGACAGACAGGTGGAGACCCGACCCTTCCTGGAGGCTGTTTCTCACCTTCCACCTTTCTTCGGTAGGATCTGATTCCTCTCTCTTTTATACTTAATGCAGTTTAAGTCCAAACCGACATGCAGTGCACTCTGGGATGGTGTACAGGTACTGACACACCCCGAAAATATGTCAAATCACACCACACAAGATCACAGAACCTTCACAAAGCTGGTTTATTTAAAACCCAGTAATAAACTGTGTCCTGCTCTATTTAGTGCAGGGGTGATATGATTTGGGGATACAAACTTCATATCTGAAAAGTGTGAAAAGTTAACTCTTTTAAGAACAACTTTAAACATTTAAGCATCAGCATCACCTCATTGATGAAATGTAAACCCCAACATGATCAGTCAGTTTTTTTTCTTGGTTAATGTTCTATTTCAGCACCTTACCTGTAATTACTTGCAAAACCTTACAACAAATAAATAAAGGGGGGAAAGAACTGAGTGAAAATGGCAAGATTGGATGAGGAGAGGGAGCCAAGACTTTTTATTATTATTATTATTATTATTATTATTATTATTATTATTATTATTATTATTATTATTATTATTATTATTA
>JBCNYG010000023.1:2933329-2945144 GCA_039654305.1 Porochilus rendahli | reverse complement strand
GTGGGAGGAAACCGGAGTACCCGGAGGAAACCCACGCAAGCACAGGGAGAACATGCAAACTCCACACAGAAACTCCCCGAGCCCGGGAATCGAACCCAGGACCTTCTTGCTGTGAGGCGGACGTGCTAATCACTACGCCACCATGTTGTTATTTTATGTATCTTTCTCATCCACGTTATAAGGTATTAGTATTTAAAGAAATTTGGAAATGTGTTCTTTATGGTTTCAGGGGGCTGCGCTTTATTCAGGTGCTCCTGCAGAGTTTAGTGGATGGTGAGAAGGATGAGAACAACCCCAACTACATCCGGGTGAACATTACTAAAGCCTATGAGATCTCACTGAGAAAATACCACAGCTGGTTCGTGCAAAAACTCTTCACAGTAAGTGCACATTACATATTTACTAATATGTATCATCACTAATACCTTTTATAGTGTGCTTATTGTGTTCAATGATGAGTATTGTACTTTAATTAATAATTAATTCTATTCTATTTTAATTAGACGTCGATCAAAGCAGAATTAGGATGTCGGGCCAGTAATTCACACCTTGCACCCTGACATACTTATTCTGTAGTTTTGGATATGCAGTGCCTTCGGGGCTTTTACTGATCAACATAAACATTACACCTACAAATTTACTACATGATCCTGCAGCTGACATAATCAGTCATGCGACTCTAACTTGTTTGACGAATTTGCTGTGTGGTAATCCTACAAGCAACCAATTACAACCCAATACAAATCATGTTAAAATGTACTGTGGCATTCATCTAATACTGGGATGTGTCATGTTCCTGCATTTCTTACCACTAGGGGAGCTATTGTTTGTTTTTGTTTTCCTGTTTTTTCCATGTGCATCTCTAGTTTATGGGCGTGGCCTTTCCTCCTCCCCTGCTTCCAATTATCTCAACACACATGTTGCTCATCAAGACTCCTATTTATACTTCAGCAAAAACTGTCCCCAGTGTTCATTTGTTGACTTTGCCTGTGATTCAGTCTATAGCAGCTCGGGATTCTTTCTGGTAACCAGTCCGCCTGCCTGCTCTGCATCATCAAGTACCCAGCCTTGCAGTAGTATTGAACATCCTTCTGCTTTTCATACTTTCTGTTTGCCTTGGAACTCTAAGACTTCATTTCTTCGTCCCCACGCTGCCTCTAGTGTCCTGCATTTGGGTCCTAATCAGTTTAACGTCCTACCCAGCAGACATCAGACAAAGTTTCCTTGCCATGAGCCAACAGGGAGTACTCCTTGGTCGCCATCAGCAGGAAATACAGCAGCTCTCAGCTCGTTTTGATGCTCTGGAGGGTATCCTGGCCAGGATCGCGGACTGAGTTCGTACTCACTTTCCAACCCCACCTCCACCACCTACTGCCAATGCCACACCTCTCCCTACTCCTCTGACAGTGATGCCAGCCTTTTTTTAGAGAGCCTCTAGTTCCCTTGTGATAGTTCCCCTGTGACAGTACTTCTCAGTACCCTTGTGTTAGTACCCTAGTGACATTGTTTCTTATCGGGGTTTGCTTTCTGCCAGGTGCGATGGTGAGCCTCTCTTTGGGATTTCACCTGCAATCCAATGAACAGTCAAAGAGCCAATCAGGAGCTGGAAGCTGCCCTCTTTTGCATTGCTGCTTGCATTTCATCCTCTTGGAGCACTTACCTGGCCTGGGTCGAATATGCCCACAACTCTCTTGATAGCACTGCCACAGGTATGAAACAAATTTCAGGCTCCTTTGTAGCCGCCAGCTTTGTCTGTGCTGGAAAGAAGTCATTATTATGGCCCACCATGGGACCTGACTCACGATTTCCTGTAGCCACCAGCTGTTTGTATAAGAAGGAAGTCATCATCTCAGGCCAAATCTGGATTGCTGCATTCACTACCAGTCCCTGGTCCCACATCGCTCTTGATTTCGTCATGGGGCTCCCTTCCTTGCAAGCTTCCTAGCTCCATGAGGATCCACTCATTCTTCACGTTTCCCAACTCAAGCTGGTGTCCTCCAGCTGCTCCCACACCACCTGCCTGGCTTATAGATGATAATCCTGCCTACACGGTCAGACGTCAGAAGGATGTTTGATGTCAAGGCTGAGGTCTTCAATACCTTGTTGACTGGGAAGGATGCTGCCCAAAGAAACGCAGTTGGGTTTCTTGTAAATTCATTTTGGATCCCGCCCTTATCTTTGAATTCTATCAGGGAAAACCCTGGCAAGCCTGGTGGACCACCAGGTGGCGGTCATTGAAAGGGGGGTACTGTCATGATCTTGCATATCTCACCACTAGGAGAGCTTTTTATTTTTTCCATGTGCTTCTCTAGGCTATGGGTGTGACCTTGCCTCCTCCCCTGCTTACAATTATCACCACAAACCTGTTGCTCATCAAGACTCCTATTAATACTCGAAACTCTCCCCAATGTTGGTTCGTTGACTTTGTCTCTGCCTGTGATTCAGTCTACACCAGTGCTGGATTCTCTCTGCTTAACTGTCCTCTTGCCTGCACTGCATCAGCAAGTACCCAGCCTAACAGTAGTATTGAACCTCTTTCTGCTTTTCATATTTTCTGTTTGCCTTGGAACTCTAAAAGACCACAGTTCTTCATCCCACTCTGCCTCTGTTGTCCTGCTCAGCTTGTCCACTTATGACAGGATGTGATGCCCTGTAATGGGCACCATGTAATGGGCAGAGAGCACTCAACAATACTCTACAGGGGTCAGACTCCTTGTCCCTCAGTCATGATGTCCTCCCAGTGTCTCACATGACCTACTAACTATTTTATGATATAGAGAGAGGCATTACTACCCTGGGACATCTCACCCACAGAGCTTTACACACTAAGTCAAGTTTTAGATAAATTACAGGAACAATTAATTGAACTATAACAATCAGGTGTGTGGTTAGTAATGAAAAAATGCACTGCTTAAAGAAATCAAAGTAGCAACTGTGTAATGAAATGCTGGCTATATTTGTCACAGTAACTTAATTATGTTGCACTATGTGTATGTAAAATAAAGGTGTGCATCAAATATTTATATAAATAACTAAATGGTTAAAAACAACATACCTGAGATTTAAAACAACCTTCCTGTTTGGCTAAAATTAAATATTTAAATAAATTCGACAAATCATTTTCTGTGTCTTCCTCTAGGCGGCGATGTATGCCGCACCATATAGGTCGGACTTCCTGAAGGCGCTATCCAAAGGGCGTGATGTTAAAGAAGAGGACTGCCTGGAAAAAGTACGCCAGTTTCTTGTCAACTACACCGCCACAATTGACGCCATCTACGAGATGTACACTAAGATGAATGCTGAGCTCAATTACAAAGCATGAACAGCGGTTCTGCCTTCTCATTGGCTTGTGTTAGACTGATCTGCATTCTGATTGGACCACATCTCTCTCAGGGCTCCTCTGAGTCTCTCGTTTGTTGTTTGTTTTCTGTTCTGCAATGGAAATGTGGTCCATCCCACTGGAGCATGCCGACTCTTATTCAGGACACTGGTGTGTGAATATTGTATCAGTATGATGTGTTCAGTGTCTAACAGTAATGAGACACGGCAAGTGGACATGTCCTGGAATCTTGATCAGGTTTCTTAATTATCTATTTGTAACATTATTAGAAATTATATTTATAATTAACTGTAGTGTATAGTTATATTTATAATTAACTATATATGGCTATTCTGCTTTAAAAAAAGACAGGGTAGTGGAGGACCAGTACCGTACAGAGCAACAGACGAAGGCAGGCAGAAGCTCAACACAAGTGTGTGTGTGTGAACGTTTGTAATCTCAGGACCTCTGACTAATACACCTGCTCCCACGGTTATCATCTTCATTGTACTTACCATCTGCAATAAATACATACGTGTATATACAGCCACAAAAAAAAATTGAGACCAAAACAAATTTATCAGTTTCTTGAGTTTTCCTATTAACAAGTATATGTTTGAGGAAAATGTAAATTTTTTTTATTTATTCCGTAAACCACTGACCCCAAATTGATTTTAAGTGTCGCAATAGGCTGAGAATGAGATACAGCTTAAATACATCATGGGCAGTCACCAAAGAATCGCCCAAATTAAATCAGGCTTTACCATTTGCTCATTTTTGTTGCTTTTATCACATCAACTCCGAGAACTGTTTCTTCACTCCCTGAATAATACTTTCCAAACCTTGGCAGGTGCCACTGTGACAGTATAATAAATGGTATTTATTTAATATAATAGTGGTCATAATGATGTCACTGTTATCAGAATCCTTTATTGATCCCGGAGGAAATTGTGTGCACACAGTTGCTCCATATTAAGTAAAGAAAAGATAAAGATAAAAGTTCCAATAAGAAAAATCACAAATGTCTCTGTCTCACTACATATATATTAGTGTGGAAGTCTAAAATTGGAAGTTAATATCTATATAAACAGATACAGAATGAATCGTGTCAGTGAGTAATATGTACAGGATTATCAATATGATAAACAGTGGAATATAAATGCAGTGTGAAATGTAAATGTATAACAGTGGATGTTGTTGATATATTAAGGAGCTGTTAAGTTTAATGTTCACGGGTAGGAATGATTTCTGCTGTCATTCAGTGGTACATTGAGGTGGTATCAGTCTCTCACTGAACGTGCTTCTGTGACTGATCAGTAGATTGTGAAGCAGATGGAAGGTATTGTTGCATCTTGTCTTTATTTTGGACAACATTCGCCTTTCTGCCACCACCACCAGAGGGCCCAGCTCCATCCCCACAATGCTATTGGGCTTGCAGATCAATTTCTTTAAATAATATCCCTACAAGCTACATTGTGGTGACTAAACAACTGGGTCTATTCTTTTTTAAATAGCAGGTGTTTGGCGTATTCCTTCTATGCAGTAGTAAGTACTGACCAAAGGTGCTCCAATGAGGGCTAACCAGCAAACCGGTGAGAGTGCCATGGGTGCCCAAAGTTCACTTTTGTGAATGCAGAGTGAAGGCTGGTATGTCTGGTCTGGTCCTCACTTTAGGAGCTACTGTAGCACAAACAACTGAAACTGCTAATGCTAGCTATGATAGAAAGGAGTCAGAACACAATGCATTAGAGCTTGTGTGTATGGGGCTGTCTAGCTGCAGATTAGTACCTGTCCTTGCTGTGCACTTAACCCCAGCTATCATTTGTCCTTCTCTTTGAACATCATTCCATGGTTCCTGTGTGACATTCAAAGGAGTTGATGATCATCCTGATCAATGGAAGTCGTTTTTGGCCTTTGCTATTCTGTAACTCTGTTGTCCCCTACATTTGCTGCATGACTTTTTTCTTATGAACCAAATTCATTTGAAATTTTGAAAATAGAAGCAACCTGACACTTACTGTATCCCTCTGTTTGTCAAAATCGAACCCTTCTTTTTCCTCAGTTTTATTTTTATTATTTTTTTAGGCATGTTGTGTAGTTTGTGACAGGCACAAATGTAGGATTTTAGACCTTACACACATGTACACACACCCAACACAGTAAGAGGCAGTGAAATGAGGAGAGGTCTTGGAAATTCCTACTGTTGAATCCAAATGGGGAAAAAAGTATAAACTGACGTGGTGACATTGGTGGGATGATATTTAATTATCATTATGATTTTTTTTTTTTACATTTTCAAAAAAACTGATTGAATTCATGTATCAGTTAACAAAGGACTTTTATTGTGGGGATCTCACCTGAGAGAGGTGGGGCAGGAAATGGTCAAGAGATACCTGCATAGAGCCAAGCAAGGGAGGAGAGAGCCATTTTCTTTTTGGAGAAACAAAGGATGTTTGAATCTGGAGGAATCGTGTTTTTGGGGGCCTGTTTCCAGTGAGTATTTTGCCTCTCTATCTTGATTATTTTGCCCTGAATGGACTGTTTTGTGTTTTTGGAGTTGATAAATAATGAGAGAAGAGGGTGTTTGGTGAGATTTGTTTTGTTTCTTCATTTTTAAAGGACGTTTGGTGAGGGCATTTGCGTTTAGTTGTTGGATTTATTTTTCATTCCTTTTGCGTTTGGATATTGTGATGAACTACAGGAGGATTTGGTCATGTATGTGTATATATTTTTTCAATTTATATTTATTTATAATATAGTTGGTTTATGTCATCTGAAATTGTAACAGTATTGTAGATGGTTGCCCATATAGTGAAACTGTTTTATGATTTATCCACAGTAAGAGCGTTAAATATAGAAGTAATGAGTGGGGATGTGGGGTGTGCTGAGTCAGGTCAGGACCCATTAGTTGTCCTGGCGTCGTCTCCTTTCACTCCCTGACCTGGGGTTATTTACTTTGGCTGAGAACTTCTCCCCTGAGTGAAATATATATCAGCAAAGAGAATCAGGAAAGTGATGAAGAGGAGCAAAGTGAAACTAACCCTGTTGTCCAAGAGCTACAGTGTGAAGTGGATAGAAAGCAAAATGACATCACAGCCGCTGGAGAAAGTGCTGCAAATAGAGAAGCTGGGCTCAGAAAGTATATAGAGCATTAATTTGAAGCTGTAGAGGAAATGGTAAAGAGATCTTTGAACCAGTCAGATGAAGAGGTAGTAGAGTGCCTGCTAAGAAGAGATCAACAACAAATCATTCATCTTAGATCCAGTACTCCTGGATCCAAGTCTGCCTTTTTTCCAGCCACTACTGTTGAGCCTGCCTTGTCATCAGTCCCCTGTTCAGCTTACTCCAAGCCATCTATTAATTTAGAGTTTCCAACATTTGGGGAAATGAGAGAGACCCGTGATATTTTTGGAGTTCATAGAAAAATTTGAAAGCGTCTCTTAACGCTGTGCTCACAGGCCCTGCTGGAAGCTGGTGTATAGCTGAAAAGACTAAAATTCACAACTGGGTGTAGGTACTGGCTGTACAAGTACATCAATGCAAATGTAGCTTTGGAAGGTCCGGGCCACACCTGGCATGCAAATACAGGCCATTCACCAGTGCTCTTTTTGTTCTTGCTGAAGGCCAGAGACATTTATCAGAGGAAAAAGGGTGTATCTCATTTGAAAAGCATGGACTCTTAATATATACATCATGTCAGATAGCCAGCTAGCATTTCCACTTACACTTGGCTCAAATGTTGCAGAGTGTAATTGTGGCCTTAAGATCAAAGATTGCTGTTCAGTTTTTCTCTTCATTAATCAGTCTATAGAAAGTCAGGCTTTGAACCGAAAAAGGCCAAACATCCTCCTTTATATGGCTTTGCCACTAGAGGGAGATGCCCCAGTACAGCCCAATCAAAACTGACTTGGTGAAGACATTTCCACTAGAACCGCATCACCTTCTTCAAGCTCGGCCAGCGGTCTGTTTGGACGCTTTGGGAAGAACCAGTATCCTCAAACATCGCATTGTCACAATGGAGGAGATCTCAGTTCATAGCAAAGCATACAGAGCTTTAAACCAGATAGAAGTACTCAATTCTGTGTGGATTGTAGACACCTAAATGCAAAATCTCCCCAAGACTCATACATATTGCCCATTATCCATGAAATTCTTAAGTCACTTCCTGGAGCCAAGTATTTAAGCACCCTGGACCTCAAGTCTGGATATTGGCAGGTGGAACTGGAGGAAGACAGTAATGAGAAATCAGCCATTACTACTCCATTTGGCTTATACCACTTTTTGTCACTTGGGTTAAAGAATTCATGGGCGACTTTCCAAAGATTGATGGAAAGAGTATTGGCAGGAAATCTTTGTCTGTTCACCCAATAAAGCAAAGCACCTTGAAGATCATAACACCATTTGCAGTAAGCTCCAGACTGCAAACCTCACCCTCAACATTAAAAAGTGCAACTTACTAAAATTAGAATTTAAATTCTTGGGACACATAGTGTCAGGTACAGGGATAGAGGTAGATTCAGAGAAAATGGAGGCTGCAATCAATTACCCCATCCCTCATGATCTCCCATCACAGATTTTTGGGGCTGATGGGGTCTTATAAAATCTATCCCTCACTTTTTGTCAAAAAAGTGTGAAAATATTCAAAACAGCATTGAAACAAGCTTCTATTTTAGCACAGCCTGATTTCACCCACATTCTTGCTAAACATACACATGCAAGTTCGGTGGGTACTGGAGAAGTGTTAACACAGTGGATTGACTGTGATTAGAGATTAGAGAGCCTATGCATCGTGCTGGTCAGGTCCATCAAGATATCCTGTACATGGTGCTGCCATATGGGGTTGGGGAAAAATATCAATTGGTTTTCCATAAAGAGCTGAAAGGTCTCCTCCTTAATTATTTTCGCAACAATTCCCTGAGAGCACTTACACTGCGTGCACAATTATAAAGCAAGTTGTATTTTTGACGATTCATTTGATATTTTTACAACTACAGCTCTCTCACTCAATCCAAATGTTAATAAAGCTCAAACCTGAATTTATTAAGAAGGTAAAAGTCAGGTTGTTTCTTAAGAGAAGATCTCAGTGTGCACAAATATTAGGCAAATATTGGTACGCAGAATTATTAGGCAACTAAATCTTACTTGTTTATTTTCATGTGTTAAAATGAAAATAATGAACAAATGACTGGGAATTTACAAATAAACATCTCTTAAATTTCCACAATAATATAATCAGTGAGCAATACAGCCAGCTTTCTTTTCAAGAACTGTCACAAGCCTTCCATTAATTGGAGTCTGTCAATTTCTTTATCTGTTGATCAACTTTTTGTGCAGCAGCAACCACAGCCGTCCAGACACTGTTCAGAGAGGCGTCCTGTTTTCCTTCATGGTAAATCTCCCGTTTAGGAACAGCCCACAAGTTCCCAATAGGTGAGGAAGGGGGCCATGTCATGATCCTGTCATCTTTAAGGCCTTTACTGGTAAGCCATGCAGTGGACAACTTTAATGCCTGTGATGAAGTATGTTGTCCTGCATAAAAATCATGGTCTTCTTGAAAGATGCAGCTTTTGTACCACTGCTTGAGGAAAGTGTCCTCTAAACACTGGCAGTAGTTCTGGGAGTTGATTTTAAGGCCTTTTTCAACTCGAATAGGTCCAACTGGCTCATCTTTTATCATACCAGCTCATACCAGAACCCCACCTCCACCTTGGTGTCTGAATTGAAGTGGAGCTTTGGAGAATGAAGACGCTCTTAACAATTCTAGAAGTGGCATGGTGCCTGGAGTTACCTAAAGATGTATGTGAAAGAGTGCTCAGTGTGTCAACAGCACAGGCCATCCAATGTGAAACCTCAAGGGCTGCTTCAGTCATCTGAGATTCCAGAACCAGGACACATGGTCGGTATGGATTTCATGGGGCCATTCCCTAAGAGCAAAAGAGGTAACGTCTTTTTATTGGTCACTGTGGACTACTTTACCAAATGGGTGGAACTTTTCCCATTAAAGGACAGTAAAACTCATCACATCTGTAAAATATTGAAAGATGAGATGTTCACCAGGTGTGGTCTCCCTAAATATATACAATGTGATAGGGGCCCACAATTTGTTAGTCAACTCCTTAGTGATCTCTGCAATGAGTGGCTCAAAAACTCACCACAAGTTATCACCCTCAAAAAAATCTGAGTGTCAACAGATGTTGGAAAAACTATGGTGGCTTCTTATATGGGGCAGAATCATAGGGAGTGGGATAAATGGATATCAGAATTCCGGTTTGCCATTAATAGCACAAGATGGTTCTTGGGAAACATCTGAAAGGATCCCTGGAGAGACTCATCATCATGCACCTAATCTTTGTCACCCATCTTACCCAATCTCCGCAATGAGGAGTTGGTCAATCCACGAGGAATGCAGAACTCAGACAAGCCATGTACTACAATGCCCACAGGAGAGATGTGCAGTTTCAGGTGGGAGACCTGGTCTCGGTTCGGGCACATCCTTAATCCAATCCAATCATTTTTCATCAAAACTGGCCCCAAAATGGGTGGCCCCGGTTAAGATTGGGGGGGAGCATTAATTATAATGTTCAGTGGATTCCCAGTAATAAACAGGAAACTGTTAATGTTGTCTGTCTTAAAAAATTCTTTGGTACTATTCCGCGGTAGCCTTCGGCTGGGGGGTGGTTTCTGTGACAGGCACAAATGTAGGATTTTAGACCACACACACACCCAACACCGTACGAGGCAGTGTAGTAAGGAGAGATCTTGGTAACTCCTACTGTTGAATCTAAATGGGGGAAAAAGTATAAACGTATGTGGTGACATTGGTTAATTTTTTGGAATGATATTGTTTAATTGTTTTTTTTTTTTGTCATTTTGTTTAAACTGTTTGAATTAATGTATGGGTTAACAAAGGACTTTTATTTTGGGGATTTCACCTGAGAGAGGTGGGGCAGGAAATGGTGAGTTATACCTGGATTGAGCCAAGCAAGGGAGGAGAGAGCCATTTTCTTTTTGGAGCAACAAAGGATGTTTGAAATTAGAGAAATCGTGTTTTTTGTTTGGCAGCCTGTTTCCAGTGTTGTGAGTAATTTGCCTCTCTGTCTTGATTATTTTGCCTGAATGGACTATTTTGTGTTGGTTTTATTTATTTTTTGGATTTTGTGGCTTTGAAATAATGAGAGAGGAGAGGATGATTGGTGAGGCTTATTGTTTGTTGGACGCTTTCTTCACTCTTAAATGCCATTTGGTGAGGGCATTTGGATTTAGTTGTTGGATTTATTTTTCATTCCTAAATAAGAGTGAGGGTATTTCTATCGTGTGAGGGTATTGCATTTTGCATTTGGATATCGTGATGAGCTTCAGCAAGGTTTGGGAATGTATGTATATATTTTTCTAACTTGTTTGACCAGATGCGAATTGCAAATCCTGCTGAGTGTCAAATATTAACTTGTCAGTAATACAAGGCTAACATCAATTAAAATTGTAATGTTATGATTTATTTACCAAACAGTATTGTCTAGTATGATATCAGTTTAAGTTATTTCTGTATTCCATTTAAGTTTTAGGGTTAACTAGCACTGCTTTAACCATGTTATTGCAAGAGCATAGTGATCTATATACTTTTACTTATGAATAACATTTGGTGCAGGTAGCCTCGTTAAGTAAAATGTGATGTGCTTGTGGCTTCCCTGGTAGCGTAAATGTTAGCACATCTGCCTCAAAGCATGAAGGTCCTGGGTACTTGACCATAGTTGTTTCTCTGTGGTGTTTGCATGTTCTCCCGATGCTTGTGTGGGCTTCCTCTGGGTACTCCAGTTTCCTCTGACCGGCCAAAGACATGTAAGTTAGGATAACAGGCGGTTTCAAAATGCGCTTAGGTGTGAGTGTGATTGTTTTTTTTGTGGAAGTTGGCACTTGCAAAGGTCAAGCAAGTTGTTGTGGTTGTACCCCACCTTTGCCCAGTGTCAGCTGAGATAGGCTCCAGCCTCTCTGTGACCCTAACAGGAGTAAGCAGTTGAGCAAATGAGTGAGTACGTAATGTGGTTGTGTAGAAGTTTCACCACAGACACGTATATATGAATTCAGTCTTGTCACGTAAATGAGCAAGCTTGATATCTGACCCGCTAACCCTCCGTTCACATTAGTAAGAGACCAACTCGCAGGTTCATTATGTTTTTATGCAATGGGATTGCTTGGATTGTACAAAACCTACTGACTTGTGTTCTATGAAGCTTTGTTAAAGGGTGTAGCATGGACCAAGGAAGAAGCCGTTATATTTTGGAGCAGATACAAGTTGAAAGGAATCTGAATTCAACAACGCTATCCATCTTAAAACCCAGAAGACAGCAGTGAAATACAGAGCCAGGGTAGAAATATGATGACTACATATTACAATGCCTGTAATCATCTGGGATACACTTGTTGACGGCCCTGCGATGGCCTGGCGAGCTGTCCAGGGTGTACCCCGCCCTCGCCCAGAGTCGGCTGAGATGGGCGCCA